>JANUWF010001114.1:1800000-2188879 GCA_026120185.1 Voacanga thouarsii
AGAGAGAAGTTGCTGAAATTTTTGTGTAGAATGGAGAGGGTAAACGGTTTCTATGATTTAGAGTTGGAGAAGATTGGTTTAGGGTTAGATGGTGATGTTTAGAAAGACTCCTAATGGCTTTAGGTTTCTTGGATAGCAAAGGCGAAATTTCAGCTTGTGATGTGTCTCCTTGCTGCCGAATTTAGGTAAGTTTAATGGAGGAAAATATTCTGCAATTTGTTCCTTTATGTTGGCCAAAATACTGCTCAAAAGAAGGGCTGAATGTGTTCAGAATTTTGGGCAAAACAAGGAAGATTTTGAGTGAGTTTTGATGATTGAAAATTCTGTGCAAGTGCTGTGCGAAATTGCTGAACAAAAGGAGAAGAAATTCTGGACTGTTTTAGCTGTAATTCTACTGAAATTTCCAGAGAAAAGATGAGGGTTTTGGGTGCTGAAATTGGCTTGATCAGCTGGGGTTCTTTTTGTGTGTTTTGTGTGTAGAATTTCGATTGGATTAGGAACACAACAGCTGGCCGAAATTCCTGCACAAAGCTGCTGAAATTCCTGTGCATAAGCTGGACGAATTTCAGTGTTTTTGTGTGAATAAAATTCTAGTTTTGTGCAGCTAAGGTACCCTGAATTGATGAGGAGTATTTACGTGTTTTGAGCTAGGATTTACAGGGTTGGATTGTAGCTAAAGAGGGCTGGAATTTCGGACAGCTTGTATTGATACAAAGCTGCCGAAATTCTGCTAGGATAAGGAAGAAAATCCTAGTGGAATTTTGATTGAAATAAAATCTGGTTTTATCAAGGATTTGGATGAGATTTCCTCTAGTCCTAGAAGAGTTTGGATTGAGCTAAAGGTGCTCCAAGGTGGCGGGAAAAATCTGGAAAAATCTCCAGAATTTTTCGAGCTTAAGGTTTTCGAAAATCCAAGAGAACAAAAGCTGAAAATAAAGCAAACTTTATCCTTATCTATAATCCTTGAACTTAGGAGTTAAATATGGAGTCTTATTCCTATAAAAGTGGCGTTTAAACCCAAAGAAGATATCTAAGACTTTAGTTAAAATATTTCTCTAAAACAATTAAATAAATAAAAGGATTATGGCTAGAATTCTTGAAGAGGTAAGATAAGATTTTTCCCTAATATATTCCCTAACTCTAATATTCATCAAGAAGAGTTTTATACCACTTGAAATTCTTCAAAGTGGCATCTAACTAGGGGTTTTCGGCCAAGGCATGAAGAATACTAGAAAAGGAATTCAAAAGAAAGCTTAAAATTTTCAAGAGGTAGGATTCGAACTCGGGTCACCAAAGGAAATCACCAACCTCCCCGCTATTCCAAAACAACTCCAATACTAATTTTTTTCCCACGATCAGTTCTCACCACCCTAATACTCATCCTTCCAAATCTTCGACCAAATCCCCCTTATCCAAATCTTTAACAACAAAACTATTTCACATCAATTAATTTAAATGCAAGAGCAACGGAAAAATTCACATGCATCAATGAAAATAAAATAATTCTAAGCTACCACGTAAAATGCGAAATGCTATGCAATGCATGACTTTTCCCCATAGTCAAAGGTGGTTTTGGGCGGGGTATTATAGATTAGGCGGTGGTTCTTATATCCATAAGTATTGAGATACTCAAAGTTAACACACGGATGCTTGTTAATAGAACAAATACATTGGATGACGTGACTATGAGATAATATCATGGATAACTATGTAGTGCCTGTGGTAGAATCTCGCTATAACAAATATACAAGTATCCTTAGACTTGAGATCTCCAATGTACTTTATTTTTTGAGCATTGTACTTTGATTCCAATCTCTGGAGCCAGGTCGAGGGCCGCCTACGAGGTAGATATTGGGTACAATGTGAGGTAAACAAAAGTAGTTGAGAAGGTCAATAAAAGATTAACCACCCCTAATAGTAGGGGCGAATATCTCACGGCCACTTGTAGGAATTACTACTCGTGAAATCCTTGGCCAAGGTTATTGTGTATTGGAAATAGTTCAAATTGATACACATGTGAGTAGTGGATTCCTAGTACAAGTACTAATATATTCGGGCCAGAATTAATATATATTTTGGAGGGAATTGGCACTAAGTCTGTACTCCAAATTGAATGAAGTACTGTATGGAGAATGGAGTTTATTGCACTATAGTTTGTTATTGAAGGGTTCATGTCAAGCCACTTGATTTCCTGGATTCTTGGATGGTTATGATGTGTTGCTAGATACTGCTCGTGATCTGCTGAATATGGGTTTATTAATTGATGAATTAATAAAACAATTCTGTTTGGAATTAATAGATTAATTCTAGATTCTTTTAAGGATTATTAATCTAAAAAATGTTTGGATTAATTCATACTCTCTACCAATAGATTGGGAAACCTAATACGTTAGAGACAATAAAGGATTATGTACTGGAGATGTTATACGATAACATTGTGAGGTTAATCATGAGAAGTTGAAGTTATTTAGGCCAAATTATAATTAGTTATAATTTATGGGCCAAATTATAATTATAAGAACTTAAAGGTTCTAATTACAATTTGATGAATTCTACTTTGATTAGAATTCAAATAGGAAGTTTTTTATGTGAGGCTCAGCATTTTTTTCCCTCAGAAGGTTGTGATCGATTTGATCTTCTATGTGGTACAGAAGGAGTTTTTGGTAAGCTCTCGAGAAAAATAGAAACCCTCACGAAAAAATCTTCTTTCTCTCTTCTCTGGTTTTATCCTAGCCACCATTCTTCTCTGCTAGCACAGAGATTTGGCTTCTTGAGTTTCCTCTATGTGGACATTGTTAGAGGGAGTTCAACGCTTGGACTTCAGTAGCGATGACAAGGATATCTGGTATTGCTGGATCGCGCCTCAACAGAAGGAAGAAAATTTTAAATGACAGAGATTTCACTGAAGGTATATCTTCTTGCTTTCGATTCATTTATTCCACATGCATGCGGTCCACTTGCTTAGAATCCTTAGTTTTTGTTGCATAATGCATATATGATGCACGTATGGATTCTAACATAAACTACCAAACATAATATAGAATGACCTATAGGCATTAACGCAGATAAGTGAATGAGCTGATTATGATCTGCTAGCCCAAAGGGCTTTCTTTTATGTTTTGATTTATGACAAACATTGATATGGACTAACTTATTAATTTCCTGTGATAGAACATGGTTAATTTTTATTCTTCTAAAGTCTTTAGATAAGAATTGTTGATAACCTCTTCATCGCTGATTTCAAGATTAGAAGATCAAATGAGAAAATCAGAGTATGAAAAGTTATATATCATGGAAGCTCTTTATAAAGAATGATAGACTAGGAAGTGTTATTAAGGTATATTTATTAATTCCTATGTTTTCTTATCTTTTGATTCATTTGACTTTACCTTGAAGCTTCAAAGGAGATGATTTTCAAAGTTTTTAAAATTCACAGAATTTTGGATGGAACAATTTGAATCCAAAAAGTTCATCCAAAATCTTGTAAACTGGGTTGAAAAATTTCTGTCAGGAATGTGCCATTTTTGGACTTACCTCTTGGATGCATCTTTGTCCAAAACCTGAGTCCAAAACTCGGATGAGTTTAAACAAAAAAATTTGTAGCCATTTTTTTATGACCATTGGCACTCCCTTTTTGGCTCTATAAATAGCCATTAAAGCAAGATTAGAAGCAGGATTTTTGAAACATTCATCTTAGAAACCTTATTGCTCAATACTTTCAAAAATTTCCTTTTATCTAGCTTCAATGTGAGTTCATTGTGTATCAAAGATAAAAGTAATTTGTGGCTTGTATCTGAGAAAACATCTACTTAAGTAAGTGAGCTTATCTCTGTTCTATTGATTTTCAATTCTCTGCTGTTGTGTAAGATTGTGGTGTAAAACCCATAGGGGTGAGCCTTGTGTTTTATGTATGTTCAAGGTTGTGTGGTAAAACCCATTGGGGTGATCCTTGTTTTATGTTTGCGTCAAGTTCGTGGAGCAAAACCTAGTGAGCTGATCCTTGGTGTGTTTGAGAGGTTGTGGAAAACTTAGTGTGCTGATCCTCTCCTGTATACGAATTGGTTTCATTAAGTGAGGTTAATGAAATAAGGTTGAAAATCCTTAAGTGTGAGGCTCAAGGTAGTGGACGTAGATCATTATTGATCGAACTACTATACATCTCTTGTCTTATTTTATTCAGTGGTTCATGTATTATTTTTTATGATCTTTCACTGTCTAAATTTGAATATACATCTACGAGTACTTAGATAGCTTTCTATGCATCTATAAAGTCAATCCAAGTATCTTGGTGATTATTCTTGTTCAGCATTTTAGACAATTCAGAAAAATCATTTTTGCTTGCCAAAACCCTTATTCACCCCCCTCTAAGGTTTTTCATTTGGTATCAGAGCGAGGTCTACATCATCTTGGTTTAACAGCCGTGTAGAAAAGATCTTAATGGCAAGCTCATCATCTCTTCCATATGTTGAAAGGTCTTCAACAAATCGTCCTCCTTTGTTTAATGGAAGTAACTATACTTTCTTGAAAAATAGGATGAAAATTTATGTGTGTTCTATTAACTTCAAGTTCTGGAGTTTAATAGAGAAGGGTCCTTTTATTCCATAAAAAATGATTGATGGCATAAAAATACCTAAACATAATGAAAAGTATAGTGTGGAAGACAATGCAAAAATGACTCTAAATTTTCAAGTTATGAATATTTTGTGTTGTGCACTAGATGCGACTGAATACAACTGTGTTAGTGGTTGTGATTCAGCCTATAATATGTGGAGATTGCTAGAAGTCACTCATGAAGGGACTAACCAAGTCAAATAATCGAAACTAGGGCTTCTTATTCATGATTATAAATTATTTACTATGAGGCCAAATGAAAGCATCACATGCATGTTTACAAGATTTACTAATATCTCAAATGGTCTGAAAGCTTACGGAAAGGTTTATTCCCTTGAGGAACAAAACCAAAAAATTCTTGATGTTTTACCAAAAAGCTGGCAGCCTAAAACTCTTGCTGTAGAAGAATCCAAGGATTTAAAATCCTTACCTACTAAAGAGTTGATCGGATCTCTTTTAACTCATGAGATAAAGCTTAAAAGATTTCATGAATTTGATAATCATGATAGAGGCAGAAAAGGGATTGCTCTAAAGGCTGAAAATGAAGATGGAGAAATAAGTCTTTCAGAAAGTAGTGAAGGCATGGAAATGGACAGTGATGACTTGGCAATGATAGCAAAGAAATTCAGAAGGATGTTCAACAAAGGAAACTACAAACGAGGAAGAGAACTTATAAGAAAGAAAGGATAAACTGTTGGTTTCAAACCTCAATGCTTTGAATGTAAAAGCACAGATCAATTCATTGCAGACTGTCCGGTTGTAAAAGGCAAGGAAGGAAAAATGTCTAAGAAAAAGAAAGACCTGAAGGTCAAGAAAAGTAAAGTATTGATAGGAGCTTGGGATTTAAATGAAGATGAGTCTGAAGATAAGGAATTTGAGGAAGAAACTGTGAACATTTGCTTCATGGCCTTGGAAAATAAGGTAAACCTTTCAACATCAGATTGCATGTCTAATTCACATATATCTATGACTAAAAAGCATGTTGATCCTAATGAGTTGTTATGTGATATGTTTTATGAATTAAAAAAAACTGTCCAGAAAAAATAAAGAGTTAAAATTGAAGGTTAATTGTCTGATGAAAGAAAATGAAGCCTTGTTGAATGTTAACAAAATGTCTTTTGAAACACATATATGCGACAAAATTGAAAACGATGTGATCATGACAACTTTGCATCATGCATCTCTGGAAAATAAAAACCTGTGTGATAAAGTTCAAACTCTTGAATGCATGGTTAGCACATTTGATGATATGAAAATTAGAGTAAATGATCTTACCAATTGCATTGAGAAATTTATAAATGGTAAAAGCAATTTGGAAAAGCTACTCAGAACTTAACATCATTTTGGTAATTGAAGTGGCTTAGGATATAAACATGAGGATAAAGACAAAATATGCAAGCCCTGATTTGTTTATGCTGAAAATCAAAGTGGCCTAGGATATAAAGGATAACGACAAAATATGTATGCCCAGATTTGTTTATGCTGGAAATCGAAGTTACTTAGGATATAAACATGAGGATAAAGACAAAATTTGCAAGCCCAGATTTATTTTAGTGAAAAATCAAAGTGGCTTAGGATATGAACATAATAATAACTACAAAGAGAACAAGTTTTAATATGTTAAACCTATTTCTTCTCACAGCACATACAAGGCATGCACGTATTGTAGAAAACCTGGACATATATTTTCAAGATGTCTTGTTAAAAGAAAAGTGGAATCTGGTGGAGTTACTTTTTGGAAAATCAAAGAAAATGTTACTAACCTTCATGGACCCAAGAAATTGTGGATACAAAAAATCATCTCTTCTTCTCATGTATAGGCACGGTCTTTAAACATCACCAAGTGGTTCTTGGACAGTGGTTGTTCAAGATACATGACTGGAAATGCAGCTTTGTTAGAAGATATTCAGACCACAAATGAAGGATTTGTTACGTTTGGAGATAACAAGAAAGGGAAGATTCTCGACATTGGTAATATTGATAAAGGTTCATTAACTTTTATAAAGCATGTTTTACTTATTAATGATTTGAAATATAACCTACTTAGCATTAGCCAACTTTGTGATAATGGTTGCAAAGTCATTTTTGAAAAAGATTCTTGCTCTATACTTTATAGTGGAAATCTCGAAATCATCTTTACTGACAAACGCATGGGAAATGTATATGTGTTTTATCTTAATGACCTTGTAGCTAGTGGAATTAGATGCCTATCCATTCATGATAATGATGGCTATCTTTGGCATAGAAGATTAGGTCATTATCCTTTGATTTGTTAAACAAACTGCCCTCACAAGAACTTGTTAGGGGGCTTCCAAAAATGAAATATGATAAACACAAAATCCATGATGCATAGCAATTTGGAGAGCAAATCAAAACCTCTTTTAAACCAAAGAAAATAATTTCTACCTCAAAACCTCTTGAATTAGTTCATATGGATTTATGAGGACCTATTTGGACTGCTAGTCTTGGGGGTAAAAAATATGCATATGTAATTGTTGATGATTTCTCTAGATTTACCTGGACCTTATTTCTTGGTCAAAAGGATGAAACCTTTACTAAATTTTCAAAACTGATTAAGCGTGTCCAAAATTTGATTGGATGCAAACTAATTTCTATTAGAAGTGACAATGGCAAAGAATTTTGTAACAGAGAATTTACTCACTTCTGTGATGAAAATGGAGTCTTTCCTAATTTTTCAGCAACTAAAACTCGTTAACAAAACAGTGTTGTTGAAAGGAAAAATTGGACCTTGCAAGAAATGGCTAGATCAATGCTTTGTGAAAATACTCTTCCAAAATACTTTTGGACGGAAGCTATTAACACAGCATGCTATATAATAAACTGAGTTATGTTAAGACCATTTTAAAGAAAAACTCCGTTTGAACTTATGTTTGACAAAACTCCTTCTATCTCTTATTCTAAAGTTTTTGGGTGTAAATGTTTTATTCTAAATATAAGAGATAATCTTGGAAAATTTGATAGTAAGTCCAATGAGGCCATATTTCTTGGATATTCTTCCAACAAGAAAACTTATAGAGTATACAATAAAAGAGCACTTTGTGTAGAAGAATCTGTGCATGTTGTATTTGATGAATCTAACATTTATACTCCAAAAAGAGATGATAATGATGTAGGAAATTTAAATGAAGTTAAGTTAGATCATGTTAAAGCTCTAACATTAGATACTCATACAAAAGAAGAAGAGATTGAAGAATTGCAGATTGAACAAGAGAAAGAACAAACTGAAGATTTTGTAAATCATTAATTGCCAAAGGAATGGAAATACAAATCAGGCCATCCAAAGGAGCAAATTATTGGAGATCCAAACCAAGGAGTTAAAAATCAACGGTATTTTATTGACAACTTTGTTCTTCTTTCAAATATTAAACCTAGCAGCATTGATATTGCATTACATGATGAATTTTGGATTATCGCCATACAAGAAGAGTTAAGTCAATTCGAAAGAAATCAGGTTTGGAAACTTATTCCTAGATCGCATGATCATCCTGTTATTAGGACAAAATGGGCTTTTAGAAATAAACTTGATGAAAATGAAGTTGTATTTAGAAACAAAGCTGGATTGGTGGCTTAAGGATTTAATCAAGAAGAAGGCATTGACTATGAAGAAACATTCACTCCTGTTGCTAGACTAGAATCAATTCGAATGTTACTTGCCTTTGTATCCTTTAAAAATTTCATGCTCTATCAAAAGGATGTCAAAAGTGCCTTTCTAAATGGCTTTATTGAAGAGGAAGTGTACGTTGAGCAGCTACCTGGTTTTACTCATGAGCTTTTTCTAAATCATGTTTTCAAACTCTCTAAAGCTCTCTATGGATTAAATCAAGCTCCAAGAGCTTGGTATGAAATGCTTAGTGGTTTCCTAATCTCAAAAGGATTTTCTAGAGGCTTAATTGATAATACCTTGTTCATCAAATCTAATAGTTCTGGTGACTTACTAATTGTCCAAATCTATGTTGATGATATTATTTTTTGCGCTACTAACGACTCTTTGTGCAAGATGTTTGCTAAGACTATGCAGCAAGAATTTGAAATGAGTATGATAGGAGAATTGAACTTCTTTCTCGGACTGCAAATTAAGCAAGCCAAGGACGGAATCTTCATAAACCCAGCTAAGTATGCCAAAGAGTTGCTCAAAAGGTTTGGAATGAATGAAGCAAAAGAAATCAGTACACCTATGAGTACATCCATAAAACTTGATCAAGATGAAAAAGGGTAAGAAGGTAGATGAACGTAAATATAGAGGTATGATTGGAAGTCTACTATATTTTACTGCTAGTAGACTAGATATTATGTTTTTAGTATATCTTTGTGCTCGATTTCAATCTTGTTCGAAGGAATCACATTTAAGTGTAGTTAAATGCATACTTCGATATCTAATTGGCACACATGATTATGGATTATGGTATCCACATACTATTACTTTTGATCTTATAGGATATAGTGATGCAGATTATGCAGGATGTAAAGTTGAAGGAAAAAATACTAATGGCCATTGTCAATTTCTTGGACATTCACCGGTATCATGGCACAGTAAAAAATGACCATGCATATCATTATCCACCACTGAGGCTGAATATATTGCAGCAGGAAGTTGTTATTCTCAAATCTTATGGATGAAAAATACTTTGCTAGATTTAATCTAAATTTTAATTATGTACCTATAATGTGTGATAATACAAGTGCTATCAATCTAACAAAAAATCTAGTATAGCATTCGAGAACAAAGCATATTGAAGTTAAACACCACTTTATCCGAGACCATGTATTCAAAAGAGATGTGCGTGTTGAATATGTCTCAACAGATGAACAACTTGCAGATATCTTCACTAAACTTCTAGCTAAGGAAAGATTCAACAACTTAAGAAGAGGTTTGGGAATTACAAGAATTTGAAAACTAACCATGTGGTATAAGTCTTCCTTATGCCGGATTTGTGAAGAAAAAGGTTTTGGAAACAAAACGCTACATCCGAAATACCTCGTCCTTGTTTTGGACACAGTGTTAGAATCCAATTCCTACATCCAAAATTCATTTCGGGAAAACATTCTTTTAGATGTTGATTTCAGACCTGGTCTTGTTCCAAAATCAATCATTAATATTCTCTTATTCTAAATTTCGAGTTTCAAAAAATTGGTTTGCGTGTTTTTCAAAACTCCTTAGAAAAACATATGTTTTCAAGGTACTTTACTCTCACACTATCCTAGACATTCAAAGCTATCTGGTTTTCTCTCATTCAAAACCCTTGAAATCGTTCTTCTTCTGAAAATCCTTTGTACTCTTGTACTTCAAAGACAAAAAAAGTAAAAAATAAAAAAAAAGACCTAAAAAAAGCTCCAATCTTTCAATGGCTAAGACAAAATCCACTGTTCCAAAACCTAAGAAGGAGTAAAAATCTTCTCCGGTGTTAAAGAAAAAAAATTTGGGTTCAACAAAAGGCAAGGCTAAAGCAAAGGAAGCTTCTCCTCAACCTTATTTCTCGGCCTATCATTAGATTCATCTGAATCTTCTTCAGATTATGTGAGTTCTGCAAATCAGGTACCCCGATTTCTTGACTCAAAATGTGAATCTGAATACCATGACTGTGTAATACCCTGCCCAAAACCACCTTTGACTATGGGGAAAAGTCATGCATTGCATAGCATTTTGCATTTTATGTGGTAGCTTAGAATTATTTTATTTGCATGGATGCATGTGAATTTTTCCGTCGCTCTTGCATTTGAATTAATTGATGTGAAATGGTTGTGTTGTTAAAGATTTGGATAAGGGAGGTCTAGTCGAAGATTTGGAAGGATGAGTATTGGGGGTGGTGAGAACGGATTGTAGAAAAAATTAATATTGGAGTTGTTTTGGAATAGCGGGGAGGATGGTGATTTCCTTTGGTGACCCGAGTTCGAATCCTACCTTTTGTGAAATTAGTTTCTCTTCTTGAAAATTTCTTTCCTTAGAGTTTCCATGTCTTGGCCGAAAAAGATCTAGCAAACCTAGAGAAATTTTAGTGTCATTATTCCAAGGAAATAAGTCTCTATATTTATTTCCTAAATTTAAGGACCTTAATGTGAATAAAGTTCACTTTTAATTTTCAGCTTTTATTCCCTAGGATTTTCGAAAAACCCCTAGCTAATAATTAAAATTTTAGCTTGAATTTAGCTAGATAGATCTTGCCATGGATAGTTGGAATTAATGAAGCATTTTTCTAGTTGGAAACCTTGTTGATTTTAACCCTAGAACCTAAGCTAAAAATCTGGAAAAATTTCCAGCAAGTGCCGCCACTTCTTAAAGGAATTTTAGCTCAACTTAAACTCTTCCAAAGCTAGGAAATCTTATCCTATATCCTTTAGCAAATCAGATTTTTATTGCAATCCTAATTCAACTAGGATTTTCTTCTTAAACCTAGTAGAATTTCGGTAGCTTTGTGTTAACATAAGCTGTCCGAAATTCTAGAGCCTTTAATTACAATCCAACCCTTCAACCCCTAGCTCAAATCCCCTAAAACATCATTCATCAATTTAGATTATCTTTGCTGTGCAAAACCAGATTTTACTCACACAAATTCCAGAATTTCGGCCGGCTAGGAAACCAGGATTTTCGACAGCTTTGTACAGAAAATTTCGGCCAGCATTGTACTCTTATTCCAACCGAAATTTTGTACACAAACACATCGAAAAATCCCAGCTGATCAAGCTATTTTTCAGCGCCTAAAACCCTCATTTTTTCTCTGGAAATTTCGGTAGAACCACAGCTAAAACAGTCCAGAAATTCTTCCTCTCCTGTTCAGCAATTTCGCATAGCAAAACTACTGCACGCGCACAGAAATTTCAGCCCTAAAAACCTTTGCAAACTCTTCTTTGTTTGGCCCAAAATTCTGAACACAATCAGCCTTACTCTTGAGCAATAGTTCAGCCAACACAAGGGATCAAAATTGCAGAATATTTTCTCCCTTAAACCCTCTCAAAGTCGGCAGCAAGAAGGCACTCGTGAGCTGCAATTTTCGGCCTTCCTGTCCAAGAAACCTAAAACCATTAGGAGTCTTTCTAAACATCACCATCTAACCCTAAACCAATCTTCTCTAACTCTAAATCATAGCAGCCATCTATCCTCTCCATTCTACACAAAAATTCCAGCAAGAACTGCACAGCAAATTTTCGAAAACCTCAAGAACAACACCTAGCAAAAACCATCTCAACTTCTTGATTCCTTTCTTCCATCAATTCTCTTCCATTTCTTCTTTGGAATCACGCCATCTCAAGGCTAATTTAATCTCTTTATGCATTCTCGGTCATAAGGAAGGAAAAAGGAGACAACTTTTCTCTTCTAATCCCACGAACTCGGGACAATCACCATAGGAGTATCGGGATCTTGCTACCCGGTTGTTGTAAGGTACGAAAATACTTACCCTTAATGCCGAAATTACGGTTTAAGGTAGTAGATGATGTCTATTACCTTGTTGAATATATGGTCATAGTATATGATCTTAGGGGATTGTGAATTGTTATGAAAATAAATGAGTTTGGCCCATGTTCGAATTAGTTGAAGCCCTAATCATGATATTATATGGTTTAGATCAGGAGGATAATTGAGGAAAGCAAGCTGTGAATTTATCTTGTTTATCTGAGGCATATCAAGTAAGTCCTTGCATAAACTCTTTTGTTAAATGTTGTGATGGCAAGTCTATGTTGTGAAGCTTTGTAAAGCTATTGTTGAACTATGTTTGCTTTGGTTGTAATCGTAGATATTTATTCTTTAAACGGTTTTGTCAAACTAATGATTTTATCAAGAAAACTATTATTTTCCTTAAACTTTTAGAAATCTCTTTTAAAGAAAACCACGTTTTACAAAGCCAAGGTTTGGAAATATTGTGAATCAGGAATTGACGGATATGTTCATTGAGTACTCAATAAGGGTAGGCTAATAGTACTAGTCTTGGAGGGCTAGAGTAAGTCTTCTGGCAGGAGGCCACCTCTAGAAGATAAGCTCTACTTGAAAAGGCGACAGTATTGGTTGGTCAGGCCGGTCCGAGCTAGCATGTGTACTTGGTAAGGTATTATTTATTTTCCCGGCATGAACACCCGGATGGTTTTGTTAGGTGTAGAGAATGAGGAGTTTCTTACCCGGTGAGCTATACACTCACCTTGATCAGAACGCCCAAAGTGTGGTGCCTTGGCCATTTTGTTCTCATGGAGCCCAACGTGTGGTGACGTGACTGTTTATTTGAATGGATGATTGTTTTGTGTAAAGTATGATTATGGGAAAACCCACTCTTTGCGAAAGAGAAATTATTTATGACTTGCCAAATATTTCTACAAATGTTTTCCGCTTTGCATACACATATAGTTTTAAACACCATGTGCACACACAGGACTTACTGAGATTTATTCTCACACTGTTTTACATCATGTTTTCAGGAGATAGACTGTGCTGAGTCAGCGGGGCATTGATAGTTGAAGCCTTTTTAATTATTGTCATCTTTGCTTAGGAGACATTTGTTGTTTAAGCTGTTGAATGATTAATTATTTTTATTTCATTTTTCTCCAAGTTGAGCCTAATGTAATAAGAGTATTTCTTTATTTATCTAAGTTGAATCTCTTGGAGGTTGCCTTTGTATTTTATACCTCGTTTTAAAGACCCCTTGTCCTATGGGACGGGGCGACATCCCCGCCCTTTTAGGGTAAGTAGTCGTGGGGTGTTATAAGTGGTATCAGAGAATAAGGTTTAGGCAATTACTTGACTTATGGGGTTCTATTTTCTTGAGTATTTTGATCTGGTGCTAATTTTTATCTTTTGTTTATAGGATGGTCAAAAGAGTTGTATTAGCTGTCAGAGACTGGCCCGCTGGCTTCGGGAATCCACCTGCCCCACTACCCGTAGCTGATCCACCCGCGTTTGATTCAAAGAGAGTGCATGAGCCGTCAGTGCTAGACGACCCGGTGGTTGAGGCAGAGATAGAGGTCGAGGAGAACTTAGGGGAAGATGAGGGAGATGAGGAGATGACGGAGTTGAGTGAGGGAGAGGTAGATGAGCTAGGGAATGAGGAAGATGATGAGAACGAGGGAGAGATGGCTGGGGTAGAAGGAGAGGATGAGGAGGTAATAGAGTTCGCCGAACCCCGCAGATAGGGGAAGTTGATAGGACCCCTGCTTGCTATAACCCTAAAGGGGCCAGTGGTGAGGGATATACGCCGGGAGATGGGGTTTCCCCAGGAGAGAAAGACCTTAGGCAGTCAGTTCTAGTAGGGGTAGATAAGGGGAAGAGAAAGCTGGAAGATAGTCCTAAGGGGTGTGGACTCCGATATGGACTGGGCATAGATGCCATGTTAAGAAGAGAGGGGTTGTTTGACTCGGTTGATTCAGGGAGTGAGAGGCCTGCGCCTAAGGGTGCGGTTAGATTAGTATTGGATGAGCTCTATGAGACGGCCATGAGAGCCAAGAGAGCCCGAGAGGGTGAGTCAGGGCAGCCAAGTGGGAGTGTTGGTTTCGCAAGGGACTACATAGAGAGACCCGATAGCTCCGTAGGGTGGCTTGTGGAACCGGCCTCTGACGACTCCGATGCTTCTGTTGAAACTAGGGAGAGTCGAACATAGAAGACCAGTAGCTTTTACTTTTCTTTCTTTAGGATTTGCATACCTTTGTTTGATTATTTCTTTTAAGTGAGCATGTTGCTCATAGGGCTTATTTATCATTTTAAATAAAAAGGGTGTCATATGGGATAACCCCTTCTTTTCTGCAAAGAATGGTTTATATGAAAAGCCTGAGTTTCGTTTATTGCTTGATTTACCCCTGCACGATATCATCACATTCTCTTTTAGATAAATACATTGCTATCAACTGATCATGCATCTAAGCATATTCTTTTCCCCTTGGTAACTAACTGACCTTGAGTGAATGTGATTAAGACGGCACCAAGATGCAGAACAGTTGTGCATAGCAGAACGTTGCAGGAGAGTGCATCCTCCACCCCGGAATTTGAGCAGATGCATCGTTCCACCCCCGACGTGGAAGAGCACCTGCCATGTGAGCAGGAATTGGCTTTGGAGAGGTCACGAGATGTGACCATGGGTCAGGCTTTCAACAAAATGGCCTCGATCCTACAGAACCTGACGGAAAGAGTGGATAAGGTGGCCAGGAAACCACCGCGGGGAGAGGATGATGCCCTGGAGCATTTCCTGAAGTTTCAGCCTCCCACATTCCAGGGGGAGGTGGAACAGGATGAGAAAGCCGAGCAGTGGATTGAGCAAATGGAGGACATCTTCGCTACTTTGCAGTACTCGGAAGTGAGGATGGTGAAGTTTGCTGCTTTTCGGCTGGGGGACCGTCTCGAGCATGGTGGTAGTGGGTATGGAGGTAGTAAAAGACTTTTCGGATGTTTTTCCTGCTGAGCTCACTTCTCTACCCCTTGAGCGGGAAGTTGAGTTCACCGTGGATCTGATTCCTGGAGCGGAACCGGTGTCAAGATCCCCCTACCGGATGGCACCGACGGAGCTGAAGGAGTTAAATAAGCAATTTGAGGAATTGGTAAGGCAAGGCTACATCCGGCTGAGTACGTCGTCGTGGGGAGCCCCGATGTTGTTTGTCAAGAAGAAAGACGGAACCTTAAGGCTATGCAATGACTATCGGGGATTGAACAATCTAACGATAAAAAATAAGTACCCTTTACCCTTGATCGATGAGTTATTTGATCAACTGCAAGGCGCCGCTTGCTTTTCGAGGTTAGACCTACGGCAATGATACTACCAAGTGAGGATCAAAGAAGAAGACATTCGTAAGACTGCATTCAACACGCGCTATGGCCACTACGAATTTGTAGTAATGCCATTCGGTGTAACAAACGCACCAGTAGTATTCATGGATTTGATGCATCCCATTTTTCAACCATACTTGGACAAGTTCGTGATTATATTCATCGATGACATTTTAATGTACTCCAAAAATCCGGAGGACCACGCGGAGCACATAAGATTGGTCCTAGAGAAGCTGAGGGAATTCAAGCTTTACGCCAAGTTCAGTAAGTGTGAGTTTTGGCTGAGCTCGGTATCTTTCCTTGGTTACGTGATATCCAAAGAGAGGATCAAAGTGGACCCTGCCAAGGTGGAAGCCGTAGCTAACTGGAAACAATCGGAGAACATTATCGAGATACGAAGTTTCCTTGGGTTGGCCAGGTACTATCGGCGTTTCATTAAAAATTTCTCTACTCTGGCTTCACCAATGACGCGACTGTTGAAGAAGGATGTCGCTTTTGCATGGAGTGAGAAGTGCGAAAAGAGCTTCCATGAACTTAAGAGGAGGTTGATTACAGCACCCATGCTGAGTCTGCCTGAGGCAGATAAGCCCTATGCACTCTATACAGATGCATCCAAGGAAGGACTAGGAGCTGTGCTGATGCAGGAAGGGAAAGTTATAGCTTATGCATCTAGGAAGCTAAAGCCGCACGAAGTTAATTATCCCACGCATGACCTGGAGCTAGCAGCTATAGTGTTCGCCTTGAAGAAATGGCGACATTACTTGTACGGTGCGCAGTACGAAGTTTTCACTAACCATAAGAGTTTGAAGTACATCTTCACACAAAAGGTTATTCTCCAAATACTCGATTCCAAAATTTACCATTTTTCAAAAATCTCAAATATTTAATCCGAAAAGGACTAAATTTACAAAATTCGTGTTTTAAATATCCAGGAAGGTTTCCAAGCTGAATATGAAATTTATTCGAGTCCGAAATAGCATAAAAGCATGTTGCTCATGTAAACCTTAAACATATTCGAGGATTTTCAAAATGGCATAAAACATAGAATTTCATAGAAAATCAAAGCACACTAGCCTTTAAAAAGGTTTAGAAATCAATGGGACTCACCTTGTATATTAAGTCGAAGTGGCACTCGTATAGACCTAAAAGGCATTCTCCCGACTTGATTCACCTACACCATTGGTATATCCCTTTGTCATTACTCAATGGTTTCAAATACTTAATGGTTTGAATAAGGTTTCTATAATTTTCTTAAGGAAATAAATTAATTAATACTTTGGACGGTTTTCTGGTTTTACAGCTTTACCACCCTCTACCATTCTTCACACAACTTATTCAATATAGGTCTAAATAAGGTTAGGCTACTTCCATAATATTCCTGAGATGTCCCTTTATCAATTCCAGGTCATGAGTCATGCAAACTCCATCCTATTTTGTACAGTCTTTTAGTTAATTATACTGTTCTGAGTTTGGAGTTCAGCTTCATCACTTTCCAGTACTTTACACATATCGCCTCCAATTCAGGTCTAAATGAGGTGAAACCACTTACTAAATACTCCTAGGACATTTTTCTATCAATTTTAGGTCATGCGTTATTCAAACCTCTCTCCATTTCATTCAGTTTTCCAGCTAAACTTGCTGCTTCGAGTTGGTGGTTCAGAATTACAGTTTAGGAACCCAACTTATTTTAACTTATTCCCCTAGTTTCTTCAACATACCCTACCTCATTTAAACCCTTAATACTTCATTTAACATCCCAGTATCAGTATTCTAATAGGTTTTCATATCCATCACTTCTCTTTTATCCAAATGAATTAATTATTCTAAACTTACCAAACTAGTAAAGTTTGGTAGCTTTCATTGTTCTTGCTTTTTTCTGATCTCTTAGTCATCCAAACCCACACCACCTTATCCAAATCCTTTCTAACTAGTCTAGGACATGCTTAGGATTATTTATGCTCAATTTCCAGTCATCTCTACTCAGATTTCCTTTGATATTTCCAAACAACACAAACTGGTTATGTTGTTACTAGCTCTTCTAGTTTCCTTATTAATTCTATCTTCTTCCTTTCCAGATTTCCAGCAAACCATCATTCCAAAATACATTAAATGAACTGAAATTCATACCTAATTTATCACTCATCCAACTGGTTAATCAACATCCATCACAAAATCAAAGTATTTTCATTACTTAACATTCACATGCAAATAGCTTCCAACTTCTAGTATTATTCTTTTTGCTTTTGAGAAGTGATCCCTTATGATGAGACTCCACTTCATTATGGAGGACAAGGACCGATAACTAGATCGAGGACCAAGATGCCTCAAGATGATTTTCAATTGATCACCAAACAATGCTTGAGGATTGGAGGGTTGTGGAAGCAAGACAAGAGTTCGTGTTGATGGCTATCTGTGAAGGACCCCAACAAAAACTTAAGTTGTCAGCAAAAGGGGATGAAATTTGACAAGAGAGGCTTCCAGAGGACAACCAGCGCCAGCTCCATTCAATCCAAAACCTATACTCAAGTAAACGAGAACCGGCCGAAGACAGAACCAAACCGGTGCCGGCTTTCCCCTGGGTCACCGCCGATTGCTCCGCGTTTTATTGCTTTTCTCTGCCTTTCTTCACTTTTAAGTGTTTGTAAAGACTTATTTTGACCCTAGAACTATAATTAAACCTTTGCAGTTACTTAGTTAGGGTTAGGACAGTATACATAGAACCTTTATTGATTTAATATGACAATACACTTCACTTTATTTCAAATTGAGAGAGAATCTTGAGAGGCCCTAGTCTCCTTGTTCATCTTGTTTAAGACCAAGCTTAAAGGTTAGTCCTCCTTTTGTAAGATTCTCTAAATCTTTTGGATAATCTAATATTATTTCTTTGAATGGGTCTTAATTGTTTTATTCTTCTAGGGTTCGTTTGAAATTCAATATTTGGGTGCCTATTTTCTATATTCTATTTGTTCTTGCTTGCCTTTGTTGCTTCAAGGATATTAGAGTGAGAATATAGTAGAACTTTCTACTCATCTTGAGGGTCTTTGAGGCTTTGTTCTTCAAGGGTTTGAAAGAATGTAGTTTGTTAGGTGACTTTCTCATTTGTCACAAGAAGAAATCTCTGTTTTGGGTTCCATTTGCTTGACTGAAGACACAACCACCAAAAACACCAACAACACCAAGAAAAGCCACACAAGAAGTCGTATAAAAAAGTTTGGTATCAGAGCAAGGAAAAGCTTGATTCCCATCAAAGCTTAAAAAAAAGAAAAATGAGCCCTACAAAGTGAAGAAAAGAGAAAAAAAAAAACAGAAAATCCCATAACTCAAAAAATTGCTCCAAAAAGGTCTTGAAATTTTTGTTGTATCTTGATTTTTCTATTGGATAATTACTCCTTGATGTTATTATAATCATTGGGAACAAATTTGTCTTATGATTGTGTTGAAATTTAGCTTGAATATGAGTGAAATTCTAGTTGCACTTGAGTGATGAGATTGCAGCTAAGGTGTTTGATAAATGTTCCATGAGAGTGTTTTTAGCTATAGTTGGGAACTTTGAATCTTGATTGTTATTCCTTGGGATTTTGTGGCTTAGTATATCACTAAATTATTGAATTCCATGTCCATTGAACTCTAATTTTCTATTGCACCTTTGTGATCATCTTGTTCTTCATCATCCTAGTTTTAGTTGCTCTTGTTTTCTTTGTTCTTGATAATTCTTGTTTATTTCTTGCTTAGAAGTATTCTTTTGCATCTAGTGCATGCTCTTGAGTTGATTGAGTCTATTTTTCTTGAAATTCTTAGCTTAAAATTTGATTGCTTGGAGGTGCCCAACAAGTGTTTGTTGAAATTCCCCTAAGACCCACTATTTGGAAATTCCATTTGATTTGTGTAATTCACTTAGCTGGACTAACTCTTCAGCTATTAGGGAGAATTGAGTTTGAACAAGAAGGCTTGAGTGTTGAGAAAAAGGCAAAAGGGAGAGCCTATTATCAAAAGAGCCTAAGAGAGTAAACACGAGGATGGAGTGATCAACCTTGAGAGCCAACACGTAAGAAAGTGCAGTGAGGATCAATTTTTCTTTGTAATCTCTTGTTTTGCAGGTATAGACAAGTAAATACTCTACCACCATGGCCCATGAACAAGAGATCTCTAGGCCTAACGCAAGTGGACCTAGTAGACCTCAAGAAGAACCCATTGATGCTAGGGGATTACGTGAGGACTTGCAAGCCATGATGAGGACTATGTAAAGCGAATTTCAAAATCTGACAAGGGAGTTGATAAACCATCTTGGCCAATCTTCTACCATTGCACAAAGGAGGGGCCAAGAATGATATAAAGCACCTAGCCCTAGAATAAGGGATGGTGATGCCCACGCTCCTCCTTTATATGCCCAACAAGGGGAAGAATGGGACGAACATTGAATTGGGGAATTCCAACAAGCTCCTATAAGAGGGGGAGTTCATGGAATGAGAGGAGAACAAGGTAGAGGACAAAAAAGGAACGGGGGAACAATCTAAGGGGGCTAGAAAGAGAATTTAAGGGAGTCAATGAGTGGTATGAAGGAGAACATGTTGAGGCCTTTGGGGAAGAACCTGGAGGATGGGGTAATAGAGAAGGAAGGAGAGAAGGAAATGATGTGGAAAGGGAGTTGAGCCATATTAAATTAAAAGTGCCCACATTCTATGGCAAGAGTGACCCCGAAGCTTATTTTGAGTGGGAAAGCAAGATGGAGATATTACTAGAAAGCCATACTTATAGTGAGAGGTCAAAAGTAAGGTTGGCTATTTTGGGTTTCTCGGAGTATGCTTTGGTATGGTGGGAGCAAGTTAGTGCTCAAAGGATGCAAATGCGAGTGGAAACCGTGGCAAGTTGGAATTTATTGAAAGATATGATGAGAACAAGGTTTATACCACACCATTACTATAATAATCTCTACCAAGGGCTCCAATCACTCAAGCAAGGAAACAAAAGTGTGGAAGATTATCATAAAGAGATGGAAGTCATGTTGATGAGAGCTCAAATCCATGAAGATCTTAGAGCAACAAGAGTAAGGTTTTTGGGAGGATTAAATAGAGAGATTGCCAATTTTGTGGAATTGCACCCCTATGATCGATTGGAGGATATGGTACATGCCGCCATGAAGATTAAAAGGCAATTAAAGAGAGGGGCATTTACTAGACCAACACTTCCAAACCCCAACACAACTATCAAGGTGCCAACTAAGAAGGATGAAGTCCCCCAAGCCATTTCAAAGGGACTTCAACAAACCTAGGGAAGCTTGGAAACCTAGGGAAGAATTGAAGCCTAGGAAGGATTGGAAACCTAGGGAAGGATGAAACAAGGATAAGGGGAAAGCTATGGAGAGGCCACAAAGGAATAGAGATATCAAATGCTTTAAGTGCCTTAGATATGGACACACTTCCCATTAGTGTCCAAGCAAGAGAGCAATGTATATTAATCCCTATGGTGAGGTCTCTACTGACGAAGAGGAAGAAGGAGAAAGATACCAAGGAGACTAAGAGGGAAATGGAGATGAGGAGAGTGATGAGGGGGAAGTTGTTGGACAAGAATACTCTCTGGTGGGAGTCACTAGAAGGCCTTTGAGTTCACAAGACATTGAGGATCAAGACCACCAACAAAGAGTGAACATTTCTACACTAGGTGTCTGGTCAACAAAACCCCTTGTAATGTTATTGTAGATAGTGGGAGCTGCACTAATGTGATTAGTGCAGATTTGGGTAAAGAATTGGACATGAGTTGGATTAGACATCCCAAGCCTTGCAAACTACAATGGCTGAATGATAGTGGGGAAATGAGAGTAAATAAGTAAGTATTGGTGTCTTTTGAAATGGGGAAGTATAAGGATGAAGTGCTTTGTGATATAGTACCCATGCAAGTGGGTCACTTACTACTAGGGAGGCCTTGGCAATATGATAGGCATGTAAAACATGATGGGAGAAAGAATATTTATTCCCTACTCAAAGAGGGAACTAAGTTCACCCTCACCCCCATGGCCCCTAGTGAGGTAAGCAAAAACCAAAGAATCATGAAGGAAAAAGAGAAGAAGAAGGGAGCGCAATAAGTTAAGCAAAAGCAAGAAATTGAATGGAGAGAAAAAGAGAGGCAAGAAAAAGAATTGAGAGAAAGAATGAACAAACAAATGCCATTGACAATTAAGGATAGGAGTGAGCAAAAACAAGGGAATGGAGGTAAAAAGAGAGTGAATTTCTTTACAAAAGAGAGTGAGGTCATAGAAGCTATTGAAGCTAGGGAACCGATTATTCTTCTTTTATGCAAAGGTTCTTATGTTTCTACTAACGATTCCACATTGTCTTTTCCTCATGAAATTACAGCTATCCTTCAAGAGTTTGAAGACGTTTTCCCAAATGAGGTGCCCGGAGGACTACCACCATTGAGAGGAATTAAGCATCAAATCAACCTTGTACCCGAAGCTGTCATCCCCAACCAACCGGCATATAGAAGCAATCCGGAGGAATCCAAGGAATTGCAAAAGCAAGTGGAGGTATTGCTTGAGAAGGGACATATGAGAGAGAGCCTAAGTGTGAAACCCCGGTCAAAACTAACCTTAGAGTAAGGGGGTTGGGATACATATCATATTTTATTTCATGGTTAAATATATTTCCATAAGATTTTTATGTGTTTTGGATTCGGGTTTTGTTATCTTGAAGTCTTGTTGGTTAGTATTGTGTGAGAGGGGCAAGATGATAATTTTTGCCCGAGGTGAAAATAGGGAGATAGCCTGTGGATTGAATAGAAAATAATTTTCTAGTGAAAATATCAACAAAAGTTGTGGTGGTGTAGTGGGTAGAGCTTTTGGAATTAATTCTTGAGGTCTTGGGTTCAAATTCCATCATAGAAGCTTTAGCTAGATTCAATTTTATTTTTACTTAGTGGAGGAAATTTCGGTCTTAGGGGCTTAGAGTAACGTAGGGATAATTTCCTAAAAGAGATATGCTAGGAGTATTCTCATTCCACTCTTTTGCCCTACTCGAATTTTCTAAAGGGAATTCTTGTTCCCTTGATCTTTTGTTTTACTTAGGTTTCAACTTCTTATTTGATCAAGATGTTCTATCCATTTTCTGTCCAGAAATTTCAGTAAAATGCTGTGATCTTGTGGGATCAAAATGCCCTAGTAAAAGGCTTCTCATGGTCTGAAAAATGTGGAAGAATGGTGGGAAATTCCAAGGGGAAAAATCCCTCTAGTAAGCTTGATGAAATTTCACTCTAGACTAGTTCATCTTCTTTCATGGCATGAGCTGAAATTTTCCAGCTTGTTGTACCTTCAAAATGTCAAAGTTTTTAGCTAACATTCCCTCCTAAATACTGCTAGAAAAATGGTCTTTAGGATCAGTTTGAAACCTAAAAATTCTTGACCAATTTTAGACTGCTCAAAGCTGGAGCAAAACAGGAAAAAATTCCTGTACGAAAAACAGTTTTGAGAGTCCAAAACCGAGCTATTTTCTTCCAGATCTTGTTCAGTACCTTAGCCGTGTTTTTCCTTCATGAAGAAGGTGGGAAACTAGCTTTGAATACCCCTGAAATTCCCTTCAAAACTGGCTGCAGATTGGCTGGAAATGGCAGCCGAAAATATGCCCGGAAAATTTCCTGTACATCGAAATGCTGGGCAGTCCAAATTTCCAGCTTTGTTTCCTATTTTTATTCTGGCTGAAACACTAACCTTAATCTATCAAAACCTTTCTTAAACCTCCATTAATAGAGCTCCATTGTTTCCCTCAGGCTTCTGCACGAAATTAAGCAATGGCTGTCCGAAAATCTCTCCAACAAATCCCTGCAATTTAGCATGATTGGTTTCCAAAATTCCAACCATCCTTTTTTAGCAACCTTCCATAATATCTTACTCAAATGACCAGACAACTTCTTCATCATTGTGCACCTTAGTTTCGGCCACCATAAGCCACCTTGAATCAGCTTTAATTTCTCAGAAAAGCTGCTCAACCAGTCGGCCATAGGAGACCTTCAAAACTCTCCAAATTATCAAGATATCCAAGAATATTTAGTTTCCAAATTCACTTCCTAAAATTATTCTCCAAGGATTGTGACAACTAACCCTTCCTTTTCTCTTCCAAATCAGGGAAACAACTCCCTAAACCCTACAAAAATTCAGCCAGCCCTATCCCTCACAAAAATTCGGCAGCTGCATAAGAACCACCTCTCGAAATCTCTCAATCTCCAAGAACACACACACACTACAACAAGAACACCTACCTCTTCCCTACACTTAATACCCCTCCAAACCATCTCAAATCCTCCTAAAAACTTCTAGATTTGACCTACTCACTGCTGTGAGTCCATCAACACCATTATTAACATCAAATTCCTCAAATCATCTTGCTACTTCGGTTCAAAAGCAGAAATTTCTGTGAATGACAAGAACATCTTTAAGGTAAATTTACTCTATCAACTTCATCTTCTCCAAACATGATCTCTAGTGAGAACCTATGTGAATAAACATACTAATGATCTCTTCTTCTTCTTCTTCTTCTTCTTCTCTCTCTTGCTCTCTCTCTCTCTCTCTCTCTCTCTCTCTCTCTCTCTCTCTCACGGCCGAAACTCCTCTCCCTTGGCTGGATGACTTCTTCTCCATAATCATGCTCTCGCCGTCTCCTTTGGACAAAGTTAGACACCTAGGAGTTGAGATCTACTCTAAACTCCTTCAAGGCGTTCATCAACCAGGTAAGTACCATCAATCCTTCTTTTAAACTCTAGAAGCATGTCTCTAGGGTGATAATGATAATAGGTGGATGGTGATAGGATTTGAGTATATATATATATATATATATATATATATTGTTGAAATTGAAGTATGAATATATGTATGATTGTGAAGGAGATGGGATTTATGCATGAAAGGATTGTCTTGGATGATTATATGATGATTTGAGGTTGATGCATGCCATAAGTAGTATATGTGATGAAGTATGCTAGAGATTATGTCACCTTTGGTGAATAGGGTTTATATTCATGATGGATTAATATTGAAGCCATGATCATATTTATGCTAGTAGGGGTTAGATCGTGTGTTGATAAATTGATATCTATGCTTGTATGCATGATTTGGATGATTTGATGAATTAAAGGATTGTGTATGTATTGATTGTGGTTAGCCATAGGAATTTGATCATGATCTAGTTGTCCCCAAACAAATTTTTACTTCATGAATAAAATATTCAATAAAATAATTTCTCTTAGTATTTTCGAAAAAAAAAAAAACCTAGGAAGGGTAGATTTGGATTGTCATATGTATAATGGATATTTTAGTCAAACAAATAATGATTTTTGCTAGGAAAAAAAAATATATATATATATATATATGTACATATTACTTAATATAATGACATCAATTAAAGCCTTTATGAAAATAATTACAATTAGTAGAATATATATTACTAAAAATTTAACTATTATCTTCTAATCAAAACTCCTTAAGAATTTATTTAATATTGTTCAAGTGAGACTCATTAAATTTATTTTCAACTAATTTTAGCTACCAATTATTTTCTAACAACTAAATTATTAATAAATCAATATTTTATTTAATACTACCTAGAACTCTTGACGAAATAAACTCTAAATTTTCCCTAACAAGATTTAAGCTTTCAACTTATTAAATTTATTTCCCAAACCATTAATTATTTTAAATAATTGTGCTAGGCTCAACTCTTAAACCTATTTACTTATTGTTTAACCTTAAAGCTTGGGACACTAGGATCATGGTAGTAGTAAGTTGAGTCGATTTAAAATTAAGGAAGTAGTTTGTGGCTTGAAATTGATTGTGATTTGTATTTGCCCATGTGGGGTTAGGTCTGCTGTTGGAGACCTTGTTATTGTGAGCAAGAATCAGGTAAGCTCCTGCGTAAAACCTGTTTGATGCAAAATGTTTGTTATGGCAAGCCAAGTGTAGAGTGCATGGACACTCATTTATGTAAAGGCAATTGAGGGTTAAATCATTTCTTATTTCAAATACTTGAATTATTTAAAAGCCAATGAGCAGGTTTTCTCAAACTCAAACTCTTTCTAAAACTGATTTTGTTAAAGACTTTGGAAAACCCATAAATTGCCATTTTCATGTGGAACAGTGTTTTGTTCATTTTATCCCAAGTGGGAAACGTCGTTGAGTACTCAATAAGGGTGGACTACTAGGACTAGTCTTTGAAGGGTTAGGGTATGTCTCTCAGTAGGTGGCCACCTCTGAGGGGTGAGTCCTTCCCGGATAAGATGTCAGTCCAGTAAGTCGTGCTGGTCCGAGCTAACAGTTTGTTTTTAGTCAAGTGACTGTGGTTTGCCGGAATGGACACCCGGATGTTGTTTTGGTATAGAGAAGGAGGAGTATCTTACCCAGTAGGCCCATCACCTACTTTTATCAGTCTGCATAAAGTGTCGGCATTCTGACCGGCTATGGGGCCCAACGTGTGGTATCCCATATCACTTTCTTTCGAGTGGTTGATTTTATTACTTATGTATGGCTAGAAAAGCCAAAACACCACTCTTGTTTTTTACTAATGTTATTGCTTGCCAGTATTTCTCTTATAAAGGTTTCACACATTGTATCCACAAACTGTTTTCACTAAACACCCGAAGCACACACGGACTTACTGAGATTTCTGTCTCACCACCATTTTATCATGATTTCAGGTCCATCCTATTGTGGGCATGAGTAGCTATATATTGTCTGCTTTGGAAGAATTTTCTGAGGATTTATTTTGTATAATGTTGGGAGAGATGAGAGCGGATGAATTTTTATTATGGATTTGTTTTGAGTATTCTTAGATTTATTATTATTTATTTTGGGTTGTAATAAATTTTAAGTTGAAGTATCATTTTATTTCCGCTATTATATTTGTATGTCCTAGTTATAAAGACCCCTTGTCCTTTGGACGGGGCGACATCCCTGGCCCTGGCAGGCCTAGGTAACGGGGTGTTACACTAAGCCCCTGTGCGGTTCCGGTTCTCTTGGTGCCAAAAAAGGATGGGACATGGTGTATGTGTGTAGATTGTCGCGCTATCAACAACATAATGGTAAAATACCGCTATCCCATTCCTAGGCTAGATGACTTGCTTGATGAACTATTTGGTGCATGCATTTTCTCAAAAATTGATTTGAAATACGGTTACCACCAAATTAGTATGGCTTGTCATGCCCTTTAGGTTGTCCAATGCTCCTGGTACTTTTATGCGATTAATGCACCATGTTTTGAGGGAATTCATTGGGAAATTTGTTGTTGTGTACTTTGATGATATATTAATTTATAGCAAATCATATGTGGACCATTTAAATCAGGTTCAAAGTGTGCTTATTACCCTCCGAAGGGAAAGATTGTATGCTAATCTTGAGAAATGCTCATTTTGTTTGGAAATGATTATGTTCCTTGGGTATGTTCTGAGTGCCAAAGGGATTGAGGTTGATAAGGGAAAAGTGAAAGCCATTCAAGATTGGCCAACCCCTACCACCCTTACCCAAGTCCATATTTTCCATGGGCTAGCTAGCTTATATAGGAGGTTTATCCAAAATTTTAGCACTCTAGCAGCCCCTCTAATTGAAGTGGTAAAGAAAAAGGTGGGATTTAGGTGGGATGAAGCCCAACAACAAGCCTTTCAAACCCTCAAAGACAAATTAAGCCAAGCTCCCATTCTTATTCTTCCCAATTTTGAGAAGGCTTTTAAGATAGAGTGTGATGCAAGTTGGGTGGGAATAGGTGCGGTCTTGACCTAAGATAGAAAACCCATTGCATACTTTAATGAAAAATTTTCTGTGGCAGCCCTTAACTATTCTACCTCTGACAAAGAGCTTTTTGTTTTGGTGAGGACCTTAGAGTATTGGCAACACTACCTTTTGCCAAGAGAGTTTGTCATTCATACCGATCATGAGACCCTTAAACACCTTAAGAACCAACAAAATTTGAACAAAAGGCATGGAAGGTGGATAGAGTTTATTGGGACATTTTCATATGTCATTCAATACAAGAAGGGTAAGGAAAATGTGGTAGCGGATGCACTATCTCGAAGGTATGCACTCCTCAACATTTTGGATACTAAACTTCTTGGTTTTAAATTTGTGAAAGATTTGTATGTTAATGATGAGGAGTTTGGGGATATTTTCCATGCCTGTGAGAAAGTTGCGTTTGCTAAATATTATAGGCATGATGGTTTCTTGTTTAGGGAGGCAAGGCTTTGTGTGCCAAAGGGTTCCATTAGGGTGTTGCTAGTTCGAGAAGCCCGTAGTGGGTGACTAATGGGGTATTTTGGTGTTGCCAAAACCTTAGGCATCCTTAAGGAACATTTTTTTTTTGCTAAAAATGAAAAATGATGTGGAGAGACATTGTTCTCAATGCATTACTTGTAGGTGAGCTAAGTCTAAAGCTCTTCCACATGGTCTTTATACTCCTTTGCCCACACCTAATGTGCCTTGGGTTGATATATCAATGGACTTTATTTTAGGATTGCCTAGGTCCAAGTGGGGCAAGGATTCTATATTTGTGATTGTTGACAGATTTTCCAAAATGGCTCATTTTGTGGCTTGTTCCAAGACTAATGATGCATCCTATATTGCAGATTTATTCTTTAAGGAAGTGGTAAGAATGCACGGGGATACAAAATTCCTTAGCCATTTTTGGAGAGTTTTATGCAATAAACTTAGAACTAACCTTTTGTTTTGCACAGCTTGTCATCCCCAAATGGACGGACAAACCGAGGTGGTCAATTGCACACTTACCCAACTCTTGCGGGCTATAATCAAGAAGAACTTGAAGAATTGGGAGGAGTGCTTGCCTCACATTAAGTTTGTATATAATAGAGCTATTCACTCTACTACTTCTTATTCTCTTTTTGAAATTATATATGGTTTTAATCCTCTAACTCGTTTAGATTTGGTTCCTTTGCCTATAGGTGAATGGTTGAACCTTGATGGAGCTAAGAAGGAAGAAATGGTGAAGGCAGAAATAGTGAAAGCACTCCATAAGAAGGTGAAGAAACCATTGCAAAAACACAACGAAGAGATCGCCCATAAGCGCAATCAAGGAAGGAAAAAGATGTCTTTTGAGCTGGGCGATTAGGTATGGGTGCACCTTTGCAAGAAGAGATTCCCCACGCAATGTCGAAGTAAACTTGATCCAATGGGGGATGGACCATTTCAAGTTTTTGCCAAAGTTAGAGATAATGCTTACAAGATAGATCTACCGGGTGAGTATCATGTTAGTGCCACCTTTAATGTTAGTGACCTCTCTTCTTTTGATATAGATTATGGCAATGATTCGAAGACGAATTCTTTTCAAAGAGGGGGAGATGATGAGACTCCACTTCATCATTGAGGACAAGGACCGATGACTAGAGCGATGACCAAGAAGCTTCAAGATGATTTTCAATTGATCATCAAACAATGCTTGAGGATGAAGGAGGATTGGAGAGTTGAGGAAGCAAGCCAAGAGTTCGTGTTGATGGCCATCCGCGAAGGACCCCAACAAGAACTTAGGCCGTTAGCCAAAGGGGATGAAATTTGACAAGGGAGGCTTCCAGAGGACAACCAGTGCCGGCTCCATGCAGCCAAACCGGCGCTAGCTCCATTCTGTCTAAAACCAACACTCAAGCAAACGAGAATCGACCAAAGACAAAACCAAACCGGCACCGGCTCCATGCAGCCAAACCGGCGCCGGCTTTCCCCTGGGTCACCACCGATTGCTCCACGTTTTATTTATTTTCTCTGCCTTTCTTCACTTTTAAGTATTTGTAAAGACTTATTTTGATCCCAAAACTGTAATTAAACCTCAGTGATTACTTAGTTACGGTTATGATAGTATAAATAGCACCTTTATTGATTTGATAAGACAATACACTTCACTTTATTTCAAATTGAGAGAGAATCTTGAGAGGCCCTACCCTCCTTGTTCATCTTGTTCAAGACCAAGCTTAAAGGTTAGTCCTCCTTTTGTAAGAGTCTCTAAATATTTTGGAAAATCCAATATTGTTTTCTTTGAATGGGTCTTAGTTGCTTTGTTCTTCTAGGGTTCGTTTGAAATTCAATATTTGGGTGCCTATTTTCTCTATTCTATTTGTTCTTGCTTGCCTTTATTGCTTCAAAGATATTAGGGTGAGAATATAGTAGAACTTTCTACTCATCTTGAGGGTCTTTGAGGCTTTGTTCTTCAAGGGTTTGAAAGAGTGTAGTTAGTTAGGTTACTTTCTCCTTTGTCACAAGAAGAAATCTCTATTTTGGGTTCCATTTGCTTGACTAAACACACAGCCACCAAAAACACCCACAACAACAAGAAAACCCACACAAGAAGTCGTATCACCTTACCTTTCCAAGATGAAGGCAAAGCTGTAACTCTCCTCCTTTCCTTCCTTTTCCTTTCCTCCTCCTTGCTACCGGTTCTTCTCTCCTTTTTCTTGCTATCGAATGTCTCTCTTTCTCTTAGTCTTTCTTTTTGTTTTCCTTTCCTCTCTTCACTTTTCTGTTTTTCTTCTCTTCTCCCAACTTTCTCTCTTGGCTGAAATCCTCCCATCTTGCTCCTATTTATATAGCTTGCTCCACTTGGTCTTAGTAAAAGATCTAGGCTGAGTTGGCAATTTTAGAAGCCTTGAGACTCCTCTAGGATTTTCAAGAGAGTTGTGGATTGCCCTAGAAAGTTGTAGGATCCTCTAGAAGTTTGAAGAAATTCTTAAAACCTCTTAGGACTAATATATGCTTAATCATGATTAACTTACCCTAATCTCACTTAGCTTAATTAAGCTTAATTAGAGGAAGTTTAAGAATAGTCAAATTTGGTCAAAAACGTCATTCTTGTGGGCCATATTTATTTACTTCTTGTGGGTCCCTTAAAATATCTTTCCATATAATATAATATAACTTAAGATATTTATAAGATTAGGTGTAATATACATATATATATACATATATAAATAATAATGGTAAGAATAATATGATAATTCAATATAATTATTGAATTTTAATAATACTACAATTTAATATTGCCAAGAGATTTTGTTATTAAACAATAAATATAAAATAATAATAATGGTTATAGAATAATAGCAATAATGAAATAAAATAAAATATATCATTAATTCTTTTTATATTTATTATTATTATTTTTAAACAAGTCCACCCTATGCAAGTCCTTTATATAAGACAGGTTATTACACTTTCCACTTGAAATGTGAAGAACAATTCTGGAGGGAGAAGTCTCGACTAGAACGTATTAAAGAATGGGATGCCTGCACACCGTTTTTCCATGACTTTTGTAAAGCTTGGCGGCTGAAGCTACTAATTTCGTCTATTTCTGATGAAGATGGTTAGTCTCTCTCGGAGCAACTTGACATAAAAGCTGCTGCAGTCCAATTCTTTAGAAGTTTATTAGCTCCTCCTGGGGTCCCTACCGAAACATCGCAGAGCTGGATGTTTGATTCCATACCAAGTTTGGTATCTCATGAAGATAATCAGTCTCTTGATTTACTGCCCACTATGGATGAGGTTAAGGAAGTTTTTTTCTCATTAGGGGAGGATAATACTCCGGGTCCAGATGGATTTTCTGGGGTCTTTTATATACAGTGTTGGGATATTATTGCACAAGATGTTTTATGTGCGATTAAAGATTTTTTCGCTGGACTGCCATTCCCTAAGTGCTTTACCAGTTCTATATTGGTGTTATTTCCTAAGATATCGGCCCCCACTTCATTTGCTCAGTTTAGATCAATTAGTTTATGTGATTATTGCAACAAAAGAGTTACGAATGTTTTGGCTATGAGGCTAGGTGCATTGTTGCCTAATCTTATCTCTTCTAATCAGGCGGGTTTTGTGAAAGGCAGGGATATTTCAGAGAATATCTTGTTGGCTTAGGGATTGATGCATTCTATTGATAGGAATTCTAAGGGTAGTAATGTGATCTTGAATCTCGATAAGATGAAGGCCTTTGATAGAGTTTCTTTGGGGTCCTTACTGGAAATCATGGCAAGATTTGGATTTAGTCTGCATGTCTTTCATCTGGTTCATAATTGTCTCTCGAACTATTGGTTTTCTATTTTGGTGAATGGAGAAAGTTCTGGTTATTTTACCTCTTCCAGAGGAGTGAGGCAAGGTGATCCTCTTTCCCCTGTCTTATTTATTTTAGCTCAGGAGCTTCTATCTCATTCATTAGAGGTTTAGTTAGATGAAGGTGTTTTTGTACCTTACTCGGTGCCTAGATAAACTTTTGCTATAACTCACCTAAGTTTTGCGGATAACATGATTATTTTTACTACTGGAGCTAAACGTTCATTGCGAGCAATCAAGGGTATTTTAAAGGATTATCAAAGTGTCTCCGGTCAATTCCTTAATGTATCTAAAAGCTCCTTCTATTGAAACTCAGTCTCAGAAGGAATTGAAGAAACTTCATTAGACTCAGAAGGAGGAAACCAAGTCTGCTGTCAAGTTAGTTGATGCAGCTACTGAGTTGGTTAATTCAGTACAGATGAATGCTGCCACGTCAAATGCCAAGTCATCTATTGCAAGTGTTATTTCCAGCTTATATGCCAAGTCATCAACATCAATAGATTTCTGTTTTGATTGTTTTGATCCTGGTTGAAATTGCCTTGGAGCCAATGCAGTAGTTGTTAATTATTCCTTAGCTGCATGTACTCTATTTCTTTTATTATAATTAGTTGGTAGTTTAATTTGAGATCCATATGTATATATATACCTGTGATGTATCAGTTTTCCTTCTTCAATAAGAAAAGCACAAAAGTTAATGCTCATTGTTAGTTTCAGTCCTTTTACAATTCTGTCAAATTTATTTCACTTCAAATTCTGCAATTTTCTTCTTGGCATCAGAGAGTATAAATATACTATTTACGTTGATCATATTCTGATGAAGATAGAATCTGGATTCAGAATTTGCTTTGTGCACTTCTTCTGTCTTCATGAGGTAATCTTTCCAATCCTGGTGTCTGATTGATTACTTGTTTTCTGGAGGTGTTGATATTGAGATTTTTTCTGGTAGATTGATTCATTTTTACTTCATGATTCATTGATCATGTGAGGATTGTTCTGATTTTTTGAGATTATGAAAATTGATCTGGTAAATTGAGGTTGTGGAGATTATTTAAACAGTTATGGCTAATCAGGAATTTGCTGTGTCAAGTCCCTTTTATATGCATCCGAATGAAAATCCATCCTTAATTTTAGTTCAACCATCCTTAAATGAGAGGAATTATCATCAGTGGTGTAGAGCTATGATAATGGCTTTAATTTCTAAGAATAAACTAGGTTTTGTTAATGGTAGCATTAAGGCACCAATTCGAACACATACCTCATTTGCAGCTTGGGAGTAATGTAATAACATGGTCTTGTCATGGATTCTGAATTCCATATCATCCTCTATTTCTCAAAGTGTGATTTGGATGGATAATGCCTATGATGTTTGGACTGATCTCTGTGAGCGATTTTCTCAAGGTGACTCATTTAGAATTTCAGATCTTCAAGAAGATATTTACAGCTTGAAACAAGGTTCATTAACTGTTAATGAGTATTACACAAGTCTAAAGACCTTGTGGGAGGAATTGTTGAACTTGAGACCTCTTCCTATTTGTCATTGTGATCCTAAATGCCAATGTCCAGCATTGCATGAGGTCAAAATAAATAATGATGTTGATTTTGTCATTCAATTTATCAAAGGATTGAAGGAGGAGTTTGCAGGGATAAAGTCTTAGATTTTGCTGACAAAACCATTTCCAACTATAAATCAAGCTTTTTCTATGGTCTCCACTCATGAAAGGTCACTTAATTACCATTTTACACATGGTGATAATTCAACTTCAGCAAATTCTCAAGTATTTTCTGCAAGAAACAATATGATTGATTCATCCACATAATTTGGACAAGTTCCTAAACCTGAGATCATATCAAATGTAGTTGGAAATACAAATGGGAAAAATGTTCAGAATGTTAGATATCAAGGTTTTAGGAAAGGAACTAATGTGAATAGAAGGATGCAATATAGTTTTTGTGGAATGTAGTAACATACCATAGAAAGATGCTACAAGAAGTATGGCTTTCCAGCAAGTTACAGAAACAAAAACAGGAATGTTGGGAATCAGAATTTCATGTCACAAGATAATGCAGTTGTTGAAAGTAAGAATTTTCAGCAGGTCTCTAATGGAATGAGCTCAGTATCAATTTGCTCAACCACTTCAATGGATTCTCAGACTTCACAGTATGTCACTCAAGAACAATATCAACAGTTGTTGAAATTGATTCAATCACAGCTAGCCCCATCTTCTAAGATCAATGCTATACCTGATCATGAACATTCAATCAACCAAGCTACTTTGCAACCAAATTTCTCAAATCCATCTTGTTCAGTTCAAAACACAAGTACTTATTCTTCAGTTTGGATTTTGGATTCAGGGGCAACAGATCACATTTGCTTCTATTTAGATTTTTTCACTGATTATCATTCTGCTCAAAATGTGTCCATAAAATTACCAAGTAGAGATGTAGTTCATGTTTCACACATAGGCACAGTACAGTTAAATTCTTCTCTAGTTTTGGATAAGGTTTTGTTCATTCCCAAGTTTTCTTTCAATTTGATATCTGTTAGTAAACTTCTTCAGCAACTAAACGGCATTATAACCTTCAGAGATAATTCTTGTTTTATTCAAGATCCACATCATGGTCGGATGATTGGATCAGCTAGTCTATCTGGAGGCCTTTTTCATCTTGATTCTCACCAGCATTCTTCTCTTGTGAATTCAGTCTATGATATCTCCAATTGTAAATTGTACAACAAGACACTGTTATGGCATTTTAGGTTAGGACATTTGTCTGCCAAATAGTTAGCTGAAGTGAAAAAGACTAATTCCTCAATTGTACTTCCTGCTATTGATACTTTTTGTCTGAATTGTCCATTGGCAAAGCAACATAAATCTTCTTTTCCTTTGCATCAAGGAACTGTAGAATCCATGTTTGACTTGATCTATATGGACATTTGGGGTCCTTTCAACACCAGTACAATTCATGGTCCTAAATATTTTTTTACTGTAGTTGATGATTTTAGCAGATTTACTTGGGTGTTTTTATTGAAGCAAAAATCTGAAGTTAGACCTCTGATTCAACATTTCATTGCTTATGTTAATATTCAATTTCATAAAAAGGTTAAAATCTTAAGATTTGATAATGGCCTTGAATTTTAACTAACTGATTTTTATCATTCAAATGGCATTGTTCATCAAACATCATGTCTCTATACTCTTGAGCATAATGGAATTATGGAGAGAAAGCATCAACACATTCTTAACATTGGCTTTCAACACATTCTTAACATTGCTAGAGCACTTAAATTTCAATCTCAAATTCCTCTTACCTACTAGGGATATTGTATTCAGCATGCTGTACATCTCATAAACCTTACTCCTACTCCTGTATTGAATCAACAAACTCCATTTGAAAAACTGAATCAGAAATCTCCAGATTATAGCAATCTTAAGGTTTTTGGTAGTTTGGCCTATGCTTGTGTTCAATTGCCACACAAAGGCAAATTTGATTCTAGAAGTAAACCATGTGTTTTCCTTGGTTAATCTTCCACCACAAAAGGTTATCTGTTATTAGATTTTTCTTCTAGAGAGATTTTTCTATCCAGAAATGTACATTTTATAGAATTCTACTTTCCATTTGTTCATCAGCTTACTTCATCTAATTCAACTTTGAGTAAGCTTGTGTTACTATTACCTTATGCTACATCTGTTCAAATGCCTTATGTTTCCTCTCAGCAGGAATCTCACTTACCTTGTACCTCAAATTTTGTAGTTCCTCTTAGAAGATCCATTAGAACCATCATCATAACTGCTCATTTATCTGATTATGTTTGCTCTAAAGTTCAGAAAATCACTACACCATACTCCATTTCTACTTCCATTACATCCTCAGCTTTTCTGTACAATGTAAACAAACATTTTGAACCTAAACATTACTTTGAGGCCGTGAAATCCAAGGAATGGTGTCAAGCAATGAGGTCTGAGATCAATGCTTTAGAGGAAAATAAAACATGGCATTTAGTTCCTTTACCTACGGGAAAGCAAACTGTTGGCTATAAATGGGTGTATCAAATCAAATATAAGGCTGATGGATCAATTGATAGGTATAAAGTAAGACTTGTTGCAAAAGGTTACACACAACGAGAAGGTATTGATTTTCTAGACACTTTTTCTCCAATGGTGAAGATTACAACTATTAGGCTAATATTAGCTCTTGTTGCAAAATCAAAATGGTATATTCATCAATAGGATGTGAATAATGCATTTTTACATGGTGATTTGCTTAAAGAAGTTTATATGGATTTGCCTCCAGGATTTATTATTGCAGATAACTCTTTGGTTTGCAAACTTGACAAGTCATTGTATGGGTTAAAATAGGCTAGTAGGCAATAGAATGCTAAGCTTACTGTTTACTTGATTTCTCTTGGTTTTTGCCAGTCAAAAGGCGACTATAGTCTATTTTTTAAAAGGACTACTAACTTGTTTATTGCTATCTTAGTATATGTTGATGATATTCTAGTTTTGAGTCCTTGTTTAGATGCTATTACTAAGGTCAAAAGTAAGTTGCATTGTCAGTTTCAAATCAAAGATCTGGGAGATCTTCATTATTTTCTTGGTTTTGAAATCCATAGAGATTCAAATGGCATTGTTCTATCACAACAGAAGTACATTTTGGATATGCTTCAAACATATAGCTACATTGGCTGCAAACCAGTGTTTGCTCCTTTAGACAGTAAGGAAAAATTGGTTGTTGGAGACTCAGAAGTATTTTCTGATGTCTCTCTTTATAGGAGTTTGATTGGAAAATTGTTGTACTTGACTAATACTCGTCCAGATATTGCTTTTGCCATTCAGCGACTCAGTCAATTCCTTACAGCTCCAACAGTTTTTCATATGCAAGCTGTTTATAGGTTACTTAGATATCTAAAGGGTACTATTGATTTTGGATTACATTTTCCAGTTGATAAGTCATTTGCCTTGCAAGTTTATTCTGATTTAGATTAGGCAGGCTATATGGATTCTCGAAGATCCATCACTGGTTACTGCATTTATTTTAGTTCTGCTCTTGTGTCCTGGAAGTCCAAGAAACAATCAGTTGTTACTAGAAGTTTTGCTAAAGCAGAATATAAAGCTTTAGCTCAATCTGCCTGTGAATTGCAGTAGATTATTCATTTCGTCCATGAACTTGATTTTTCTTGTACTTTGCCTGTTCCCTTGTTTTGTGACAACAGAAGTGCTATATATTTGATTGAAAATCCTGTGTTTCATGAAAGGACTAAACACATGGAGCTGGATTGTCATTTTATTCGAGATCAGTACCAAGCTGGATTACTCAAACCATTACCAGTCTCATCTGCACAATAGTTAGCTGATATTTTTACAAAGGCTTTAGCTCCTGGTCCTTTTTCTCTTCTCATATCTCATTTAGGAGTCCTTTCTGTATCCAGCTTGAGGGGTGCTGTTGAAACTCAGTCTCAGAAGAAACTAAAAAAACTTCATCAGACTCAGAAGAAGACTCAGAAGAAGGAAACCGAGTCTACTGTCAAGTTAGTTGATGCAGCTGCTGAGTTGGTTAATTCAGTACAGATGAATGCTGCCACGTCAGATGCCAAGTCATCTATTGCAAGTGTTATTTCTAGCTCATATGCCAAGTCATCAACATCAACAGATTTCTGTTTTGATTGTTTTGATCCCGGTAGAAATTGCCTTGGCGCCAATGCAATAGTTGTTAATTATTCTTTGGCTGGATGTACTCCATTTCCTTTATTAGAATTAGTTGATAGTTTAATTTGAGATCCATATGTATATATAACCTGTGATGTATCACTTTTCTGTCTTCAATAAGAAAAACACAGAAGTTCATGCTCATTGTTAGTTTTAGTCCTTTTACAATTCTGTCAAATTTATTTCACTGTAAATTCTGCAATTTTCTTCACCTTCCTTATTTTATCAAAAGCATCTTCTAGGAGGGCATCTTTTATTGAGAGAGAAATTGGTTTTTCCAGGAGGTCTCAACTCATTATTTATTTAGTTTGTCATATATTTAAAGGGCGGGATAAAACGACATATTTTCAGAACTTAATTGATAAGGTAAAAAAGAGAATTTAGGTTGGAAATTTGTTCTCTTAATCAGGCTGATCGCATTCTGCTTCTTCGTTCAGTTCTTTTTTCTATGCCTTCACATATTTTGCATGTTTTATCTCCACCTGCTGCGATTTTTCATGAGCTAGAGCGACTGTTCTGTTCCTTCTTGTGGGGTTATGCTGAATATGATGAGAGGAAACATTGGAGGAGCTGGAGGTCAGTGTCCTTTCCTTGGGAGGAGAATGGGTTAGATTTGTGTTACTTGGTAGATATTAATCAAGCCTTTCTATGAAATTGCGGTGGAAGTTCAGGCAAAAGAAATCACTGTGTGCAAATTCTATATGGGCTAAGTATGTTCCTCTGAGGTGTCATGTCTCACAACTGGTAGCTCCTCATATGTGCTTGATGGTTTGTAGGAAGATACATCGTATTGCACCTGCAACTGAGCGTCATATTTCTTTTAGGATGTGGGGGGTTCTTCATCATTTTGGTATGATAATTAGAGTGATTTATGCTGTTTGTTTGAATTAAATTCTTCCATTTCACAACCGAACTTGAGAGTTAATTAGAGATTGTTTATCCAATGGTTTCTGGGATGTTAGTTGTCTTCTCTCTATTCTAGATGATAATTTAGCTTTTCAGATTCTTACATCCTTACCACCATTGTAGCAATGTAATGATAAGGATATTATGATATGGCAGCCTTCTAGTAAGGGTGTTTTACAGTCAGCTTAGCGTGGTCTATGATTAGGCAAACGAAAGATGTTTCAATTTTGATGGAGGATACTATGTCCTTGGGTGTTCAACTAGTAGCCAAAGTGTTTCTATGGAGGTTATATAGTTCCATTTTTCCATTGGACCGTGTGTTGCAAAAGATAGGTCTGTTGATACGTTCTCAATGTAGTTTCTACTATCATACTGTTCAGAATGCCGAACATCTCTTTGTTCATTGTACGCTGCTGTGGGATGTTTGGACGAAAGTTGGAAGAATACTAGGGATTTACAGCAGCTCTTTAAAGGAAATGTGTTTGCATCAGTTTTTCATGCATTAGTGGTTGCTGCTAATTCGGTGAGATCTTTTGCAAGAGTATTTTTTACTAGTGATGTTTAGAAGATTTCGAAGTGTAGATCCTTGGTGAGTTATAAGGGGGTTAGGCTTTCTTCAGGGGTTCTGTAGAGGAAAGTTTAAGAGTTTGTGAGATATACAACTTGGGTGTTTCCTATAGGTAGAATGGTAGGGGTTTCTCAATTCTTTCAAGTTCGGTTTTGGCTTCATAATGGTGTTAAACAATTTCTGGTGGTATGGGATAATGAAGATGCTACAGATTTCATTATAAATATTGATGGTGCTTCTAAAGGAAACCCAGGGCTTTTCGGTTTTGGTGGTCTCTTAAGGGATGGACTAGGTAATTTTGTGTGGTGGTTTTCAAGCTATCTCGGTCATGCGGATCATTTTCAAAAAGAGGTTCAAGCTGCAATTCAAGGTTTGAAGCTTTGCTTGAGAAAGGGAGTTACGAGGCTGTTTGTGCGGACTGATAATCTAACGTTAGCTTCTTATATATCCAACACAGATTTTCAAATTCCTTGGAGATATTTTGATTTGTTTGAATTGCTTAGATATTCATCCTCGGATGTTGAAGCCATTTCTTTCATCCATGTGTTTAGAGACGCTAATTCGGCTGCTGAAAGGCTAGCCAATTTAGCAATATCTTAGCTTTGTTCTCAGGTTTTTACATCTTTTTCTATACTTCCTAGAGATGTTTCGGGTCTTTGAAATTGAGACTATTTGCAAATTCCAATCTTTGAGATTGTGAAAAGTTCAAATTGACCAGAGGTAAGATTTTATGTCCTCCTCTTTGTATTCTTTTATTTTATTAATAAATTGGTAGTGGTCTGCTTAATCCCACACCATCACATGTGGTATTCAACTAGAAGCAATATACGATAAACTTAATAGTAAATATAGTTAAAAAATATTAAATATTAAATTAAATAGTGTTGAACTAAGATTAATAGTAATAACAATTAATAATTATCATAGTAAAACATTTGTATAACAATAATTAATCAAATAGCATTGCTAGTAAAATAATGTATATTTATTTCAATAGTAATAATAACAATTAAATATTTATTTTGGAAAGCTTGAACAATAAAGATTAACAATTAATCTTGCATTAAATCAAATTAAGTTATGACATCGTTTAAAAAAAATGTGAAAACCATAACATTTCATTTTGTGCCCTCAAAATAAAATCAACACCTTCAAACAGATAAGCAAAACATTGTTCCTACAACAAACGTAAATCTCTTGAACCACATAATATTATACACGCCACAAACACCACACTACACTTTTACCTTATTTATACTCCAGCATCACAATAAATCATCCATTCTTTCATCCCTCCAGTATATTTATACGTACTTAAATAATACAGAAGAAAAAGAATCAAACAAGATTTACATGTTTTGTGAACCAGGCTGCTTCAAATGATTCTGAGTGTTGAAGCAAAAGATGCAAGGCCACAATTTATTTTGTTTGAAGAGCCACCCGATCAAGAAAAGGGAAGAAGCAAAATGAAATGTTAAGACCACCCATTACGGTTTGTAAATATGGAAAAGAAAACGAACAAAAAGAGGAGAAAAGTGAAAAACAGGAAAAGACAACAAGAAATAAGAAAGATTTATGCTGAACACCTTTTGGAGAGTTAAATTATGTAGCAGAAATTCCTGTCATAGATCTTGAGATGGGAAGAGGTTAACCGAATTTGGTGTTTAGGATTCAATAGACAAGAATCTGGTGGAATAAGGTCTATTCTGGATGGTTTGGAGTGGAATGTGGTGAGTGAAACTCTTTAGAATGTTGAAGACTATGGGTGTGTGTTCTTGGAGTTTCTGGAAATGATTTACAGAGAAAAGTGAAATTGGAGAGTTTTCTATGTGTTTGAGAGTGAGTGACTAAATGGTTGACTAAAGAGGTTGTTGTATTTTCTGGATGGGTTACTGTCAGAGAATTTCTAGGAGTAGAATTTGGCTTTTGAATTTTGGATTTTGAAAATAAAGAAGGTTGGCTAGGGAAAGGAGTGTTGCTAAGGTGAGCTGTGATGTTTCGAGAGGTTGAATGATAATGGTGAAAATGAAATTGACCAGAACAAATAATAGAAGGGAGTGTTCTGCGCTTCAAAGTGGAACTCAGTTACAAGGAAGATTTAGGAGACCAGTCAGCAGTGCAATTAAAAGAGTTTGTTTGGAATTCATGCTAGAATTTCAAAATTAAATCAGAGAGAAAGTAGGTGCAATTCGATGTGCTTTCCGTAGCTTCTCGGTAAAAATGGCGAATGAACATAGGTAAGGAAAACGAAAGGAAGAAGAAAAGGAAACAAAGCCTGGCCAAGGCTTTGCTCAAGCCAAACCAGGCTATGCAATATGCATAGCCGGCCAGGGCGTGCTTAAAGCTGGCCGCAGCTTGCAAGAAAAAGAACAAATGGAATTTTCGGGTCGAAAATTTGGAGGCGCGAAAGAACCAAAATTTGACCGAGACAGTGGAACCAAAAATAAAACCTCAAATGGACAATCGTAAAATATCTCAACGTTTAACCAATTAAAGTAAATAGGTTGTATATTATTATTATTATTATTATTATTATTATTATTATTATTATTATTATTATTATTATTATTATTATTATTATTATTATTATCTTCTTCTTCTTCTTCTTCTTCTTCTTCTTCTTCTTCTTCTTCTTCTTCTTCTTTTAAGAAGCAAAGTCTAATTTGAATACCTAAGCTTTTCATTAATTAGGTTGGCCCACACCATTAATAAAGTAACCATAGGTGTCCTGCGGATTGAAAGCATGCCAAAAATACTAAAGGATACTATAAGGTGAAAATGCATAATTTTGTGTCATTATATAAATTGCTATATTAAATTCCTTGGAATTAAAGGATAAGAAAGATTTGTGAGAATCATGTTCATGTCTTGTATAGATGTTGGATGAAAGGAGAAAGAAGTATATACATGGAGAAGTTAGCATATTCTTCATTATTTCAAGTTGAATATTTATTTCTAGTGAAAAAAATAAGATTAGGGAAATTAGTAATTTCCTTGTTAATGCATTTATTTAGCAAGTGAGCATTTGTGATTCCATAATCACTAAGAAACGTATGGATTGATTCTTGATGTAGGCGTGTTTCCCTATGAGGATTTTGTGCGCGTTGAGTATAATAACGTTATGACATTACTCACGGTAAGTCCTATGGTTTTAATTCCCATTATAGCTAAGAGGTTTTTGAAATGTTTCAACTTGAACATGAATGCTTGTTGATTTCATGGACCTGAGAAAGCCTCATCTTGTTCACTTATTTAGAAGCAAAATCTTTTCGATACTATTAAATGCTTTCTGGATTAGGAATTATGTTTTCCTGACATATTTAAGGCAAAGCATTGGTATTTATGGAATTATGTAAATGCTGTCTTGAGATAAATAAAGTGTTTCTTTATGAGATGAATAAACACTTTCTTGATATGGAATTGTGTTTTTTTTTATATACTCAAGTAAAGGCTTTTTGTTTGAAATTGTGGGTATTAAATGCTAGATTTTAATATAAATCATTTTTCTTGAAATTTATGAAAAATGAAGCCATTAAACACCACAATTTATAGTTCTGCACTTCATTTGGGTTCAATTTTTAAGCCATATTTAATTATGAGTTTTCGAATGAAATCATCTGCAAGTTTTTTGTGTAAAATGAATCTAGATGTGTATAAAATGTCATTTTGGATTGAGGAATTCTTATACAGAAACATTTTATGACCCATAAGTAGCCAAGCTTTGGTTTACTGAACTCCATTTTAATTACGGATTTCTATATCATTTCAAGTACAAGGACTTTACTCAATAAAATAGAAAACCATATTTCTTGATATTTTATTCAAAATACTCGATAATACCCCGTCTCATGCTCATGCTATTTTGTTCATATTACTCGATAAATACCCGTTGTAAGCTATTTTTCCCATGTTACTTGATAACAACAAGTTTTCTAATATTTTTCTCATGTTACATGTAAAAAATCATGTTTTATGCATATTACTTGACAAAGACATGTTTCATGTTACCTATTAAAACCCAGTTTCACAATAAGTTATTCTTGTTACTTTTTAAAATCATGATTCCTGATATGTTCTTCAAGTTACTTGTGAAAATCATGCCATGTGCCATATTTCAAAATATTTTCCTCATGCCTTGCATTGACTAACTTAACAAGTTGTGGGAAATGGGATAATAAATCCATTTCCACCACTTGACCACGCACATGGGTGTCAAGTGCACGTTGAGTATTCAGCAAAGAGCTTTTTTCTATGTAGTAGACTACGTTAGAGATAGATGGATCCAAGTAGCTTGGCCGGCTTTGAAATTCATCTTGCTCTAAACGGGGCGACAAGACATTAGGATGAGCTGAACTCGTGGCGTAAGTAAATTCATGAATTCCTAAATACCTAAATTCTTGGCATAAGCAAATACCTGAATTCTTGGTGTAAGCAAATTCCTGAATTCCTAGCATAAGAACTAACTCCTACATTCCTGATGGGTGAAATTCCTTGCATTTCTCTCATGCAGGAATCATGACTTGACATATTTTATTCTCGAATTCCTAAAATGTTGGACATGATTTTCTAGAAATGAATTACATGAATTCCAAGAATCATGAAACTAGCATACTTGATTCATGTAAATTCCTGAACAAGATTTTCTGGCACTGGTACATGGATTTTTCGTTCCTACATTTCCTAACAAAATAAGTTCTCGTACTTGATCATGACTCTTATTCCTGGATTTTACTTATTTTCATGTAACTCAAGTATAAATTCTTGCCTTGAATATTGCTCGTTTTACACACTTTTTCTTTAAGGAAAACATTAGCACATATAGGATTCACTGAGTGTGTAGTACTCACATGTGTTTTATCGTCTATCCAAATTTAGAAGCCGAATCGAGAGAGACGAGATCTTGAAGGTCTGACTATTTTGGAATAATAACAAAGGATAGTGTTTGAGTTGGAAAACACATGTACTTGGTTAAGAGACTTACTGAATCCTGTATACTTCGTGTATTTCATGTAAAGTTTAAAAAAACTCTATTATGTAACACCCCGCATCTATTACTCACAGTCGGTCTTATCTTCATGGGATGCTACCCCATCTTTTCTCCTAGAGAAGGTGTCTTTATAACAAAATCAAACTAACAATAGATACAAAGAAATAAATTACTCTATTAAACTTACCTGTTAGGCAGAGAATAATACATTTATCTCAAATCGAAATTCATAAGATAAGCAGATCTATACTCTACACCTAGTAGAGTTAGAAAAACCTTCACTAGACTAACCCAAAAGATTTATCCTGGGCCACCATCTTACATTGCTAACTTAAAATCCTAAAAAAACGTGTAAATTTTATGCTTAGTGAGTCCCATATGTACTAATATGTCTCTTTGGAAAATAGACAAAAAGGTCTTATTGTAATTTTCTATTGAAATTAACTCTTAAAATAGTGCCATTAGAAAACCCAGTCAACCTTTGTTAAAAGAGCTAATGCACATTTGAGGGTAAATCATAGGTTGTTGAAAACTAATGCCTCATATTTAAAGAAAGTATATTTCTTTTCATTTTAGGAAAATATGCCATCATGGTAGCATATAGAAATATGGCACTCTTTAACTTAGTATTGCTGATACCATAAGTTTTTCTTTCAATTAAAAACCATACCGTATTTTCAAAATGCAATTTCCATATTCAAAATTAAATTAAGATTTCACACGAAAGGAACATTAGTCTAACCGTAAACATCACCGATGGGATCTCATCTTGTCTAATCGGAAGAATCTCAATCCAACTGCGTCAACACCACAGGATTTCATTCCTATCAACATGACAAATTGTGTGATAATAAACACTGATGGGGCCTCATCCCATCCAATTGAAAGGATCTCAATCCAACTACGTTAACACCATAGGATCTTGATCCTATAAACATGACAAAGAATGATTAACTTAGTGCTTCCACCACAGTCAATCACACTATGACCATTGTTATGGTCTACCACAAAGACCCGAGTGTCCCATACCCGTCCTCCATTCCCACTATGGAAAAACGTGTTACTAGCTAAGGACGAATAAACATCAAATATTGTCTCTCTGTAAAGAAAGAGATCATAGTCCAGAGGTAGCTACTAACTCGACGGCATTCTCAAACTTACATAAGTTAGTATAGGTATAAAGCCCCATTCAGTACTCAAAGATCACACAAACGTGGCCAAAAGATCAATGCAATATCTTTATATAGATGTTTTTCAAAACCAAATCCTTTTCCAAAACATTTTCTTTAAAAATATATGCTCATACCTGAGCATAAGAAAATCATTTTAGGGCCAAAATGTCATTTTCTAAATATTTACTGTTTCCTGAGTAACTATTCCTAAAGCTCGTAAAATATAAAAGGACACAAGCCTTTCAACTATCAGATAACATGCTTTGGGATTTAACTCAATAAAATATTTTCATATATTATTGTGGAAATGCTTTCCCTTATCAAAATATTGTATTCATGAGTATAGTATTTATGTGCTCAAAGAATCCTTATTATATAGCATTTTGTATATAAAAGATCTAGAAATTATAAGAAATTGCATAAATTTTATTCTTCATATTAAACAATAGTTATGTGCAAATGCATCATTTAGCATAAAATTCACGTAGAAAAATATGCAATAGAATTTCAGTAATCAATACTTTCAAATTCAGGCCAAAAGCTCATGTTTGGATACATCAGAAAAACACTTAACCATATCAGAAAAACATTTGGTTTTATTAGAAAAATACTTACCTAAATCTAATTTGAAACTAAGGGAACTCACCCTAGCCTATAAAGCCAATACTCACACTACAAATAGCTTAGCATCTCCCTTGATGTGGATTATCTATAGTACTAGGATATTTCCATAAACCATTACTCTATATTCCCAATTTAGGATTCATAAAATTCTAGAAGAAAAACGGTGTATCATATTTTTCCTTAATCTGAAAGGAAATCAATATTTTTAGCTTTGTCACCTTTTGGTAATTTATTCAAAACTTGCACTATATAACTCCGAATGAGGTCAAACTAGTCCCTAAATGTCCTCAAGACATTATTCTATAATGTAGAATTCATGAAATCAATGACACTTCCCAATTTATAGATTTTATACTATAAATTTTTAGCAACATAAACAAACCATTCTACCTGTACAGCTTTGGCGGTCCTTGGTATTTATTCTATAACTTTCTATTTACAACTCCAAATCATGCTGAATTGGTCCCAAAACATTCTAGAAATTTAGCTATAAATTACAGGCCATGGAGTTCCATGTTGAATGGCCATTTCATTCAGTCTATTACTCAAACAGACCAAGTTAGAAAATGATCATAGCAGAATTTCTATTTCCTACTCTCAAATTGCACAAGTTAATTCTCTTCATTCTTCCATGCAACATATACCATTTAAGCTTCCCAAAACCTAACTAAATTTTTTAATCCATCGTTACCTCCCAGCTTCTCCCAATAGTCCAAATTGGTTTGCATAACCTATGTTACCAAAACAGAATTTTCATCTTTCTTCACAAGGTAGCTTTAGCTTTCTTTAATCCCATGATGTATTCAGAAATCAAGCACTTATGAAATCTAGTCCAAAGCCTTCCTAACATCCTAAGACATGGTTGAGATCAAATACTCAGATTCCCAATCAACTTTATCCGAGAACTAGACCGAAAGCTTAACAATTTCAAGTGAATTATAGCTTTCCTACCAAGAACAACATCTAGTTTTTAACTTTCCATAATCTCTTAACCATGCAACCTTTAGTAAACATCCAGTATTTCAGCACTTTAAAGATCATATTACAAGATGAAAAACATGATAAACAACCTCCTAAATTAGTCGTCCAATCATCCTTGCATAACCAGAATTTTTCTTCACAAATTATTCCATGAGACTATATTTCCTTGATGTAAAATTCATAGGCAAACAACTTCGAAAAGCAAGATATATTTTTCTGTTTTTGGATAGCAATTTCTTACCTTCTCAAGGACACAAAGTTGATCTCCTTCCTTACCTCTCCTTGTTCCCTGCGGTTGGTTTCTCTCTCTCTCTCTCTCTCGATTTTCTTTTCTTCTTCCTTTCTCTTGTTTTTTCTTTTCTCTTCCTTTTTTCTTTTCCTTTCTTCTCAAATTCCCCCCCCCTCTCTCTCCCTTGTATTTCTCTCATCAACTTTTCCAACTTTGTATTCCACTCTTGCTGCTTCTAGTTATAGATGTTGTTGAAGCTAAAGGTAGAAGCTTAAGTGATGATTTGGCAACTTATAACAGGATGTAGAAGATGATTCATCATCTTTAGAACGTAGTGGGAACTTATGGAATGTGTTAGAAAAGTATAGAACATTATGGAAAATGAAATAGTCACAAGACTTTTCCTTAGTCGAATATTGTGGGCTATTTTAATATAATTAAAACAATAATTTCGAAAATATCTTAGGATGATTAAATGAAAGTGGGCCACCTCATAATTTATAATGGCATAGTCATCATAAATAGAATAGTGGAGAAACTTATAGATTTTTATGCAATATTATAGAAGATATAAATTAACATTTAACAATAGAATTATTACAATAACTTCTAAACTTTATTAATGGTGTGGGCTATACATATACAATATGAAGAACTTTATTAAAGGTTGTGGGATCCTACAAATAGGCCAAGACTAATTTTAGTAAATGTGTGGGTCCAAAAAATACGAATTCAAATCGAACTTTTCTTCTTATTAAAAATTGTTTAAGAAGACAATTTGAATTTTCTTCGTAAAATATGTTATAAAAGATATTATATATAAATATATCTTTTTCTTATCAAATGTAGTATAATATAATATAATATAATATATGAAATATATATTCTTATAAAATATAATATATTAACTTCATAAATAATGATTTTCTTGGAAAGAATTGCTTTTTTCAAAAATTCTCAAAAGATCACGAAAATAGAAAAAAACTTTTATTTTTAAGATGGCTCAAGGCGGGATGTTACATTCTCTCATCCTTTAAGGAATTTCATCCTCGAAATTAGTACTCTTTTTCAAAATTTTGGACAAACTCTTCTCATAACTAATTTCATTCTCCAATAGTGCATTGTGAGATATGCTAATTCCATAACATCTTTGTAACTGGAGTTCTTTGCTGATGTAATTTCTCATCCTTCTCCTGTACCTTCTTCAACTATTACAATATCATGGATTACAAAGAAATTGTAGACATTATCAATCGTTCTTCAATTGTAAATGCCTTAATATCTAAGACTTGTATCATTTAATTTGTCGACATGTTCACCCTCCATTCTTAATGCTTTTGGGTGGTACTGATTAGGTATTGGAATTTTTTTAGAAATTCCATCAACCTTCATTGGCATATATTCCAATCGTTTTGGGTCAGCATACACTTCAAGCTTTTTATGCTCAGTAAAACTTTTCGGCATTGCTCCATGCAAGTAATATTTCTCTCTGTTTTTTTTTTTCATTTAATGTAACCCTACTAGTTGTTAATCCAACTCATGAGTAGGGTAATTCACTTTATAAGGCTTCATTTTCCTCATTTTATATGCAATCAACCTCTTATTTTGTTTCATTACTTCACCCAATCCTTCATTTGAGGTATCGGTATATACTACATAAGAGATATCCATTACTGGTAAACAAAAATTGAAGATGTCCTTAATTTTTGCTTTATCTTTGAAAGCATTTCTCATAATCATTCATCCAAGATTAAATCTCTCTCTCTCACTTTTTTTTTTTTTTTTTAGTTAATCAAATTAAGAGTGAGGCAAGCTTTGAAAATCCTTCAAAGACCTTTGGTTATATCCATCGAAACTTAAGAACACTGTACTTTAATTGAATTTTCTAGATCCTCAATTTATAATAGCCTCAATCTTTGCAAGATCCTCTGAAATACCTGCCTTGGATACTAGGTGTCCCAAATGGCTACTTTATCCTACAAAGCGTACATTTCACTAAACTTAGCATATAATTTGGCTCTCGTAATTTCTCGAGCATTTTCTGCAAGAGTTCTTCATGTAAAAACCAAGGGCATTTCACAAATTCCTAGAGCCCATAACGTGTGTTAAATACAATATTAGGAATGTCTGCTATCCTAAAACTTCATAATAGTCCTACATTAGAACCAACTAGGAATAATGCCCAACATCTTATAGCCAGTCAAATAACTCACCACCATTGGTACCAGGAACTTAATTCTTTATCATCACAGTGTTCAATCCCAAACAATCTATACACTTCCGCAGAGTACCATCTTCTTCTTCTACAATGAGTACAAGTACTTCTCAATTCAATCGGACTTGTGAATCAAAAGTTATAACAAAATAAGTGAAGTATGCCATAAAGTGAAAATGTTGGAATTTTCTTGAGGAAAATGAGTTGATGTGTTGGTTCCATTAGCTTTAATGGATGAATGAGAAATTAAAAAGGGTATATGAAGGTTTTGTGAACAGTTGGATGAACGAATAAGAAATGGACTTATGAGCTTGAATTAGTTCAATTTTGGCATTTCTATAACAAATGAGAGAAATGAGGAAATTAGTAATTCCCTTTTGAGAATATTTTGTTAGCAATATATATTGTTGTGAACCATAGACACTAAGTAAAAGATGGGAAAATCTTTAATGTAGTTGTACCTACTTCAAGAACACTATGAAGGTTTAAAGATAATACTGCTACACTATAGTATTATGTGAGACGAGTCCCTCAATTTCTAAACCTGTCTTAGCTAAGCGTTTTTCTGACTAGCAAAATGCTTTCCTAATATGGATAGATGTTTTCTTAATATATCCAAGTAAAAGAGTTTTCTATGAATTTGAGAACATCATGAATGTTGTGAGCCCGTATTTTATAAATACTGTTTTAATTGGTGTTTTTCTGTAATAGTGGAATATGAGTATTTTATTCAAAGGTACAATTGAATATGAACTTCTATGAGGAAATAATCTTTATGGAGACTATACTTTGCAATAAAGGGAGTATATATCATTTATGATTTTCTTCATTAAGTGATATACATGTATGAAATCCTTATTAACATAAATGTTATGTTGTGGTAACAAAAAGCATTGTCATGTTATTTTTTTTTTCTAGATGCTTCAAAGCAATACATACACATCATAAGAGTTTGTTATACTTTTGTGTTCAATGAATCTTCATGAACTAAACTTTGTAAATTTTCCTAGGAATATTTTGTGACCAATTTGACTTGATTTGGATAAGTGAGTAGAAAGTTATGAAGGAAAAACTAAAGGCCACCGTTGCTGCAAATTCCAGTTTACATCATAGAATGGTATAAGTTATTTTAACCTTTTATGCTCGTAAAAATGGTTGTGAACCTTGGGAAAATGAATATACTTCAAGGTTTTGATATTAGGAAGATAATGACATAAGTTTCGTAGGATATTTGCTACCCACTTAGTTTTACCAAAAAAAAAAAAAACACCAGTAAATAGTCAAGAGTAACTATGGGAAGAGAATAGTGCCATATTTTCTTTCTTGTTCTATTTAGTTAAGTTAGATGCTTTGTGCACTGTAGATAATGTAGTGTTTTGTTCTAGGTGACCGTAACTAGATGGAATTATACACGTTGGGGAGCATATTTCGAAATACATAGAGAGTTCTGGTTACTTCAAAAATATGGGTTGCAAGTGGTTTCCAAATAAACACGTAAGTATTCTTTACTTTTGAAACCTAACTATAATAGTGTTGGAATGACCCAAATTTCAAAGCCGTTTTTGCCACTTCAACTCATTTTGTGAACTTCTCAGTTTTATGAAGCTTTCCTAAAGTAGTATTAGCCATATTTGAAGAAGTATGTGAGCCATTTTTTCTGAACAACTTCTAGAAATTTTTGAAAATCTTATATATTTTTCCTCTTCTTAGGAAATCCACCTATTTCTAAAAGATCTAATGCACCATATAGATGTGTTTTATCTTTTTCCAACCATTGAACTTTAGAACCACGACAAAGGATTCAAAGGCTGCATGTAAACTTTAAAAATGGAATTTTTTTGTTGGATTATGCTCGAAGATGAGCTTGTGCAGCAGCGAAAATATTGAGTACTTAGCAGGGGCTTTTTCTCTTTGTACTAGCTCATGTTAGAGATAGATGGACCCAAGTAATCTGGTCTAATTTTGGGATTTATCTTACTTCAAATGGGGCAACATGACATTGAAATTAGCTATCCCTAGCTAACTATTTTTAGCCTAGCAATTAATTACTGTGATACTACATTTGTTAATAGTTTGATGAGCGGGGACACTCAATGTGTTTAACCCCTTACCACCTTGATGTTGATTGACGACAGGATTGGGAACCTTGAACATACGGTGGCAAGTAAAAGATTTGAGATATTGGGGTAAGTTGTGTGAAAGCTCTTACAATGCTAGTAGGATACAGTTGAGTGCAGTTGATAGGAGCTAAAATAACCATTATTTTTCTAGTCATTTGAGGTTATTCTAAGATACTTTTGTTGTAATAACTAGGCATATTCCCTCCTATTTGACATTTTGCTTGTAAAAAGTGTTTTTGGCAAATTTATACAGATTTGATATAAATTTGAGAAAAAAAAATGAAGAATTCCAGAATGCACCTGGCTCCAAGCCTAACCAAAGGACTAGGCATCGGGTCCATTTTGGTCAAGCATAGGAAATCGAGCAAATTTTAAGAAGAAAACAGAATAGACCTATGGCCAGGTCTAGTAAGTAGACCTGGTGCCGGGTCTATTCCGTTTGGCCAATGAAAACGGAGTAAAAAGAAAAAAAGAAAAAATAAAAAGGAGGAAGAACAGATTGTACCTGGCGCCAAGCCTGCTTTGGAAGGTGAGAATCATGTGCATGAATTTGAGATTTCTTTAAATATTTTGGTATTTTCTAATTCCTACTCGGTCATGATTCTTCAAGTAATGAATTTACCATCAAATAGGCCTATAAAAGTAAGAAAAAACACAAGGGAAAGATATAGAGAGGTGGATTCAAGAGCTATTATTCAAAACACTCATTGAAGGAAGAATTCACCAAATTAAGGAGGGTTGTTCAAGAGAGTCTTCAAGGGTGAAGAAAGATGCTTGTCTATGAGTGGTTTCTTTTATCTTTGGTTTCTTTTTCTTAAATAATGATTTATTCAATATTTTTATTATAATTTAACATTATTTTGGGATTCATAATTTTATGGTAATTTGGTTATTTGATCAATACTTTATCATTTTTTGTGTTTGATTACTTATAATCATTAGTTATTGATGTGAGTTTTTCTAATTGACATGGCACACAACAATGTTAGGAGTTTCATTGCATCGACTTTATATTTGTCTAATCTTAATGGACTTGAGCGACGAAGTTAAGATTATAGAACTAAATAATCAAAGATTAGTTGATTTCACCACGAGCAAATGGTTATTAGTTAATTTCATGCTTATAAGGAATTGAGCTCAATGCATGCTTTGGTTATGTTAGCTTAATTGGCAAATCTATTATTATTAATCAAAAGATAGTAATTCCAAGGATTGGAAAATGAAGTGAAATTTATCTAAGTAGATTCATGACTTGGGAAATGATTGAATTTTAGTTTATATTTCTTCATGATGCCAAGATAATAATTAGTTGAGAGAATTGATAGTTGGTTCATTATCATGTTTTGTAGGATAATTGTCTAAATTACATACTCTTACATCCTTAAGTTATATGTGTGTGTGTGTGTGTGTGTGTGTCTATATATATATATATATATATATATATATATATATATATATATATATTCTAACTTTATTTGGATCGGTTAAAGAATGAATGAAAAGTGATTAGTGTATACTTGTTTCTTTGAGGATTGATACTCGTTTATTCCCTATGTTATGCTTGCAATGAGTATACTTTTTCGTATTTGTATTTTTGGATTAATGTTTTAATTAAAACTTGACTTAGGGATGGATTTAAATTTGATAATTTTTATACACCCAAAATTTACGCATGAATAGTAATCACACAATAAACCATATAGTCGAATGTGAAGCTCTTGTTGGACTTTGCATGCAAGTCGTCATTCTATTGAGAAAGAGCCTATTTTTTTTTTTTCAAAACTATAGGGCATAATTTTTACACGACAACACCGATATGAAAATATGCACCTCTTTTAGGAGTTTTGAACTAACAAATGGTTTTCTATTTACCTCGGTACTGCCAAAATATTTTATGCATGCATGTTTGAAACAAAAACTATGGGCACAAACACTAGACTCATTGAGATTTTCACTCACACGTTTGTTTTATTTTCTTCCTTTTCAGGAACGAGATTTGAGGACTTCCACTAGTGAGAGCTGAGTACCCAGGGAGGCACCACTGGGATCTAGTTATGTTTGTAGTATTTTGGCTAGATTGTAAATCACGAATTGAGATGTAAATTTTATAGCATTGTACTTTTGGTTGTATGTGAAACCCCAACTAAAGCCAACCCTAGAGTAAGGGGGTAAGGATGCATATTATATTTTCTTGCATGAATATATATATTTGAATGATTTATATATGCTTTGGAATTGTGATTTATAGTTTAGAAGGTTTAGTTGTGCTTATTGAATAGGAAGGGTAAAGTGATAATTTTGTTTGAAGTGAAAATAGGGAGATATGTTGAGGATTAAAGAGGAAGAATATTTGCGAGAGAAAATAAGAACAAGAGTTGTTGTGGTTTAGTGGTTAGAGCTTTGGAATTAATCTCTAAGGTCTTGACTTCAAATCCCACCAATTAAGTTTTATTATGATTAAATTTTATTTTGTATGAGGTAGAATATTTTCGTCCCTTGCATGCCATAAGTAGAAGTAGGAGTGTTGTCCTAAAGGAGACATGAAGGGAATGTCTTAATCCTACTCTTATGCCCTATAAGAATTCTTTAGGGATTCATGCCCTTTTTGTTCCTTAGCTTACCTTAAATTCTTCACCAATTAAACTTATTCAATTTATCCAAATCCACATTTTAATTCCAGAAAATTCAGCAAGGTTTATTGACCTTGGAATTTAAAAAATGGCTCCTTGAGGATAGAGTTTTGACTAAAAATGGGGAAGGAGTTAAGGAAAGTTCCTAAGAGAAATAATCTCCATGTTTGAACCTTCAAACTCCACTCCATAAGTGTTCATCTTCTTCATGGTAGCAATCTGGAAATTTTCCAGCTTCTTGGTCAGTCCAGCTTTAAAAAACATCAGCCATTTTTCTCACTCAAATGTTGCCAGAAAAATAGCTAATTTGTTCAGCTTGAAGCCTGAAACCCTAGGCCAAAAATCAGTTTGCATAAAGCTATGCAAACCAAGATAAATTTCTGGACAATTTCGCAGCATGGCAGACCAAAAACCAAAACTGTTTCTTCAGCCCTCAAACCAGTAATACACCCATGCCTTTCCTCCATAAAGAAGGTTGGAAACCAGCCTTGAAGGACCCTCCAATACCTCTTCAAACTCATAGCAAGTCTTCTGGAACATTGTAGAAAAAACTGCACAAAAATTCCAGCAAACCATTCGAATGACCAACCAGAAAATTCCAGCCTTGCTCCTTGTAACACCCCACTGCCTGGCCCAACAGGGCCGGGGATGTCGCCCCATCCAAAGGACAAGGGGACTTTATAACTAGGTCACATATAATAAAATAAAATAAATACTTTAAAATTAAACTTATTACAATCCCAAAAGATGAGTACAGGAATAAATCCAAAGTAAATTGTTTGCTACATTCTCTCAAAACATCCCATAAAGAAAACAACATAAGTCTTCAAAGCATAGGCAACAAATCTAGCTGTTGACCTCCACAGCCGAATCAACCTGAAAACATGGCATAAAAGGTGATGAGATAAAAAACTTAGTAAGCTCGTGGGTGCTTTGAGGGTTTCAGGTAAAATAATTCATGTATGCAAGTTGCAAAAGTTTCATAAGAGAAAGCACTGGCAAGCATTAAATAACTGTTGAAAATAAGGAGTGGTGTTTCGTTTTTCAAACCATACATGTGCACAATAAATACAACCACTCAAATGGGTAGCCATGGGTTACCACACGTTAGGCCTCATGACTAAATAACGGTCAGAATGCCACACATTGTGCAAGCTGACAAAAGGTAGGTGTACGGCCCACCCGGTGAGATACTCCTCCATCTCTACACCCAAACTTACCGGTTGTCCACTACGAAAACACACAGTCCACATGACTGAAAACTTGCTAGCTCGGACCGGCATAACCTACCGGATTGGCACCCTATCCAGGAAGGACTCACCCCTCAGAGGTGGCCACCTACTGAGAGACTTACCCTAACCCTTCAAAGACTAGTCCTGGTGGTCTACCCTTATTAAGTACTCAACGTTGATTGTTCCACTTAGGAGAAAATTGATCACACATTGTTTCATTTGGAAATAGCAATTAAGGGTTTCTAAAATTCTTGTCAAAGTTGGGTTTTAGAAAGAATTTAGCATTTTGTGTAAAACTGCTTGTTTGCTTTTCAAATGATTTGGTTGATTGGAATAAAACGGAAAAACAGTCCTTAATTGCCTTTACAGAAGGAATGTCCATACACTCCACATTTGGCTTGGCACAGTAAGTTTTGGTCTTCAAATAATTCCATGCAGGTACTTACCTAATTCTTTGCTTGCTCAAATTCAAAAGTCTTCCAAGGCTGACCTAACCCCGCCTGAGGTAAACACAAAATATAAGGTTACACTCAAGCTAAATTCACTTACACAAATAATCCTAGTTCAAATTATTACAATCACGACCCTAATGTCCTAAGCTCTAAGGCTAGCTGATAAAGAATTTTATAAAATAAGTCTAGTTTGATATGTTAAAATAACTAGGGGTTCTAAAATAATTGCTAATAAATTATAGACTCAAATAATAATTCTTGAGTGTTATTATTAATAACTTAACTAAGGTTTGAATTTTGAATAATATTAAGTCCTAAATAATATTAATCAATGGTAATTTAAAAATAATGATACTTAAATAAATAATAAATTTACAATAAATTTTAATTAATTTTCTTTTTTAATAGGTAATAAATAATTAGTAATAAATAAAATTAATAATAAATAAATTTTGTTAAATTTTGTTTAATAAATAACAAACAAATTTAAATATGAATAATATTCATGACTATAGGCCTACAAGGTCATTAATATTTTATTTATCAATAGAATTTATATAAAAAGATCAAATTTAATTTTATACGAATGCTTATATTATTTTTAATGAAAAATATTATTTATTTGACTAGTAAAATATCAAATTTTCATTTAATACCTCATTTCCAAAGCTTCCTAGAGATTTCGAAACCCTAGAGGAAAAATATAGTAATAATTTTAATGAAGATACTAAAATTTGCTAATTAAAATAACTTAGGATCAACATGATCATGATCATAATTTTCCTACTACTAACAAGAATCATGAACATATTCTCTAACATCAAACAACAAACTAATCCATTCATGAACACATGCTTAAATCTACACATTCTATCACATGGCAAATGTAGGATTTCTATCATGCATAATCAGATTAAATGTAGCGGAAAACAACAAGAAATCCAAGCCATGGATCACAGGTTTGCAATAGAAACGGCAAAAGGAGAAGATTGCGTTTATTACCTCGTGAAGCCGGAATTCAAAAATTTCAGAAACAAGAACGCAGGCGCGATCCAGATTATCCAAAACCATTCACTGCAGCTCAACTGAAGTCCAAGAAAGAACTCCCTCTAATGATAATCCACACAAGGTTGAATGCTCACAATCTCACAATTCTATGCTAGTAGAATTCGGGAGGCTAGGGTTTTGATCAAGAAGAGAGACGGCTAGGGTTTGATCAAGAGAGAGGCAGAGAAACGGTTTCTCTGTTATTGCATGAATAGTCTGTCTCAAACCCTAAGGAAACCGTTTCCTTATATTTATAGATTTATAATTACCATAAATTGCAACTTAGTCCTTCAACGTCCAATTGTCAACAAATTGGTCCCTGAAGTTTACTTAATTACAATTAGGTCCCATGAATTATAACAAACTTATAATTCACCTATAAATATATTCCCTTCTCTTAATTAACCCCACAATATTATCAAATAATATATTTTAGCATTCAAACCTTTATTGTGTGTGACCCATTAGGTTTCCTGGTCTTATTGGTAGCATAATATGAATTAATTCTAACAATATTAGAATTAATAATCCTTAATAAAATAAAGGATTAAATTTATTAATTCTCTAATTAATAAATTCATATTTAGCATATCAAGAGCGACATCTAGCAATGACTCTTGACCAACCAAAAGTCCAGAAAGTCAAGTGGCTTGACATGAACCTTTCAATAGAAAATTATCAGTGCAATAAACTCCTTTCAACATACAATATCTCATTCGGTCTAGAGCATGGAATTAGTGCCAACTCCCTCCAGAATATTATTAATTCTGGCCCGAATATTTTAGTACTTGTTCAAGAAATCCATTACTCGATATGTGTATCAATTGGAACCATTTCCATCACATAGTCGCCTTGTCCAAGGGCTTCATGAGTAATGATTTCTACAAGTGGCCTTGAGATATACTCTCCTACTATTAGGAGTGGTGAATCATTTATTGACCCTCTCAACTACTTTCGTTTACTTTACGTTGTACCCAATATCCATCCCATGAGCGGTCCTAGATAAGACTCCAAAGATTAGAACCAAAGTACAATGCTCGATAAACAAAGTACCTTGGAGATCTCAAGTCTAAGGAAACTTGCACACTTGCTATAATGAGATTCTATCACTGGCACTAAATAGTTATCCAAGTGATTATCTCGTAGCTAGGTCATCCAATGAACTTATTTCAAAACAAGCATCCACACGTTAATCTTAAGTATCTCAATACCCATGGATATGAGAACCACCGCTTGATCCAATCAAGAGATATAACATGTGCCAGTCTTGGCGTATTAATAATGTCCCATCTTATTAATACTATGACTGGAGATTATTTAAGTACAAACACTGCATAGTGTAGTAGGAATCTCACATCATGATCTCTCTCATGATTTCCTTAACACTGTGTTGTACTAGGGACTTTATCTAACGGTTTGTATACATAGTTAGATATAACAATCAAACTGAAAGATAAAGAATGCTGCTTATTAATTTAATATGCAATATAAATGGTACAAGTGATTGCCTCTAGGGCACAACACTAACAGTAAATCTCTACTAAGCATAATCATAACCATGGCTTCAATGAAGATAAGAACATGAAAATCCTATCCACCAAAGGTGTCATTTCATCTATAATGCTTTAACCACCCATAATTTTCTTAAGACATAATGAGCATACATTGATTGACAAGAAAATCCATATAGCTTAAACATGATCAATCACTCTCATGTCCTACTCTCAACCCCTTCAAACATATGCTTATACGCAACCCCCCATTCATATACTATTCTCCCTATCAACATCTAAGAGACATGAATTCAGAATTAAAAAGAAAGGTTAAGGAGAAATACTTGATTGATGATTACTTCGATGAAGATTTAAGAAGGTCCACGCGAGTGAGGGTCTTGAATTGTCCAAGAGTAAGAAAACAGCCATGGTTGTTGATCAACCATTTCGGCCGAGAGAGAGAGAGAGAGAGAGAGAGAGAGAGAGAGAGCATTAGAAAGGTATAATGAGAATTGAATGGAAGTGGATCAACAAGAAGGTTGTTCTTGATTTACCTTGTTGATGTTCTTGAGACCTTCAAGAAAAAGCTAATTTTGATCCGATTGAAAATTCTTGTTTGCGTGTTTTTGTGTTATAAATATCAGAAATAAAGTCTAGGGATTAAGTTAAAGTGTTCTACAGTATTTGAAAGTGATTGGAGGTGTTTAGAGTAGGTTTATGCTTGAAGAAAAGTATTGTGTGTTCTTGGCGTTCTTGGTGTTTTGAAGAGAATTGAGAGAAAAGGCTTCACGAAATCTGGAATGATGTTGGCCGAATGGTCTAGGATAGATGGGAGTTTCGGTCTTATCTAGAAAGAGAGAGAATGATCAGATTTTGTTTGAATTTCAAATGGAGGAAATTGTGGAGTTGTTTGAGGTAGGAGATTAGCTAATGGTGTTTGATTAAGGGAAGTTTCTTTGCTCTTCAATGGTGCCGGCTGGACTAGCTAACTTTGCTGAAATGAATGAAGCTTGTTCAGGTTATAGGGCTGGCCGAAATGCAGTCTTTAATGGCAGAGAAAATTCTGGTTTATTAGCTTGATACAAGAGTGGTTTAATGGAGTAAAATTCTGGAATTATATTGATGTTCAAAAAGAGTTTTGGATAGAGTAATCTTAGGAGGCTTTTGAGGTGTGGTTATGCAGTCCATGTACTCAAGGTAAGTGTGGAGGTCAATGGTGTTCAGTCCATGACTGAACAAAATTCAATTTCCAGATATTTGAAGGGTGTTCTTCGGCCTTAGCTTTGAGAGACAAAGCTGGAAAATTTTCTGGTTTCAACTTGTTCAAAGTTTCGAAGGTTGGTGGCTTTTGGTGAAGAATTTTCTGCATTTCTTCAGCCCGATTTGCAGCTGGTTTTTGAGGGGATTTGAAGGTCCTTCAAAGGTGATTTTCCATCCTTCTTTCTGAAGAAAAACAAAGGAGTTTTGCTGGCTTGAAGGTGGATTAAAACAGCTTCATTTTCTTGGTTGAAAGGGGCGAAACTGCCCAGAATTTTTTCCTGGTTTTGTGCAGTTTGTGCATTCCGAAAATTGCACAGAATTTTCCGCCTTCAAGCCACATGAAATGACCATTTTTCTGGCAGCAAATGAGTAGGTTTACTGGCTAAATTTTTCGAAAAGCTGATATGCAAAAATTCTGGAAAACATCCAGATTTTCTTCACTAAAAATATGAACAACATGAAGGTAGGATTGAAGGTATAATCATGGTGATTTATTTCTTTTAGAAACTCATCCTAATTTCTCTCCTATTTTCAGCTAATCCTCTATCCTTCAAGAATAATTTTTGAAATTCAAGGTTGAAGAATTATCACAGATTTTTTTTTTTTTTTTGGAATTTAAAAGAAGAGATTTAATGGATTTTGGTTTATTTACATTATGAAGATGTTAGGACAAAGCTAGAGTTAATAAAAAGGACAAGAATTCCTCTAGAATTCTCTTTAGGACACAATGATAAGATTAGGACATTCTCTTCATATCTCCCCTAAGACAACATTCCTATTTTTATGGAATGCAAGAAAACAAAAATTCAAACTTAATTAAGATAATCATGATAAGAACTTAGATGATGAGATTTGAACTCATGACCTTAGAGATTAATTCCAAGGCTCTAACCACTAAACCACAACAACTCTTGTTCTTATTTTCTCACCCACATATTCCTCTTATTTAATCCACAAGCTATCTTTCTATTTTGATCTCAAGCAAAAATACCATTTTACCCTTCCTACACCATAAGCATAACTAAACCATTTAACCTATAAACCACAATTCTAAAACACATAAAATCATTCAAAAATATATATATATTCATGCAAAATAATATGATATGCATCCCGACCCCCTTACTCTAGGGTTGGCTTTAGGTGGGGTTTCACCCCCTCCCCTCCTTAGGAGAATTTCGTCCCGAAATTCAAGCGTACCTCTATCTCAAATCAAGATACTTCCACTTTACCCACTCTTCTGTTTCCCATGTGGTATCTCGCATACCATGATGCTCCCACTGCACCTTTAGCATCGGAATTTGCTTGTTCTGGAGAGTCTTGACATCTCGATCCAATATCTTTATAGGTTTCTCTACATAGCTCAGGTCGGGTTGCAACACTAACGGCTTATCATTCAAAACATGTCTGGGATCGGCATTGTACTTCTTCAGCTGGGATACATGAAATACGTCGTGAATTCCCGTCAACCCTTCTGGTAGATCCAATCGATACGCTACCGGCCCAATCCTCTCTTTTTTTGGAAATGGTCCCAAATTCCTCGAATTCAGCTTTCCCCCTTTCAGATGCTTCAGAATTCCCCTATTTGGTGCCAGTTTTAGGAACACACCGTCTCTCACCTGAAATTCTTACTGTCTCCGCCTATTATCTGCTTGACTCTTTTGTCGGCTCTGGGCTGCTTTCAACCTTTCCCTAATTAACTTGACCTTGTCCAACATTTCTTTAACACAGACTTCTCCCGATTTGCTTATGTGACTGTCCTCCGACCAACTCCAGTAAAGCGGTACCTGACACTTACGTCCATATAGAGCTTCATACGGAGCTATTCTAATCGAAGCTTGATAACTGCTATTGTATGACAACTCTACATACGGCACACATTCGATCCATTTATCCCCGAAATCCAATACACAGGCTCTCAGCATATCCTCTAATATCTAAATAACCCTTTCTGACTTCCCATCGGTCTGCGGATGCGCCGTCGTACTGAACATCAGACTAGAACCCATCGATTCTTGAAACTTGCCCTAAAATCGGGATGTAAATCTCGGATCACGGTCGGACACAATACTTAAAGGCACTCCATGAAGTCTGACTATTTCCCGCACATAGGCCTGAGCCAATTTTCCATTGAATCCCTTACATTCACGGGTATGAAATGCGCCGACTTGGTCAATCTATCCACCACTACCCATATGGCATCCTTTTGGGTCCTTGCCATTGGGAGTCCGGTAACGAAGTCCATGATCACGTTTTCCCATTTCCATTCTTGTACTTTCAACGGTTGTAATAATCCTGCCACCATTTTGTGCTCCGCTTTAACTTTCTGATAGGTTAGACACGCTCCACTTCATCCCGGGCCACCAATAAGTCCTTTTCAGATCTTGATACATCTTGATCTCTCCCGGATGAATGGGGCACTTGCTCTTATGTGCTTCTTCTAAAATTCTGTCCATCAACTGGTGCTCCTTGGGCACAAACAAACGATCTCAAAAGTACAAAACTCCTGCTTCGGCCTGTCGAAATTCACTGTCTTGCCGTTTAAGCTCCTTGTCCTTGAAAAACTGAAATTCCGCATTATTCTGCTGGGCCTCAACAATTTCCCGCCTTAGATCTAGCATCAACTTCAGGTTGCTAATAATAATCCTCTCTTCTTGCACTTTTTCTCTTCTATCCAACACATCCTGAACCACTTGAACCTCCTGTACCCTTAGCCTGGCCATTCTGACTTTCCGACTCAGGGTATCAGCAATGACGTTGGCTTTCCCGGGGTAGTAGTTGATAGGACAACGGTACTCCTCCGAAAATTCCATCCATCTTCGCTACCTCAAATTCAAGTCTTTCTGGGTGAAGATGTACTTCAAGCTCTTGTAATCAGTGAACACTTCATATTCCGCTCCATACAAGTAGTGCCGCCATTTCTTTAAAGCGAACACAATGGTAGCCAGCTCCAGATCGTGGGTGGGATAATTGACTTCATGCGACTTCAATTTCCGAGAAGCGTAGGCGATCACCTTCCTATCTTGCATCAAAATTGCTCCTAAGCCTTCCTTCGAAGCATAAGTATATAGTGCGTAAAGCTTATCTGCCTGCGGTAGACTCAACACAGGCGCTTTCATTAACCTCCGCTTCAACTCTTGAAAACTCTTTTCACATTTTTCATTCCAAACAAAGTGTATGTCCTTTCTCAGTAGCCGGGTCATAGGAGATGCTAGCGTTGAAAACCCCTTAATAAACCTCCGGTAGTAGCCAGCCAATCCCAAGAAGCTTCGAATCTCTGTGATGTTCTCTGGTTGTTTCCAATCCAAAACTACTTCAACCTTCGCTGGATCCACCTTGATCCCATCCTTGGTCACCAGGTGACGAAGAAATGACACAATCTCCAGCCAAAACTCGCACTTGCTAAACTTGGCGTAAAGCTTGTGCTCCCTTAGCTTTTCCAGTACCAACTTCAAATGTTCTGCATGGTCCTCCGGCCTCCTGGAGTATATGAGTATGTCGTCAATGAAGACCGCTACGAACTTGTCCAAGTAGGGTTGGAACACTCGATGCATCAAATCCATAAATATTGTGGGTGCATTAGTTACCCTGAAAGGCATCACCACAAACTCAAAGTGACCATATCTTGTATTGAAGGCCGTCTTACGAATATCTTCCTCCTTTATCCTCACTTGATAGTAGCCTTGCCTCAAATCCAGTTTGGAGTAACAACAAGATCCTTGCAACTGGTTGAATAACTCGTCAATTAACGATAGGGGATATTTATTCTTGATGGACAGGTTGTTCAAGCCCCGGTAGTCAATACACAACCTTAGAGTCCTGTATTTTTTCTTCACAAATAACGCAGGTGCTCCCCAGGGTGACGTGCTAGGTCTGATATAGCCTTGTCTCACCAACTCTTCTAGCTGCTCCTTTAATTCTTTCAGCTCCACCGGTGCCATCCGATATGGAGTTCGAGACACCGGTTCCGCTCTTGGGACTAGATCAATGGTGAACTCAACTTCTTGATTGAGAGGTAGAGAAGTGAGTTCCGCTGGGAACACACCAGGAAAATCCTTTACCACCTCGGTATCCTCCAGAGCGCACTGGTCCTTCGACTTGTTTATCACATAAGCCAAATATCCCTGACATCATTGCCTCAACAATTTCCGGGCTTTAGCCCCAGCTATCATAAACATCAATTCTTTTACCCTTTTGCCATTGAACTCTAACACATCACATCCTGGTCTAATGAACTGAGCCGACTTATTCTTACAGTCTACTCTAGCCCCATGCTTCGCTAGCCAATCCATTCCCAATATCATATCATAATCATCAATAGCTAAGACTATTAAATCTCCCTCCAAACTTTCTCTCCCCACTTCAATTTTACAATTCTACACATATCAATCCGCTTGTACCATTTTCCCCAAAGGCGTACTCACTAACAAGGTGAAAAATAGTTCTACTCCATCCCAACCCAAATGATATGCACAATTATTGTTTAAATTGGAATTGATAGATCCAGGGTCTATCAATGCATTAACGGAATGACCTTGGATAGTAAACGTACCTTCCACTACTGCTGCATCAGCTCCAACCTCCTCCCGGTTGACAGCAAAAACTTTTTCTTTCACATGCGGCTTCTGCATTCCACTCCCGAAAGCTCCCGTGGCATTGGCTCGATTGGGCCCCACAATTTGAGCTGGGTTCCCTTATCCGACTCGGAGAAGTCTAGGGCAGGCGTTCCGCAGATGGTTCGGGTCTCCGCAGTGGTAGCACTGCCGCTCACCCCCTCTGGACCAACAGTTTTTCTCAGTTTGGCCCTTTTTCCCGCAGTGCTGGCATATTGGAAGGTTCTTCGCAGGACCAACCGATGTTGTTTGGACTTGCTTTCCCCGATTCTGCCACTATTGGTTGACAGGGCGCTTGTTAGGTTGCTGCCTCTGAAAAGGTCTCGGCGGTTATCTCGATGGTACAAAAGGTCGTGGTGCCATTCAGTTGCGATCCTCATTCTCAGTACGGATGGCTGCGTCCACAGCCTCCGAATAAGTCGTCAGTGGAGAAGGTGCCAACGCCCTTCTTAATTCCTGCCTTAAACCCTTAACAAATTGCCTCGTTTTGTTCTGCTCGGTGTCTACCAGCCTCTTGCAGTACTTTGACAATTGGGTGAACCGTGCTGCGTATTGAGCTACCATCATACCGCCCTGCTTTATATTCTGGAACTCATTTTCCCGCTTCTCAACTATCCACTGGGGATATACTCAGCTCGGAATGCTTCCACAAAATTGCCCATGTCCAGTCTTGGTCAATCATCTCCCAATCTTCCTGAACCCGTTGCCACTATGCCCGGGCTGGACCCCTCAGACGGAATGCAGCAAACTTCACCATCCGTTTCTCAGTATATTGGAGTGTAGAAAAATTGTCCTCCATTTGATCCACCCGTTGTTTTTCTTTCTGGTCTTGCTCGGCCACTCCCAAGAAGATAGGAGGTTGAAATTTCAGGAACCGCTCCAATGCCTCATCTTCCCCTTTCGGATTCATTCACTCGGTCAGGGTTTGAAGAATCTCGCTCACTTTATGGAACGCTTGTGTCTTAGTTATGCTAACCGGTTCCTCCGATCCCATTTCTGTCTCCAGTTTGTTCTTATCTCCCTGGTTTGGTGATGGCATTTGAGTTGTATCAAACTCCGGTGTCACGGGTTCTGCCTCAAGAACCCTTCTGCTGGATGTGGCTGCACGACACTTGGGTGCCATTCTAAACAATGCCCCAGATAATGAGTTTATGCTTCAAAGTTTAAAATTTCCAAATTGAGCATGCATTCACATTCAACTTTAAACGGAAGAAAATTAGGTGCAAATTTTGTATAAAGAATTGCAAATAGGTTTTCTAAAGTTTTAGAATACTCCAGGTACTCTTATTTGCATAAATTCGGAATTAAATAGAGGAAATTGTGGAGTTGTTTGAGGTAGGAGATTAGCTAATGGTGTTTGATTACGGGAGGTTTCTTTGCTCTTCAATGGTGCCGGCTGGACTAGCTAACTTTGCTGAAATGAATGAAGCTTGTTTAAGTTATAGGGCTGGCCGAAATGTAGTCTTTAATGGCCGAGAAAATTCTGGTTTATTAGCTTGATACAAGAGGGGTTTAATGGAGTAAAATTCTGGAATTATATTGATGTTCAAAAAGAGTTTTGGATAGAGTAATCTTAGGAGGCTTTTAAGGTGTGGTTATGCAGTCCATGTACTCAAGGTAAGTGTGGAGGTCAATGGTGTTCAGTCCACGGCTGAACAAGGTTCAATTTCTAGAGATTTGAAGGGTGTTCTTCGGCCTTGGCTTTGAGAGACAAAGCTGGAAAATTTTCTGGTTTCAACTTGTTCAAAGTTTCGAAGGTTGGTGGCTTTTGGTGAAGAATTTTCTGCATTTTTTCAGCCCGATTTGCAGCTGGTTTTTGAGGGGATTTGAAGGTCCTTCAAAGGTGATTTTCTAGCCTTCTTTCTAAAGAAAAACAAAGGAGTTTTGCTGGCTTGAAGGTGGATTAAAACAGCTTTATTTTCTTGGTTGAAAGTGGTGAAACTGCCCAAAATTTTTTCTTGGTTTTGTGCAGTTTGTGCAGTCCGAAAATTGCACAGAATTTTCAGCCTTCAAGCCACATGAAATGACCATTTTTCTGGTAGCAAATGAGTAGGTTTACTGGCTGAATTTTTCGAAAAGCTGGTCGGCAAAAATTCTGGAAACTTTCCAGATTTTCTTCACTAAAAATATGAACAACATGAAGGTAGGATTGAAGGTATAATCATGGTGATTTATTTCTTTTGGAAACTCATCCTAATTTCTCTCCTATTTTCAACTAAACCTCTATCCTTCAAGAATGATTTTTGAAATTCAATGTTGAAGAATTATCACAGAATTTTTTTTGGAATTTAAAAGAAGAGATTTAATGGATTTTGGTTTATTTAAATTATGAAGATGTTAGGACAAAGCTAGAGGTAATGAAAAGGACAAGAATTCCTCTAGAATTCTCTTTAGGACACAATGATATGATAAGGACATTCTCTTCATGTCTCCCCTAAGACAACATTCCTATTTTTATGGAATGCAAGAAAACAAAAATTCAAACTTAATTAAGATAATCATGATAAGAATTTAGATGATGAGATTTGAACTCATGACCTTAGAGATTAATTTCAAGGCTCTAACCACTAAACTACAACAACTCTTGTTCTTATTTTCTCACCTACATATTCCTCTCATTTAATCCTCAAGCTATCTTCATATTTTGATCTCAAGCAAAAATACCATTTTACCCATCCTACTCAATATGCATAAATATGCCTTTTAACCTATAAACCACAATTCTAAAACACATAAAATCATTCAAAAATATATATATTCATGCAAAATAATATGATATGCATCCCGACCCCCTTACTCTAAGGTTGGCTTTAGGTGGGGTTGTACCCCCACCCCTCATTAGGAGAATTTCGTCCCGAAATTCAGGCGTACCTCTATCTCAGATCGAGATACTTCCACTTTACCCACTCTTCTGTATCCCACGTGGCATCGCACGTACCATGATGGTCCCACTACACCTTTACCATTGGAATTTGCTTGTTCCAGAGAGTCTTGACAATTCGATACAATATCTTTACGAGTTTCACCACAAAGGTCAGGTCGGGTTGCAACACTAACGGCTCATCATTCAAAACATGTCCTGGATCGGCATTGTACTTCTTCAGCTGGGATACATGAAATACGTCGTGAATTCCTGTCAACCCTTCTGGCAGATCCAATCGATACGCTACCGGCCCAATCCTCTCTTTTATTGGAAGCGGTCCCAAATTCCTCGGATTCAGCTTTCCCCTTTTCGGATGCTTCAGAATTCCCCTATTTGGTGCCAGTTTTAGGAACACACCGTCTCCCACCTGAAATTCTAACTATCTCCGCCTATTATCTGCATAACTCTTTTGTCGGCTCTGGGCTGCTTTCAACAATTCCCTAATTAACTTGACCTTGTCCAATATTTCTTGAACACAGACTTATCCCGATTTGCTTATGTGACCGTCCTCCGACCAACTCCAGTAAAGCGGTACCTGACACTTACGTCCATATAGAGCTTCATACGGAGCCATTCCAATCAAAGCTTGATAACTATTATTGTATGACAACTCTGCATACGGCACACATTCGATCCATTTATCCCCGAAATCCAATACACAGGGTCTCAGCATATCTTCTAATATTTGAATAACCCTTTCTGACTAACCATCGGTCTGCGGATGCGCCGTCGTACTGAACTTCAGACTAGAACCCATCGATTCTTGAAACATGCCCCAAAATCAGGATGTAAATCTCGGATCACGATCGGACACAATACTTGAAGGCACTCCATGCAGTCTGACTATTTCCTGCACATAGGTCTGAGCCAACTTTTCCATTGAATCCCTTACATTCACGGGTAAGAAATGTGTCGACTTGGTCACTCGATCCACCCCTACCTATATGGCGTCCTTGCCATAGGGAGTCCGGTAACAAAGTCCATGATCACCTCTTCCCATTTCCATTCCGGTACTAGCAACGGTTGTAATAATCCTGCCACCTTTTTGTGCTCCGCTTTGACTTTCTGATAGGTTAGACACGTTGAGACATACTTAACCACGTTCCGCTTCATCCCGGGCCAACAATAAGTCCTTTTCAGATCTTGATACATCTTGATCTCTCCCGGATGAATGGCGTACTTGCTCTTATGTGATTCTTCTAAAATTCTGTCCATCAACTGGTGCTTCTCGGGCACACACAAACGATCTCAAAAGTATAAAACTCCCGCTTCATCCTGTCGGAATTCACTGTCTTGCCATTTAAGCTCCTTGTCCTTGAAAAGCTGAAATTTCGCATTATTCTGCTGGGCCTCAACAATTTCCCGCCTTAGATCTGGCATCAACTTCAGGTTGCTAATAATAATCCTCTCTTCTTGCACTTCTTCTCTTCTATCCAACACATCCTAAACCACTTGAACATCCTGTACCCTTAGCCTGGCCATTCTGACTTTCCGAGAAATGTGTCGACTTGGTCACTCGATCCACCCCTACCTATATGGCGTCCTTGCCATAGGGAGTCTGGTAACGAAGTCCATGATCACCTCTTCCCATTTCCATTCCGGTACTAGCAACGGTTGTAATAATCCTGCCACCTTTTTGTGCTCCGCTTTGACTTTCTGATAGGTTAGACACGTTGAGACATACTTAACCACGTTCCGCTTCATCCCGGGCCAACAATAAGTCCTTTTCAGATCTTGATACATCTTGATCTCTCCCGGATGAATGGCGTACTTGCTCTTATGTGATTCTTCTAAAATTCTGTCCATCAACAGGTGCTTCTCGGGCACACACAAACGATCTCAAAAGTATAAAACTCCCGCTTCATCCTGTCGGAATTCACTGTCTTGCCATTTAAGCTCCTTGTCCATGAAAAGCTGAAATTTCGCATTATTCTCGTCGGGCCTCAACAATTTCCCGCCTTAGATCCGGCATCAACTTCAGGTTGCTAATAATAATCCTCTCTTCTTGCACTTCTTCTCTTCTATCCAACACATCCTAAACCACTTGAACATCCTGTACCCTTAGCCTGGCCATTCTGACTTTCCGAGAAATGTGTCGACTTGGTCACTCGATCCACCCCTACCTATATGGCGTCCTTGCCATAGGGAGTCCGGTAACGAAGTCCATGATCACCTCTTCCCATTTCCATTCCGGTACTAGCAACGGTTGTAATAATCCTGCCACCTTTTTGTGCTCCGCTTTGACTTTCTGATAGGTTAGACACGTTGAGACATACTTAACCACGTTCCGCTTCATCCCGGGCCAACAATAAGTCCTTTTCAGATCTTGATACATCTTGATCTCTCCCGGATGAATGGCGTACTTGCTCTTATGTGATTCTTCTAAAATTCTGTCCATCAACTGGTGCTTCTCGGGCACGCACAAACGATCTCAAAAGTATAAAACTCCCGCTTCATCCTGTCGGAATTCACTGTCTTGCCATTTAAGCTCCTTGTCCTTGAAAAGCTGAAATTTCGCATTATTCTGCTGGGCCTCAACAATTTCCCGCCTTAGATCTGGCATCAACTTCAGGTTGCTAATAATAATCCTCTCTTCTTGCACTTCTTCTCTTCTATCCAACACATCCTAAACCACTTGAACATCCTGTACCCTTAGCCTGGCCATTCTGACTTTCCGGCTCAGGGCATCAGCAACGACGTTGGCTTTCCCGGGGTGGTAGTTGATAGGACAACGGTACTCCTCCAAATATTCCATCCATCTTTGCTACCTCAAATTCAAGTCTTTCTGGGTGAAGATGTACTTCAAGCTCTTGTGATTAGTGAACACTCAATATTCCGCTCCATACAAGTAGTGCATCCATTTCTTTAAAGCGAACACAATGGTAGCCAGCTCCAGATCATGGGTGAGATAATTGACTTCATGCGGCTTCAATTTTCGAGAATCTTAGGCGATCACCTTCCTATCTTGCATCAAAACTGCTCCCAAGCCTTCCTTCGAAGTATCAGTATATAGTGCGTAAGGCTTACCTGCCTGCGGTAGATTCAAGACAGGCACTGTTATTAACCTTCGCTTCAACTCTTGAATACTCTTTTCACTTTTTTCATTCCAAACAAAGGGTATGTCCTTTCTCAGTAGTCGGGTCATAGGAGATGCTAGCGTTGAAAACCCCTTAATAAACCTCCGGTAGTAGCCAGCCAATCCCAAGAAGCTTCGAATCTCTGTGATGTTCTCTGGTTGTTTCCAGTCCGAAACTACTTCAACCTTCGCTGGATCCACCTTGATCCCGTCCTTGATCACCGGGTGACGAAGAAATGCCACACTATCCAGCCAAAACTCGCACTTGCTAAACTTGGCGTAAAGCTTGTGCTCCGTTAGCTTTTCCAGTACCAACTTCAAATGTTCTGCATGGTCCTCCGGCCTCCTGGAGTATATGAGTATGTCATCGATGAAGACCATTACGAACTTGTCTAAGTAGGGTTGGAACACTTGATGCATCAAATCCATAATTATTGTGGGTGCATTAGTTACCCCGAAAGGCATCACCACAAACTCATAGTGACCATATCTTGTATTGAAGTCCATCTTAGGAATATCTTCCTCCTTTATCCTCACTTGATTGTAGCCTTGCCTCAAATCCAGTTTGGAGTAACAACTGGATCCTTGCAACTGGTCGAATAACTTGTCAATTAACAATAGGGGATATTTATTCTTGATGGTCAAGTTGTTCAAGCCCTGGTAGTCAATACACAACCTTAGAGTCTCGTATTTTTTCTTCACAAATAAACAGGTGCTCCCCAGGGTGATGTGCTAGGTCTGATATAGCCTTATCTCACCAACTCTTCTAGCTGCTCCTTCAATTCTTTCAGCTCCGTCGGTGCCATCCGATACGGAGTTCGAGACACTGGTTCCGCTCCTGGGACTAGATCAACAGTGAACTCAACTTCTCGATTGAGAGGTAGAGAAGTGAGTTCCGCAGGGAACACGTCGGGAAAATCCTTTACCACTTCGGTATCCTCCTGAGTGCACTGGTCCTTCGGCTTGTTTATCACATAAGCCAAATATCCCTAACATCCTTGCCTCAACAACTTTCGGGCTTTAGCCCAACTATCAAAAACATCAATTCTTTTACCCTTTTGCCATTGAACTCTAACACATCACATCCTGGTCTAATGAACTGAGCCGACTTACTCTTACAGTCTACTCTAGCCCCATGCTTCGCTAGCCAACCTTCCACTACTGCTGCATCAGCTCCAACCTCCTCCCGATTGACAGCGAAAACTTTTGCTTTCACCTGCGGCTTCTGCGTGCCACTCCTGAAAGCACCTGTGGCATTGGCTCGAATGGGCCCCGGGATTTGAGCTGGGTTCCCTTATCCGACTCGGAGAAGTCTAGGGCAGGCGTTCCGCTGATGTTTTAGGTCTCCGTAGTGGTAGCACTTCAGCTCACCCCCCCTGGACCAACAGTTTTTCTCAGTTTGGCCCTTTTTCCCATAGTGCCGGCATATTGGAAGATTCTGTGCAAGACCAACCGTTGTTATTTGGGCATGCTTTCCCCGATTCTACCACTGCTGGTTGGCAAGGCGCTTGTTAGGTTGCTGCCTCTGAAGAGGTCTCGACAGTTGTCTCGATGGTACGAAAGGTCGTAGTGCCATTCGGTTGCGATCCTCATTCTTAGTACGGGTGGCTGCGTCCTCAGCCCCTGAATAAGTCGTCAATGGAGAAGGTGCCAACGCCCTTCTTAATTACTGCCTTAAACCCTTAACTAATTGCCTCGTTCTGTTCGGCTCGGTGTCTACCAGCCTCTTGCAGTACTTTAACAATTAGGTGAACCGTGCTGTGTATTGAGCTACCATCATACCTCCCTGCTTTAGATTCTGGAACTCATCTTCCTGCTTCTCAACTATCCACTGGGGATATACTCGGCTCGGAATGCTTCCACAATATTGGCCCATATCTAGTCTTGGTCCATCATCACCCAGTCATCCTGAACCCGTTGCCACTATGCCCGGGCTGGACCCCTCAAACGGAATGCAGCAAACTTCACCATCCGCTTCTCAGTATACTGGAGTGTAGCAAAAATGTCTTCCATTTTTTCCACCCATTGTTCTGCTTTCTGTTCTTGCTCAGCCACTCCTAAGAAGATAGGAGGTTGAAATTTCAGGAACTGCTCCAATGCCTCATCTTCCCCATTCGGATTCCTTCGCTCGGTCAGGGTTTGAAGAATCTCGCTCACCTTGTAGAATGCTTGTGTTATAGTTACGCTAACCGGTTCCTCCGATCCCATTTCTGGCTCCAGTTAGTTCTCATCTCCCTGGTTTGGTGATGGCATTTGAGTTGTATCAAACTCCGGTGTCACGGGTTCTGCCTCAGGAACCTTTCTGCTGGATGTGGCTGCACGACGCTTGGGTTCTATCCTAAACCATGCCCCAGATAATGAGTTTATGCATCAAAGTTTAAAATTTCAAAATTGAGCATGCATTCACATTCAACTTTAAGCGGAAGAAAATTAGGTGCAAATTTTGTATAAAGAATTGCATATAGATTTTCTATAGTTTTAGTGTACTCCAAGTACTCTTATTTGCATAAATTCGGAAGCAGTAAACATGAATAAAATCCTGAGCATAGGAATTTTTGGAGAGCAGTAAATAAAACATCCCAATCGTAGCAGCACTTAGCCTCCCTATTCCTTATCAGAATCTTCATAGTCAGCCTCATATAACCATCCCCCAGAATTCCTAGTGAGGTCTATCCCAGCCCCATTTGCAAACCCATCTACTGGCTCCTTCCCGGGTCTCCTAGAACACTCCCCGGTTTCAAACTGATTGGGTAGGGTTACAAAGGAAGGTCTAGGTGGAGATTCATAATCTATCTCTCCTAGGTCATCACTATCAGCTGTCAAGTCAACTATGGGACTAGGAGGGAGGGGAACATATTCCATATCGATCTCTTCATCTTCACTATCAGTAACCAAGTCTATCACGGGTATTGGGGGTGGCTCAATGATCTGGACCTCATCGTCACTGCTATCATCCAGGGGAATAATTGACTTCGGTGCAGGCTGAGGTGCAGGTTGAGGCACTGGTTGGTCTTCTGGGTAGATAGGGATGGGACGATGCCATTGCTGCCCTTTCCTTGCGGTTATACTCATTCTAACCATCCTACAGCATAAACAAGACAGGTGAGATAAAAGATTTGAACTTAATAAATAAAAACAGATTCTATCAATACTTGCCTAAACCTAGGCTCTGATACCACTTGTAACACCCCACTGCCTGGCCCAACAGGGCCGTGGATGTCGCCCCGTTCAAAGGACAAGGGGTCTTTATAACTAGGTCACATGTAATAAAATAAAATAGATACTTTAAAATTAAACTTATAACAACCCCAAAAAATGAGTATAGGAACAAATCTAAAGTAAATTGTCTGCTACATTCTCTCAAAACATCCAATAAAGAAAATAACATAAGTCTTCAAAGCATAGGCAACAAATCTAGCCATTGACCTCCACAGCCGGATCAACCTGAAAACATGGCATAAAAGGTGATGAGATAAAAATCTCAGTAAGCTCGTGGATGCTTTGAGGGTTTCAGGTAAAATAATTCATGTATGCAAGTTGTAAAAGTTTCATAAGAGAAAGCGCTGGCAAGCATTACATAAGTGTTGAAAATAAGGAGTGGTGTTTCGCTTTTCAAACCATACATATACACAATAAATACAACCACTCAAATGGGTAGCCATGGGTTACCACACGTTGGGCCCCATGACAAAATACCGGTCAGAATGCCACACTTTGTGCAAGCTGACAAAAGGTAGGTGTACGGCCCACCGAGTGAGATACTCCTACATCTCTACACCCAAACTTACCGGTTGTCCACTCCGGAAACACACAGTCCACATGATTGAAAACTTGCTAGCTCGGACCGGTATGACCTACTGGACTGGCACCCTATCCGGGAAGGACTCACCCCTCAGAGGTGGACACCTACTGAGAGACTTACCCTAACCCTTCAAAGACTAGTCCTGGTGGTCTACCCTTATTGAGTACCCAACGTTGATTGTCCTACTTTGGAGAAAATTGATCACACATTGTTTTATTTGGAAATAGCAATTAAGGATTTCTAAAATTCTTGTCAAAGTTGGGTTTTAGAAAGAATTTAGCATTTTGTGTAAAACTGCTTGTTTGATTTTCAAATGATTTGGTTGATTGGAATAACAAGGAAAAATAGTCCTTAATTGCCTTTACATAAGGAATGTCCATACACACCACATTTGGTGTGAAACCCCAGTCAAGACCAACCGTAGAGTAAGGGGGTTGGGATGCATATCATGCTTTATTTCATGATTAAATATGTTTTCATATGATTTCTATGTGCTTTGAATTTGATTTTTTATTATCTTGAAGTCTTGTTGGTGAGTGATGTGTGAGAGGGGCAAAATGGTAATTTTTGCCCGAGGTGAAAATAAGGAGATAGCTTGTGGATTGAATAGGAAATAATTTTTCTAGTAGAAATAGCAACAAGAGTTGTTGTGGTTTAGTGGTTAGAGCTTTGGAAGTAATTCTTGAGGTCTAAGGTTCAAAGTCCATCATAGAAGCTTTAGCTTGAGTAAATTTTATTTTGCTTGGAAAAGGATGGTTTCGGCCATGAGGGCCTAGATCAATGTGGTGATGATGTCCTAAGAGAGACATGTTAGGAGAATTGTCACTTCACTCTTTTGTTCTTCGCAAAATGCCTAAAGGGAATTCATTCTCCCTTGATCGTTAGCTTTCCCTTAATTTCCAACTCCTTAACTTGATCAAGGTGTTCTATCCTTTTCCTTTCCAGAAAATTCAGTAGAGGACTGAGGTCTTTTAGGATCAAAATGTCCTAGTAAAAGGCTTCTCATGGTTTGGAAAAATGTAAATGATTTGTGGGAAAATTCAAGAGGAAAATCCCTCTAGAAAGCTTGCTGAAATTTTTCCTCTAACTTAGTTCATCTATCTTCATGAAATGAGCTGAAATTTTCCAGCTTGTTGTACCTTCAAAAGGTTGAAAATTCAAGCTCACATTTCCTCCCAAATGCTACCATAAAAATGGTCTTTAGGATTAGTTTGAAACCTGAAAGTTTTTGCCCAAATTCGGACTGCACAAGCTGGAGCAAAGCAGGAAAAATTCCTGTACGAAAATCAGATTTGTGAGCTCCAAACCAAGCTGTTTTCTCCCAGATTATGTGCAGCACCTTAGCCATGTTTTTCCTCCATAAATAAGGCTGGAAACCAGCCTTGAATACCCCTGAAATCCCCTTCAAAACTCGCTGCAAATCTGCTGGAAATGGCAGACGAAAATTCTGCCAGAAAACTGCTGTTCAGCGAAATTCTGTGCAGAATTTTTTGTCCAACTTGTTTCCTATTTTGTTTCAACCGAAAACCCCAAACTACTTCTGTCAAAACCTACCTTAAACCTCCATTAATAGAGCTCCATTGTTCCCTGAAGCTTCTGCACGAAATTCCCTCCATGGCTGACCGAAAATCTCTCAACCAAATCCCTGCAATTTAGCTTGATTACTTTCCAAAATTTCAGCCATCTTGTTTAACAACTTTCCATTAAATTTTGCTCAATTGATCAGACATCTTCTCCACCATTGTGCACCTTAGTTTCGGCCATCACAAGCCTTCTTTAACTAGCTTTAATTCCCCAGAAAAGCTGCACAATCCAGTCGGCCATAAGAGACATCAAGCTGTCCAGAAAAATCAAGATATTCTTAGAATATCTAGTTTCCAAATTCTCTTTGTAAAAATATTCATCAAGGATTGTAACAACTAACCATTTCTTTCCCTTCCAAATAAGAGAAATCACTCCCTAAACCCTACAGAATTTTGGCAGCCCCAATTCCTCAGAAAATCGGTAGCTTCTTCTTCTCTCTCTCTCGATTTTCTTCAAGCAACAAGAACACACACACACACACACACACTACACCAAGAACACCTACCTCTTCTCTACACCTAATACACCTCCAAACCACTTCAAACCCTCACAAAAATCTCCAGATTTGATCTACTCCTTGCTGTGCATCCATCAACACCCTTATTAACATCAAACTCCACAAATCATCTTGGTACTTTGGATCAAAAAGCAGAAATTTCTGTGGAGAACAAGAACATCTTCAAGGTAAACTTATTCTAACAACTTCATCCTCTTCAAACTTAATCTCTAATGAAAACCTATATGAATATGCATGCTAATGATCTCTTCTTCTCTCTCTCTCTCTCTCTCTCTCTCTCTCTCTATCCCTCATGGACTGAAATTTACTTCCTTGGCCGAATGGTCTCTTTTCCCATGACCATGCCTTCGCCACCCTTCTTGAACAAGATTAGCTATCTAGGAGTTGAGATCCTCTCTAAACTCCTTCAAGTCATTCATCAATCAAGTAAGTACCTTCAATCCACTTTTTCAAAATTTAGAATCATGTCTCTAGGTTGATGAATGGCGATGGGTTTGTGTATGTGATGTTGTCGACTGAAGCATGAGTATATGTATGATTGTGAAGGAGATGGGGTTTATGCATGGAAGGATTATATTGGTGGATTTAATGATGAGTTGAGATTTGATGCATGTCATAGGTAGTATTTGTGATGAAGCATGCTAGAGATTATGTCACCATGGGTGAATAGGATTTATATGCATGATTAGATTTTGAAGCCATGATCATGTTTATGCTAGGAGAGGTTAAATCAAGTAATAATAAATTTAGATCTATGCCTATGTGCAAGACGTGGTTGGTTTGATGAATTGAAGGATTGAGTATGTTATTGATTATGGTTGACCATGGAATCTTGATCATGATCTAGTTGTCCCTAAGCAAATTTTATTTCATGAATAAAATATTTACTAATAATTTTTGCTAAAGAATTTCGAAAAGCCTAGGAAGGGTAGATTTGGAATTATAATATATGTAAAGGATATTTTAGTCAAATAAATAATGATTTTTCTAGAAAATAATATAAATAAATATTATTTAAAATAAAGCAAATTAATTAAAGCCCTTATGAAAAAGATTCATACTTAATAAAATATTTACTAGATCAAAACCCTTAAGGATTTACTTATTATTTTCCAAGAAAGACTTATTAAATTTAATCTTAACTAGTTTTAGCTATCAATTATTTTCTAACAACTAAGCTATCATTAAATCACTATTTTACCTAGTACCACCTATGGCTCTTGATCAAATAAACCCTAAATTTTCCTTAACAAGAGTTGAACTTTCAACTTAATAGAATTTGTTTCCTAATCCATTAATTATTTTAAATAACAAATTAAACTGAGCTTATAAACCTATTCAATTATTGTTTTGCCTTAAAGCTTGGGACACTAGGATCATGGTAGTAGTGAATTGAGTTGATTTAAACTTGAGAAAGTGGATTGTGACTTCAATCTGATTAAGATTTGTATTTGCCCATGTGGGGTTACGTCATCTGTCCGAGACCTTGTTGTTGTGAGCGAGAATCAAGTAAGCTCCTGCATAAAACCTGATTGATGTGAAATGATTTCCTTATGGCAAGCCAAATGTGAAGTGCAAGGACACTCGGTTATTTGAAAGCAATTGACGGTTGAATTCATCCTTAATTCTAACGCTTAAATTATTTGAAAGTCTTGTGCAGATTTTTCCAAACTTGAAACTCTTTCTAAAAATAATTTCTCTCAAAGCTTTGGAAACCCTCAAATTGTTATTTTCATGAAGCACAATGCTTTGTTCATTTTGTCCCAAGTGGGGAATGTCGTTGAGTACTCAATAAGGGTAGACTACTAGGACTAGTCTTTGAAGGGTTAGGGTGAGTCTCTCAGTAGGTGGCCACCTCTGAGGGGTGAGTCCTTGCCGGATAATATGCCAGTTCCAGGGAGTCATAACGGTCCGAGCTAGCAGTTTATTTTGTTTCAGTCAAGTGACTGTGTTTTTGCCTCAATGGACACCCGGCGGTTGTTTGGGTATAGAAAAGAAGGAGTATCTTGCCCAGTAGGCCGATCACCTACTTTTGTCAGTTTGCACAATATGTTAGGCATTCTGACAGGTTATGGGGTCCAAAGTGTGGTAACCCATATCCCTTTCTTTCGAGTGGTTGATTTTATTACTTATGTGTGGCTAGAAGAGCCAAAACGCCACTCTTGCTTTTGACTAATGTTTATTGGTTGCCAATGTTTCCCTTTTAAGATTTTATATTTTTTATCCACGAACTGTTTCCACTAAACACCTAAAGCACACACGGACTTACTGAGATTTCTGTCTCACCACATTTTTTCATGATTTCAGGTTGATCCTGTTGTGGGTGAGTTGCTACCTTGGAAGAGAATGTATTTTTTTTATTTTATGTACTACTTTGGGAGACAAGTGTGGATGATTTTAATTCTGGTTTTTGTTTTGGAATTTCATTGATGTACTTTTGAAGTATTTTGGGTTGTAATAAATTCTTTTTAGTTTGAGTATTATTTATTTCAGCAATTTTATTTGTGACCTAGTTATAAAGACCCTTGTCCTTTGGACAGGGCGACATCCCCAGCCCTGGCAGGCCTAGGTTTTCCGGGGTGTTACAAGTGGTATCAGAGACTAGGTTATAGACAAATATTGATGATATATAATTTATTTATTTAAGTTCAAATCTTATCTAACCTATTTTATTGATGTTGTAGGATGGTTATACTGCTTAGGACAGCAAGGAAAGGGCAGCAGTGGCACCCACCCTACTATCTAGATCAGGAGGACCTTCCAGTTCCCAAGCCTGCCCCTCAGCCAGTTGTCCCTATAGAGGATGACAATGATGTCGAGGATATCCCTATAGAGGATAATAGTGATGATGTGCTTGACTTGATGGAGGATAGCAGTGAGGACGAGGTCCAGATCCTTGAACCACCTCCAATCCCGGTGATAGATATAAGCTCTGACAGTGAGGATGATGTTATGATAGTGGAGCCTGAACCCCACCCTCCTAATCCCGAGGTGGATTTAGCAGCAGCTAGTGATGACCCGGGGGAGATAGACTGTGAGTCTCCCCCCAGACCTTCCTTTATTCCTCTCTTCAGCCGAGTTGAGGCCGGGGAGAGTTCTAAGCGCCCTGGGAGGGAGCCTATGGAGGGATTTGCTAGCGGTGAGGGGTGGATTTCTCTAAAAACATCGGAGGTTAGATATATGAGGCAGATGATGAGGATTCCGATAAGGAGTACAGAGCTAGGAGTCATTTTGATTTGGATGTTTGTTTATTTTCAGCTTTTCATGAATTGAGATGTTAAGAATTCTTAAAGTTCATTTTTATCAAATTTTGAAATTATGCAAGTTAATTTTTGAAATCGAAATTTATGAGCAATCCTTTAAATGTGTTGCATCTGACTTCTTTCTACTCATACTTGGCTAAGTATGGATACACCACTAAAATGATTTGATACTTGAGTGCATACATTTAACATTTGGGGTATGGTATAGAATGGCACCCAAGAGACGTGCAGTTCCCTCCACCAGAAGAACTCCAGAGGTAGACCAGGTAGCACCGGAAGTTGAACCAGAACAGATGCAATCACCCCATCAGGGTGACGGGCAAAGTGATCCCGCGATGGGCATGGGGTCTGATGCCCCGGTAGATGTGTCAATGGGTCAGACACTTAGCAAAGTGGCCGACATTCTTTAGACGCTAACCGAGTGGAGGCACCCTAGAGGGGAAGATGAGGCGTTGGAGAAGTTCTTGAAATTCCAACCGCCTATCTTTATGGGTGAAGCGGAACAAGACCAGAAGGCCGAGCAGTGGGTCGAGCAAATGGAGGATATTTTCACAACGCTCCAGTATTCTGAGGAGCGGATTGTTAAATTTGTAGCCTTTCGGTTGAAAGGACTAGCTCGGGCATGGTGGCAGCGGGTCCAAGAGGACTGGGTAATGGATGAGCAAGAATGGACGTGGTCCAACTTCGTTGAATTTTTCAGGGCGGAGTACAGCCCTCAGTAGATTGTAGAAAAACGGGAGGACGAATTTCAGAATCTGAGGCAAGGGAGCATGTCTGTGGCTCAATACGCGGCTCGTTTCATGCAGTTGTCAAAATACTGCCGAAGACTGGTCAACACCGAGCAAAACCGAACGAGGCAGTTTGTCAAGGGGCTAAGATCGGAGCTGAGGAGAGCTTTGGCACCTGCTCCACCGACAACTTACTCGGGGGTGGTGGACGCTGCTACTCGCACAGAAAATGAAGACCGCAGCAGGATGGCGGCCAAGCCCTTCCAACCGCCGAGACAACCACAGGGACATTTTCCGAGGCAGTAATCCCACAAGCACCCTGCGAATCATCACTAGCAAAACTGGGAAAAGCAAGCCCGGACAGCACCGGCTGGACCTGCACCGAACCTCCCGTCCTGCAGGCAGTGTGGAAAGAAAGGCCACACCAAGAGGAATTGCTGGTCCAAGGGAAGAGATAGGAAGTGCTACCACTGTAGTGACCCGAACCACCTGAGGAATACCTGCCCTAAGCTACACCGAGTCAGGTAGGGAAACCCGGCTCAGAACCCCGGGACCCAACCGGGCCAACGCCATGGGAGCAGCCGGAGGTGGAGTGCCGAAGCCACAAGTGAAGGCCAAGGTATTCGCTCTCAACAGAGAGGAAGTTGGGGCCGATGCCGCGGTGGAGGAAGGTACGTTCACTATTCAAGGACGATCTGTTAATGCTTTGATTGACCCTGGCTCTACTCATTCCTATATAAACAAGTTGTGTGCATGTCATTTGGGTAGGGATGGAGTGGAGCTGCCTTTCATTTTAGAAGTAAGCACCTCTTTAGGGAAGATGGTGCAAGCGGATCGGTATGTGAGAGATTGTAAGGTTAAGGTGGGGAGAGAAAATCTGGAGGGAGATTTGATTGTGTTGGACAGTGAAGACTGTGACTTAATTTTGGGGATGGACTGGTTAGCCAAACATGGGGCTAGGGTAGACTGCAAAAATAAGTCAGTTCAGTTTGTCAGACTGGGTTGTGATGTGTTAGAATTTAATGGAAAGAGGGTGAAAGAGTTGAAGTACTTGATTGTAGGGGCTAAGGACTGAAAATTATTGAGGCAATGTTGTAAAGGTTGTCTGGCTTACATGATGAACAAGCCTAAGGACCAGTGTACTCTGGAGGACACGGAAGTAGTGAAGGATTTTCCCGATGTATTTCCAACGGAGCTTGATTCTCTACCTCCTAGTCGAGAAGTGGAGTTCACTATCGACTTAGTTCCCGGAGCAGAACCAGTATTGCAGACTCCGTACCGGATGGTGCTGGCAGAGCTGAAAGAGTTGAAAGAGCAACTAGAGGAGCTCGTTGGCCAAGGCTATATTAGACCAAGCACGTCGCCCTGGGGAGCACATGTGCTATTTGTAAAGAAGAAGGACGGGACCTTGAGGCTGTGCATCGACTACCGAGGGCTGAACAATTTGACGATTAAGAACAAGTACCCTCTTCCGTTGATTGACGAACTATTCGATCAGCTGCAAGGGTCCAGTTGCTATTCCAAGTTGGATCTGAGATAAGGATATTACCAAGTGCGGATAAGAGAGGATGATATCCCCAAGACAGCCTTCAACACCCGATATGGGCATTACGAGTTCGTAGTAATGTCGTTCGGGGTAACTAACGCTTCAGCAGTATTCATGGACCTGATGCATCGAGTATTCCGACCTTACTTGGACAAGTTTGTAGTAGTATTCATCGACGATATTTTGATCTACTCCAAGAGTCCGGAGGAGCATGCGGAGCATCTGAGGCTCGTGTTGGAAAATTTGAGGGAGCACAAGCTGTACGCGAAGTTCAGCAAGTGCGAATTCTAGTTGGACAGTGTGGCATTCCTTGGTCATGTGGTGACTAAGGAGGCAATTAAGGTAGATCCGGCAAAGGTGGAAGCGGTATCAGACTGGAAGCAGCTGGAGAATATTACCGAGATCCGAAGTTTCTTGGGTTTGGCGGGATACTACCGAAGGTTTATCAAGATATTCTCGACACTCACATCGCCAATGACCCGTTTGTTGAGAAAGGATGTTCCGTTTGTGTGGAACGAGAAATGCGAGAAAAGCTTCCAAGAACTAAAGAAGAGACTGATGACAGCACCGGTATTGAGTCTACCAGAGGAAGGCAAATCTTACGCACTGTACACCGATGCTTCGAAAAAGGGACTGGGAGCGGTGTTGATGCAAGATCGGAAAGTGATTGCCTATACATCACGAAAGTTGCGACCGTATGAAGTGAACTACCCTACTCACGACTTGGAGCTGGCGGCTATAGTGTTGGCCCTAAAGAAATGGCGACACTACTTGTATGGAGCCGAGTACGAGGTGTTCACCGACCATAAGAGCCTGAAGTATATCTTCACTCAAAAGGATTTGAACTTGAGGCAACGAATGTGGATGGAATTCTTGGAAGTATACCATTGCCCGATCAACTACCATCCTGGGAAGGCTAACGTGGTGGCAGACGCCCTAAGCAGAAAAGTTGGGATGGCTAGGCTGAAGGTGCAAGAAATGCAAGCAGTTTAGGATGTATTGGACAGAAGGACGGAAGTGCGAGACAAAACGATTGTTATCAGTATCTTGAAGTTGGTGCCGGACTTGAAGCAAGAAATAGTGGAAGCTCAGCGAAGCAACGCCGAGTTTCAAATTTTTAAGGATAAGGAGCTTAAGCGACCGAACAGCGAATTCCGTCAGGACGAAACAGGAGTTTTCCATTTCAGAGATCGATTGTGTGTACCCGAGGAGCAACAACTAAGGGTCAGAATTTTGGAACAGGCACACAGGAGCAAGTACGCCATTCATCTGAGAGAGGTCAAGATGTATCAAGATTTGAAGAGAGCATACTGGTTGCCCGGAATGAAGCGAGATGTGGTCAAGTACGTATCGACCTGTCTCACCTGCCAGAAAGTTAAAGTGGAGCTTAAGAAGTCAGCGGGACTACTGTAGCCGTTGCCAGTGCCGGAATGGAAGTGGGAGGAGGTGACTATGGATTTCGTCACCGGACTCCCTATGTCAAAGACTCAGAAGGACGCCATATGGGTAGTAGTGGATCGACTGACCAAGTCGGCCCACTTTATCCCAGTAAATGTAAGGGACTCCATGGAGAAGCTGGCTCAGCCATATGTTCGAGAAATAGTCCGACTCCATTGAGTACCTTTGGCATAGTGTCAGACCGAGACCCGAGGTTTACTTCTCGTTTTTGGGGAAAGTTCCAGGAAGCAATGGGATCAAATTTGAAGTTCAGTACGACGGCGCATCCGCAGACTGATGGGCAGTTAGAAAGGGTGATCCAAATATTAGAGGATATGTTGAGGGCCTGTGTGCTAGATTTCGGGGACAAGTGGATAAAATGCGTACCTTACGCGGAATTATCTTATAACAACAGCTATCAGGCTTCGATTGGGATGGCACCTTACGAGGCTTTGTATGGGCGCAAGTGTCAAGTACCGTTGTATTGGAGTTGGACGGAAGATGGGCACGTGAGCAAAACCGGAGAGTTTTGTGTGCAAGAGATGTTGGATAAGGTGAAGCAAATCCGAGAAAGGTTAAAGGCGGCTCAGAGCCGACAAAAGAGTTATACGGACAACCGGAGGAGGGAATTGGAATTTCAAGTCAGGGACCGTGTGTTTCTAAAGCTATCACCCAACCAGGGGATTGTGAAGCATCCGAAGGGTGGAAAATTAAATCCGAGGTATTTGGGGCCATTTTTTATTAAGGAAAGAATCGGACCAGTAGCGTACCGGTTGGACCTACCAGATGGGTTGACGGGTATCCATGACGTGTTCCATGTATCACAGTTGAAGAAGTATAATGCGGATCCCGGTCACGTGTTAAATGAGGAACCGTTAGTGTTGCAGCCAGACTTGAGTTACGTGGAAAAGCCTGTTCGGATATTGGACCGCAGTGTCAAAACCCTCCGGAATAAGCAGATACCGATGGTTAAGATTCAGGGGGAGCACCATGGCACGCAGGATGCTACATGGGAATCGGAAGAATGGGTTAAGCGGAAGTATCTCGAGCTGAAATAGAGGTATGCATGAATTTCGGAACGAAATTCTTCTAAGAAGGGGAGGATGTGAAACCCCAGTCAAGACCAACCGTAGAGTAAGGGGGTTGGGATGCATATCATGCTTTATTTCATGATTAAATACGTTTTCATATGATTTCTATGTGCTTTGAATTTTATTTTTATTATCTTGAAGTCTTGTTGGTGAGTGATGTGTGAGAGGGGCAAAATGGTAATTTTTGCCCGAGGTGAAAATAAGGAGATAGCTTGTGGATTGAATAGGAAATAATTTTTCTAGTAGAAATAGCAACAAGAGTTGTTGTGGTTTAGTGGTTAGAGCCTTGGAAGTAATTCTTGAGGTCTAAGGTTCAAAGTCCATCATAGAAGCTTTAGCTTGAGTAAATTTTATTTTGCTTGGAAAAGGATGGTTTCGGCCATGAGGGCCTAGATCAATGTGGTGATGATGTCCTAGGAGAGACATGTTAGGAGAATTCTCACTTCATTCTTTTGTTCTTCGCGAAATGCCTAAAGGGAATTCATTCTCCCTTGATCGTTAGCTTTCCCTTAATTTCCACCTCCTTAACTTGATCAAGGTGTTCTATCCTTTTCCTTTCCAGAAAATTCAGTAGAGGACTAAGGTCTTTTAGGATGAAAATATCCTAGTAAAAGGCTTCTCATGGTTTGGAAAAATGTAAATGATTTGTGGGAAAATTCAAGAGGAAAATCCCTCTTGAAAGCTTGCTGAAAATTTTCATCTAACTTTGTTCATCTATCTTCATGAAATGAGCTGAAATTTTCCAGCTTGTTGTACCTTCAAAAGGTCGACAATTCTAGCTCACATTCCCTCCCAAATTCTACCATCAAAATGGTCTTTAGGATCAGTTTGAAACCTGAAAGTTTTTGCCCAAATTCGGACTGCACAAGCTGGAGCAAAGCAGGAAAAATTCCTACACGAAAATCAACTTTGTGAGCTCCAAACCAAGCTGTATTCTCCCAGATTTTGTGCAGCACCTTAGCCACATTTTTCCTCCATAAATAATACTGGAAACCAGCCTTAAATACCTCTGAAATCCCCTTCAAAACTCGCTGCAAATCTGCTGAAAATGGCAGACGAAAATTCTGCCAGAAAACTGCTGTTCAGCGAAATTCTCTGCTGAATTTTTTATCCAGCTTGTTTCCTATTTTGTTTCAACCGAAAACCCCAACCTACTTCTGTCAAAACCTCCCTTAAACCTCCATTAATAGAGCTCCATTGTTCCCTGAAGCTTCTGCACGAAATTCCCTCCAAGGCTGACCGAAAATCACTCAACCAAATCCCTGCAATTTAGCTTGATTACTTTCCAAAATTTCAGCCATCTTGTTTAACAATTTTCCATAAAATTTTGCTCAATTGATCAGACATCTTCTCCACCATTGTGCACCTTAGTTTCAGCCATCACAAGCCTTCTTTAACCAGCTTTAATTCCCCAGAGAAGCTGCACAATCCAGTCGGCCATAGGAGACTTCAAGCTGTCCAGAAAAATCAAGATATTCTTAGAATATCTAGTTTCCAAGTTCTCTTCGTAAAAATATTCTTCAAGGAATGTAACAACTAACCTTTCCTTTCCCTTCCAAATAAGAGAAATCACTCCCTAAACCCTACAGAATTTTGGCAGCCCCAATTCCTCAGAAAATCGGTAGCTTCATCTTCTCTCTCTCTCGATTTTCTTCAAGCAACAAGAACACACTCACACACACACACACTACACCAAGAACACCTACCTCTTCTCTACACCTAATACACCTCCAAACCACTTCAAACCCTCACAAAAATCTCCAGATTTGATCTACTCCTTGCTGTGAATCCATCAACACCCTTATTAACATCAAACTCCACAAATCATCTTGGTACTTTGGATAAAAAAGCAGAAATTTCTGTGAAGAACAAGAACATCTTCAAGGTAAACTTATTCTAACAACTTCACCCTCTTCAAACTTAATCTCTAATGAAAACCTATATGAATAAGCATGCCAATGATCTCTTCTTCTTTCTCTTCTCTCTCTCTCTCTCTCTCTCTCTCTCCCACATGGACCGAAATTTCCTTCCTTGGCCGAATGGTCTCTTTTCCCATGACCATGCCTTCGCCACCCTTCTTGAATAAGATTAGCAATCTAGGTGTTGAGATCTTCTCTAAACTCCTTCAAGTCATTCATCAATCAAGTAAGTACCTTCAATCCTCTTTTTCAAAATTTAGAATCATGTCTCTAGGTTGATGAATGGCGATGGGTTTGTGTATGTGATGTTGTCGACTGAAGCATGCGTATATGTATGATTGTGAAGGAGATGGGGTTTATGCATGGAAGGATTATATTGGTGGATTTAATGATGAGTTGAGATTTGATGCATGTCATAGGTAGTATTTGTGATGAAGCATGCTAGAGATTATGTCACCATGGGTGAATAGGATATATATGCATGATTAGATTTTGAAGCCATGATCATGTTTATGCTAGTAGAGGTTAAATCATGTAATAATAAATATAGATCAATGCCTATGTACAAGACGTGGATGATTTGATGAATTGAAGGATTGAGTATGTTATTGATTATGACCATGGAATCTTGATCATGATCTAGTGTCCCTAAGCAAATTTTATTTCATAAATAAAATATTTACTAATAATTTTTGCTAAAGAATTTCGAAAACCCTAGGAAGGGTAGATTTGGAATTATAATATTTGTAAAGGATATTTTAGTCAAATAAATAATGATTTTTCTAGAAAATAAAATAAATAAATATTATTTAAAATAAAGCAAATTAATTAAAGCCCTTATGAAAAAGATTCATACTTAATAAAATATTTACTAGATCGAAACCCTTAAGGATTTACTTATTATTTTCTAAGAAAGACTTATTAAATTTAATCTTAACTAGTTTTAGCTATCAATTATTTTCTAACAACTAAGCTATCATTAAATCACTATTTTACCTAGTACCACCTATGGCTCTTGATCAAATAAACCCTAAATTTTCCTTAACAAGAGTTGAACTTTCAACTTAATAGAATTTATTTCCTAATCCATTAATTATTTTAAATAACAAATTAAACTGAGCTTATAAACCTATTCAATTATTGTTTTGCCTTAAAGCTTGGGACACTAGGATCATGGTAGTAGTGAGTTGAGTTGATTTAAACTTGAGAAAGTGGATTGTGACTTCAATCTGATTAAGATTTGTATTTGCCCATGTGGGGTTACGTCATCTGTCCGAGACCTTGTTGTTGTGCGCGAGAATCAGGTAAGCTCCTGCATAAAACCTGATTGATGTGAAATGATTTCCTTATGGCAAGCCAAATGTGAAGTGCAAGGACACTCGGTTATTTGAAAGCAATTGACTGTTGAATTCATTCTTAATTCCAACGCTTAAATTATTTAAAAGTCTTGAGCAGATTTTTCCGAACTTGAAACTCTTTCTAAAACTAATTTCTCTCAAAGCTTTGGAAACCCTCAAATTGTTATTTTCATGAAGCACAATGCTTTGTTCATTTTGTCCCAAGTGGGGAATGTCGTCGAGTACTTAATAAGGGTGGACTACTAGGACTAGTATTTGAAGGGTTAGGGTGAGTCTCTCAGTAGGTGGCCACCTCTGAGGGGTGAGTCCTTCCCTGATAAGATGCCAGTTCCAGTGAGTCGTGCCGGTCCGAGCTAGCAGTTTATTTTATTTTAGTCAAGTGATTGTGTTTTTGCCGGAATGGACACCCGGCGGTTGTTTGGGTATAGAGAAGGAGGAGTATCTTGCCTAGTAGGCCGATCACCTACTTTTGTTAGTCTGCACAATGTGTTAGGCATTCTGACCGGTTATGGGGCCCAAAGTGTGGTAACCCATATCCCTTTCTTTCGAGTGGTTGATTTTATTACTTATATGTGGCTAGAAGAGCCAAAACGCCACTCTTGCTTTTGACTAATGTTTATTGCTTGCCAATGTTTCTCTTATAAGATTTCATACTTTGCATCCACGAACTGTTTCCACTAAACACCCAAAGCACACACGGACTTAATGAGATTTTTGTCTCACCACCTTTTATCATGATTTCAGGTTGATCCTATTGTGGGTGAGTAGCTACCTTGGAAGAGAATGTGTTTTTTTGATTTTATGTACTGCTTTGGGAGACGTGTGTTGATGATTTTAATTATGGTTTTTGTTTTGGAATTTCATGGATGTACTTTTGAAGTATTTTGGGTTGTAATAAATTCTAATTAGTTTGAGTATTATTTATTTCAACAATTTTATTTGTGACCTAGCTATAAAGACCCCTTGTCCTTTGGACGGGGCGACATCCCTGGCCTTGGCGGACCTAGGTTTTCCGGGGTGTTACATTTGGCTTCCCACAGTAAGTTTTGGTCTTCAAATAATTCCATGCAGGAACTTACCTAATTCTTTGCTTGCTCAAATTCAAAGTCTTCCAAGGCTGACCTAACCCCGCCTGGGGTAAACATAAAACATAAGGTTACACTCAAGCTAAATTCACTTACACAAATAATCCTACTTCAAATTATTACAATCACGACCCTAATGTCCTAAGCTCTAAGGCTAGCTGATAAAGAATTTTATAAAATAAGTCTAGTTTGATAAGTTAAAATAACTAGGGGTTCTAAAATAATTGCTAATAAATTATAGACTCAAATAATAATTCTTGAGTGTTATTATTAATAACTTCACTAAGGTTTGAATTTTGAATAATATTAAGTCTTAAATAATATTAATAAATGGTAATTTAAAAATAATGTTACTTAAATAAATAATAAATTTACAAATAATTTTTAATAAATTTTCTTTTTTAATAGATAATAAATAATTAGTAATAAATAAAATTAATAATAAATAAATTTTGTTAAATTTTGTTTAATAAATAACAAACAAATTTAAATATGAATAATATTCATGACTATAGGCCTACAAGGTCATTAATATTTTATTTATCAATAGTATTTATATAAAGAGATCTTATTTAATTTTATATGAATGCATATATTATTTTTAATGAAAAATATTATTTATTTGACTAATAAATATCAAATTTTCATTTAATACCCCACTTCCAAAGCTTCCTAGAGATTTCGAAACCCTAGAGGAAAAATATAGTAATAATTTTAATTAAGATACTAAAATTTGCTAATTAAAATAAATTAGGATCAACAAGATCATGATCATAATTTTCCTACTGCTAACAAGAATCATGAACATATTCTCTAACATCAAACAACAAATTAATCCATTCATGAACACAGGCTTAAATCTACACATTCTATCACATGGCAAATCTCTACTAAGCATAATTATAACCATGGCTTCAATGAAGATAAGAACATGAAAATCCTATCCACCAAAGGTGTCATTTCATCTAACATGCTTTAACCACCCATAATTTTCTTAAGACATAATGAGCATACATTGATTGATAAGAAAATCCATATAGCTTAAACATGTTCAATCACTCTCATGTCCTACTCTCAACCCCTTCAAACATATGCTTATACTCAACCCCCCATTCATATACTATTCTACCTATTAACATCTAAGAGACATGAATTCAGAATTAAAAAGAAAGGTTAAGGAGAAATACTTGGTTGATGATTACTTCGATGAAGATTTAAGAAGGTCCACGCGAGTGAGGGTCTTGAATTGTCCAAGTAAGAAAACAACCATGGTTGTTGATCAACCATTTCGGCCAGAGAGAGAGAGAGAGAGAGAGAGAGAGAGAGAGAGAGAGAGCATTAGAAAGGTATATCGAGAATAGAATGGAAGTGGATGAACAAGAAGGTTGTTCTTGATTTACCTTGTTGATGTTCTTGAGACCTTCAAGAAAAAGCTGATTTTGATCAGATTGAAAATTCTTGTTTGCGTGTTTTCGTGTTATTAATATCAGAAATGAAGTCTAGGGATTAAGTAGAAGTGTTCTGGAGTAGTATTTGAGAGTGATTGGAGGTGTTTAGAGTAGGTTTAGGCTTGAAGAAAAGTAGTGTATGCTCTTGGTGTTCTTGGTGTTTTGAAGAGAATTGAGAGAAAATGCTTCACGAAATCTGGATTGATGTTGGCCGAATGGTCTAGGATAGATGGGAGTTTCAGTCTTAGCTAGAAAGAGAGGGAATGATTATATTTTGTTTGAATTTCAAATGGAGGAAATTGTGGAGTTGTTTGAGGTAGGAGATTAGCTAATGGAGTTTGATTAAGGGAGGTTTCTTTGCTCTTCAATGGTGCCAGCTGGACTAGCTAACTTTGCTGAAATGAGTGAAGCTTGTTCAGGTTATAGGGCTGGCTGAAATGCAGTCTTTAATGGCAGAGAAAATTCTGGTTTATTAACTTGATACAAGAGTGGTTTAATGGAATAAATTTCTGGAATTATTTTGAAATTCAAAAAGAGTTTTGTATAGAGTAATCTTAGGAGGCTTTTGAGGTGTGGTTATGGAGTCCATGTACTCAAGGTAAGTGTGGAGGTCAATGGTGTTCAGTCCATGGCTGAACAAGGTTTAATTTCCAGAGATTTGAAGGGTGTTCTTCGGCCTTGGCTTTGAGAGACAAAGTTGGAAAATTTCCTGGTTTCAATTTGTTCAAAGTTTCAAAGGTTGGTGGCTTTTGGTGAAGAATTTTCTGCATTTCTTCAGCCCGATTTGCAGCCGTTTTTTGAGGGGATTTGATGGTCCTTCAAAGGTGATTTTCCATCCTTCTTTCTAAAGAAAAATAGAGGAGTTTTGCTGGCTTGAAGGAGGATTAAAACAGCTTCAATTTCTTGGTTGAAAGTGGCGAAACTGCCATGAAATTTTTCCTGGATTTGTGCAGTTTGTGCAGTCCGAAAATTGCATAGAATTTTCAGCCTTCAAGCCACATGAAATGACCATTTTTTTTGGCAGCAAATGAGTAGGTTTACTGGCTGAATTTTTTGAAAAGCTAGTCTAGAAAAATTCTGGAAAAAATCTAGATTTTCTTCAAAATATGCACAACATGAAGGTAGGATTGAAGGTATAATCATGGTAATTTATTTCTTTTGGAAACTCATCCTAATTTCTCTCCTATTTTCAGCTAATCCTCTATCCTTCAAGAATGATTTTTGAAATTCAAGGTTGAATAATTATCATAGATTTTTTTTTTGAATTTAAAAGAAGAGACTTAATAGATTTTGGTTTATTTAAATTATGAAGATGTTAGGACAAAGCTAGAGTTAATAAAAAGGACAAGAATTCCTCTAGAATTCTCTTTGGGATACAATCATAAGATTAGGACATTCTCTTCATGTCTCCCCAAAGACAACATTCCTATTTTTATGGAATGCAAGAAAACAAAAATTCAAACTTAATTAAGAAAATCATGATAAGAACTTAGATGATGTGATTTGAACTCATGACAAGGCTCTAACCACTAAACCACAACGACTCTTATTCTTATTTTCTCACCCACATATTCCTCTTATTTAATCCTCAAGCTATCTTCCTATTTTGATCTCAAGAAAAATACCATTTTACCCTTCCTACTCAATAAATATAACTAAGCCTTTTAACCTATAAACCACAATTCTAAAACACATAAAATCATTCAAAAATATATATATTGTTGCAAAATAATATGATATGCATCCCGACCACCCTTACCCTATGGTTGGCTTTAGGTGGGGTTTCACCCCCTCCCCTCCTTAGGAGAATTTCGTCCCGAAATTCAGGCGTACCTCTATCCCAGATCGAGATACTTCCACTTTACCCACTCTTCTGTTTCCTATGTGGCATCTCGTATACCATGATGCTCCCACTGCACCTTTACCATCGGAATTAGCTAATGGAGTTTTTTTCTGGTTTGGTGCTATTTTGTGCAGTCCGAAATTTGCACAGTTTTTCCAGCTTCCAAGCCCCATGAAATGACCATTTTCTTGGCAGCAAATGAATGGGATTATGGCCTGCATTTTCGAAGAAAGGGTCTGCAACAATTCTGGAAAATTTTCAGATTTCTTTCCACTAAAGTATGAACAACATGAAGGTAGATTTGAAGGTCCTTTCATGGTGATTGATTTTCTCTTGGAACCCTTCCTATTTACCTTCCTATTTTCGGCCAACTCCCTAACCCCCAAAGTTGATTTTCGAAATTCAAGGAGAAGGAATTATCCCAGAATTTTTTTGGAATTCAAGAGAAGAGATTTAATGGATTTAAATTAAAAAGATGTTAGGACAAGCTAGAGGTAATAAATAGGACAAGAATTCCTCTAGAATTCTTTTTAGGACAAGAGGATAAGATTAGGACATTCTCTTCATGTCTCCCCTAAGACAACATTTCTATTTTTATGGAATGCAAGAAAACAAAAATTCAAACTTAATGAAAATAGTCATGATAAAACTTAAATAATGGGATTTGAACTCATGACCTTAGAAATTAATTTACCAAGCTCTAACCACTAAACCACACAAGCTCTTGTTCTTATTTTCCTCACCCACATATTTTTCTTATCTACTCCTCAAGTTATCTCCCTATTCTGACCTCAAGCAAAATTGCCATTTTACCCTCCTACTCAATAAGCATAACCAACCATTTAAACCTATAATCCACGATTCTAAAGAACATAAAATCATTCAAAAACATATATATTCATGCAAAATAATATGATATGCATTCCCGACCCCCTTACTCTAGGGTTGGTTTTAGGTGGGGTTTCACATCCTCCCCTCCTTAGGAGAATTTCGCCTCGAAATTCAGACGCACCTTTACCTCAAATCGGGATACTTTCGCTTTACCCATTCTTCTGTTTCCCATGTGGCATCTCGCGTGCCATGATGCTCCCACTGCACTTTTACCATCGAAATCTACTTGTTCCGGGGAGTCTTGATACTTCGGTCCAATATCTTTACGGGTTTCTCCACATAGCTCAGGTCGGGTTGTAGCACCAACGGCTCATCATTCAACACAAGTCCGGGATCGGCATTGTACTTCTTCAACTGTGATACATGGAATACGTCGTGAATTCTCGTCAGCCCATCTGGCAACTCCAATCGGTACGCCACCGGCCCATTTTTCTCTTTTATTGGAAACGAACCCAAATATCTCGGATTTAGCTTTCCCCCTTTCGGGTGCTTCGGAATTCCCCTATTCGGTGTCGGTTTTAGAAACACATTGTCTCCCACCTGAAATTCTTACATTCTCCACCTATTGTCTTCTTTTGTCGACTCTGGGCTGCCTTCAACCTTTCCCTAATTAACTTAACCTTGTTCGACATTTCCTGAATATAGACTTCTCCCGATTTGCTTATATGTCCATCCTCTGACCAACTCCAGTATAGCGGTACTTGACACTTTCGTCCATATAAAGCTTCATACGGAGCCATTCCAATCAAAGCCAGATAACTGTTATTGCATGATAACTCGGCATACGGCACACTTTCAATCCACTTATCCCCGAAATCCAATACACAGGCCCTCAGCATATCCTCCAATATCTGAATAACTCTTTCTAACTGTCCATCGGTCTGTGGATGCGCCGTCGTACTGAACTTCAGACTAGAACCCATCGATTCTTGAAACTTGCCCCAAAATCGGGATGTAAATCTCGGATCACGATCAAACACAATACTTGAAGGTACTCCGTGCAATCTGACTATTTCCCGCACGTAGGTCTGAGCCAACTTTTCCATAGAATCCCTTACATTCACGGGTATGAAATGCGCCGACTTGGTCAGTCGATCCACCACTACCCATATGGCATCCTTTTGGCTCCTGGCCATAGGGAGTCCGGTAACGAAGTACATGGTTACCTCTTCCCATTTCCATTCTGGTACTGGCAACGGTTGTAATAATCCTGCCACCTTTCTGTGCTCCGCTTTGACTTTCTGACAGGTTAGACACGTTGAGACATACTTAACCACGTTCCGCTTCATCCCGGGCTACCAATAAGACTTTTTCAGATCTTGATACATCTTGACCTCTCCTGGATGAATGGCGTATTTGCTCTTATGCGCTTCTTCTAAAATTCTGTCCCTCAACTGGTGCTCCTCGGGTACACACAAACGATCTCGGAAGTACAACACTCCCGCTCCGTCCTGTCGGAATTCACTGCCTTGCCGTTTAATCTCCTTATCCAAGAAAAGCTAAAATTCCACATTACTCTGCTGGGCTTCTATAATTTCCCGCCTTAGATCTGGTGTCAACTTCAGGTTGCTAATAATGATCCTCTCTTCTTGCACTTCTGCTCTTCTGTCCAACACGTCCTGAACCATTTTAACCTCTTGTACTCTTAGCCTGGCCATTCTGACTTTCCGGCTCAGGGCATCAGCAACGACGTTGGCTTTCCCGGGGTGGTACTTGATAGGACACCGGTATTCCTCCAGAAATTCCATCCATCTTCGCTGCCTCAAATTCAAGTCCTTCTGGGTGAAGATGTACTTCAGGCTTTTGTGATCAGTGAACACCTCATATTCCTCCCCATACAAATAGTGTCGCCATTTCTTTAATGCGAACACAATGGCAGCCAGCTCTAGATCATGCGTGGGATAATTGACTTCGTGCGTCTTCAGTTTTCGGGAAGCATAGGCGATCACCTTCCTATCTTGCATCAAAACTGCTCCCAAGCCTTCGTTTGAGGCATTAGTATATATGGCATAAGGTTTATCTACCTCCGGCAGACTCAGCACAGGCGCTGTCACTAACCTCCGCTTCAATTCTTGGAAACTCTTTTCGCATTTTTCGTTCCAAACAAAGGGCACGTCCTTTCTCAGCAGTCGGGTCATAGAAGATGCTAACGTAAAAAATCCCTTAATAAACCTCTGGTAGTAGCCAGCCAAACCCAAGAAGCTTCGAATCTTGGTGATGTTGTCTAGTTGCTTCCAGTCCGATATGGCTTCAACCTTCGCTGGGTCTACATTGATTCCCTCCTTAGTCACCACGTGACCAAGAAACGCCACACTATCCAACTAAAACTCGCACTTTCTAAACTTGGCATAAAGCTTGTGCTCCCTTGGCTTTTCTAGTACCAACTTCAAATGTTCTGCATGGTCCTCCGGGCTCTTGGAGTATATAAGTATGTCGTCGATGAAGACCACCACGAACTTGTCCAAGTAGGGCTGGAACACTCCATGCATTAGATCCATAAATACCGCGGGTGCGTTGGTTACCCTGAAAGGCATCACCACAAACTCATAGTGACCATATCTTGTATTGAAGGCCGTCTTAGGAATATCCTCCTCTTTTATCCTCACTTGGTAGTAGCCTTGCCTCAAATCCAGTTTAGAGTAACAACTGGACCCCTACAACTGGTCGAACAGCTCGTCAATTAATGGCAGAGGATATTTATTTTCGATGGTCAAGTTGTTTAAGCCTCGGTAGTCAATACAAAACCTTAGAGTCCCGTCATTTTTCTTTATAAATAGCACAGGTGCTCCCCAGGGTGACGTGCTAGGTTTGATATAGCCTTGCCTCACCAACTCCGCTAGCTGCTCCTTTAATTCCTTCAACTCCGCCGGTGCCATTCGATACGGGGTTCGAGACACCGGTTCCGCTCCTGGGACTAGGTCAATGGTGAACTCAACTTCTCGCTTGGGAGGTAGAGAAGTAAGTTCTGCAGGGAACACGTCAGGGAAATCCTTTACCATCTCAGTATCCTCCAGAGTGCACTGGTCATTCGGCTTGTTTATCATATAAGCCAAATATCCTTGACATCCTTGCCTCAATAATTTCTGGGCATTAGCCCCAGCTATCAAAAACTTCAATTCTTTTACTTTCTCGCCATTGAACTCCAACACATCACATCCCGGTCTAATGAACTGAACTGACTTATTCTTACAGTCTACTCTAGCACCATGCTTCGCTAACCAATCCATCCCCAATATTAAATCATAATCATCAATAGCTAAGACTATTAGATCTCCCTCCAAGCTTTCTCTCCCTACTTCAACTTTACAATCCTGCATATACCGATCCGCTTGCACCATTTTCCCCAAAGGCGTACATACTATCAAGGTAAAAGGTAGTCTACTCCATCCCAACCCAATTGATATGCACAATTCTTATTTAAATAGGAATGGGTAGATCCAGGGTCTATCAATGCATTAACGGAACGACCTTGGATAGTAAATGTACTTTCCACTACTGCTGCATCAGCTCCAACCTCCTCCTGGTTGAGAGCGAAAACTTTTGCTTTCACTTGCGGCTTCTGCGTTCTGCTCCCGGAAGCTCCCGAGGTATTGGCTCAATTGGGCCCCGGGTTCTGAGCTAGGTTCCCCTGCCCGATCCGGAGAAGTTTAGGGCAGGCGTTCCGCAGATAATTCGGGTCTCCGCAGTGGTAGCACTTCCGCTCAATTCCTTTGGACCAACAATTTTTCTCAATGTGGCCCCTTTTCCCACAGTGCCGGCATAATGGAAGATTCTGCGCCAGACCAACCGGTGCTATTCGGGCTTGCTTTCCCTTATTCTGCCATTGCTGGTTGGGAAGACACTTGTTAGGTTGCTGCCTCTGAAAAGGTCTTGGCGGTGGTCTTGTCGGTACGAACGGTCGTGAAGCCAATCGGTTGCGATCTTCATTCTCAGTACGGGTGGCTGCGTCCACAGCCCTCGAATAAGTCACCGGTGGAGAGGGTGCTAACACCCTTCTTAACTCCTGCCCTAATCCCTTAACAAATTGCCTCGTTTTGTTTTGTTCAGTATCCACCAGCCTCTTGCAATACTTTGATAGCTGCGTGAACCGTGCTGCGTATTGGGCTACCGTCATGCTTCCTTGCTTTAGATTTTGGAACTCATCTTCCCGTTTCTCAACTATCCACTGAGGGATATACTCTACCCGGAATGCTTCCACAAACTTAGCCCATGTCCAGTCTTGGTCTATCATCTCCCAGTTGTCCTGAACCCTTTGCCACCATGCCCGAGTTGGACCCCTCAGTCGGAATGCAGCAAACTTCACCATTCGTTTCTCAGTGTACTGGAGCGTAGCAAAGATGTCCTACATCTGTTCCACCCATTGTTCCGCTTTCTGGTCTTGTTCAGCCTCTCCAAAGAAGATAGGAGGTTGAAACTTCAGAACTTGCTCCAATGCCTCATCTTCCCCTTTTTTATTCCTACGCTCAGTCAAATTTTGCAGAATCTCGGTCACCTTATGGAATTCTTGCGTCATAGTCACACTAACCGATTCTCCCGATCCCACTTCTGGCTCCATTCCGTTCTCATCCTCCTGGTTTGGTGATGTCATTTGAGTTGTTTCCAACTCCGGTGTCACGGGCTCTGCCTCAGGAACCCTTCTGCTGGATGTGGCTGCGCGACGTCTGGGTGCCATTCTAAACCATTCCCCAAATAATGAGTTTATGCATCAAAGTTAAAAATATCCAAATTGAGCATGCATTCACATTCAATTTTAAGTGGAAGAAGATTAGATGCAATTTTGCATAAAGAATGACATATAGATTTTTCTCAAAGTTTAGAGTACTCTAGGTGCTCTTATTTGCATAAATTTTCAAATAAAGCAATAAAGGTGCATGGACTCCTAGCATAGGAGTTTATGAAAAATTGCAAATAAAATGCCCTAAACATAGCAGAACTTGGCCTCTCTAATCCTCATCAGAACCTTCAATGTCGGCATCATATAACCACCCCCCAAAATTCCTAGTAAAGTCCATCCCAGCCCCACTTGCGAACCCATCTATGGGCTCCTTCCCGGGTCTCCTAGAACTCTCCCCGGTCTCAACTTGATTGGGTCGGGTTACCAAGAATGGTCTAGGTGGAGATTCATAATCTATCTCCCCTGGGTCATCACTATCAGCAGTCAAGTCCACTATGGGGCTAGGAGGATGGGGAGCATATTCCATGTCTATCTCGTAGTCCTCACTGTCGGTAACCAAGTCGATCACGGGTATTGGTGGTGGCTCGATGATCTGGACCTCATCATCACTACTATCAACCAGGGCAATGATTGGCTGTGGTGCAGGCTGAGGTATTGGTAGAGGCACAGGTAGGTCCTCCGGGTAGATAGGAATGGGAGGGTGCCATAGCTACCCTTTCCTTGCGGTTCTAATCATTCTAACCATCCTACAGCACAAACAAGACAAGTCAGACAAAGGATTTGAACTTAATAAATCAAAACATATACTATCAACACTTGCCTAAACCAAGTCTCTGATACCATTTGTAACACCCCACTACCTAGGCCCAACAGGGCCGGGGATGTCGCTCCATCCAAAGGACAAGAGATCTTTATAACTAGGTTACATGAAAATAAAATAAAACAAAAGACTTTAAAAATTAAATTTATTACAACCCAAAAGATAAATACTGGCACAAATCCAAAATAATTTGTTTGCAACAATCTCTCAAACAACACTTAAAGTAAATAGCATGAGTCTTCAAGCTTAGGCAACAATCTAGCTAATGACCTCCACAGCAGGATCTTCCTGAAAATATGGTATAAAAGGTGGTGAGATAAAAATCTCAGTAAGCCCGTGTGTGCTTTGAGTGTTTCAGGTAAAATAATTCATGTATGCAAGTTGTAAAAGTTTCATAAGGAAAAGTGTTGGCAAGCAGTAAATAAATGTTGAAAATTGAGAGTGGTGTTTCACTTTTCAAACCATATATGTGCACAATAAATACAACCACTCAAATGGGTAGCCATGGGTTACCACACGTTCGGCCCCATGACTAAATAATAGTTAGAATGCCACACTTTGTGCAAGCTGACAAAAGGTAGGTGTATGGCCCACCGAGTGAGATACTCCTCCATCTCTACAACAAAACTTACCGGTTGTCCACTCTGGAACACACAGTCCACATGACTGAAACTTGCTAGCTCGGACCGGTATGACCTACCGGACTGGCATCCTATCCAGGAAGGACTCACCCCTCAGAGGTTGCCACCTACTGAGAGACTTATCCTAACCCTTCAAAGACTAGTCCTGGTGGTCTACCCTTATTGAGTACTCAACATTGATTGTTCCCTTTGGGAGAAAATTGATCAAACTTTGCTTTATTTGGAAATAGCAATTAAGGGTTTCCAAAAGTCTAGTCAAGTTGGGTTTTAGAAAAAAGTTTAGATTTGTGTAAAACTGCTTGTTCAATTTTCAAATGATTTGCTTGACAGAAATAAAAAGGAAAAACAATCCTTAATTGCCTTTACAAATAAATGTCCATATACATTGCATTTGCTCGATTTTCAGAGGTTCTTCTGGGGTGTTTGAGGGTCTTCCAAGGTTGGTTTTTCAGCCTTATTTCTGGACAAATACAGAAGAGATTTGCTGGCTTGAAGGTGAACTAAAAACAGCTTCATTTCCTTCATTGTAAGCTGCGAAATGCCCAGTTTTTTTTCTGGTTTGGTGCAGTTTTGTGCAGTCCGAAATTTGCACAGTTTTTCCATCTTCCAAGCCACATGAAATGACCATTTTATTGGCAACAAATGAATGGGATTATGGCCTACATTTTCGAAGAAAGGTTCTGCAACAATTATGGAAAATTTCCAGATTTCTTTCCACTAAAGTATGAACAACATGAAGGTAGATTTGAAGGTCCTTTCATGGTGATTGATTTTCTCTTGGAACCCTTCTTAGTTACCCTCCTATTTTCCGCCAACTCCCTAACCCCCAAAGATGATTTTCGAAATTCAAGGAGAAGGAATTATCCCAGATTTTTTTTTGGAATTCAAGAGAAGAGATTTAGTGGATTTAAATTATAAAGATGTTAGGACAAGCTAGAGGTAAAAAATAGGACAAGAATTCCTCTAGAATTCTTTTTAGGACATGAGGATAAGATTATGACATTCTCTTCATGTCTCCCCTAAGACAACATTCCTATTTTTATGGAATGCAAGAAAACAAAATTTCAAACTTAATGAAAATAATCATGATAAAACTTAAATAATGGGATTTGGACTCATGACCTTAGAAATTAATTTACCAAGCTCTAACCACTAAACCACACAAGCTCTTGTTCTTATTTTCCTCACCCACACATTTTTCTTGTCTACTCCTCAAGTTATCTCCTTATTCTGACCTTAAACAAAATTACCATTTTACCCTCCTACTCCATAAGCATAACTAAGCATTTAAACCTACAATCCACGATTCTAAAGCAAATAAAATCATTCAAAAACATATATTCATGCAAAATAATATGATATGCATTCCCGACCCACTTACTCTAGGGTTGGTTTTAGGTGGGGTTTCACATCTCGGGCACACACAAACGATCTCAAATGTACAAGACTCCCGCTTCATCCTGTCGGAATTCACTGTCTTGCCGTTAAAGCTCCTTATCCTTGAAGCTGAAATTCTGCATTATTCTGCTGGGCCTCAACAATTTCCCGCCTTAGATCTGGCATCAACTTCAGGTTGCTAATAATAATCCTCTCTTCTTGCACTTCTGCTCTTCTATCCAACACATCCTGAACCACTTGAAACTCCTGTACCCTTAGCCTTGCCATTCTGACTTTCCAGCTCAGGGCATCAGCAACGACGTTGGCTTTCCCGGGGTGGTAGTTGATAGGACAACGGTACTCCTCCAAAAATTCCATCCATCTTCGCTACCTCAAATTCAAGTCTTTCTGGGTGAAGATGTACTTTAGGCTCTTGTGATCAGTGAACACTTCATATTCCTCTCCATACAAGTAGTGCCGCTATTTCTTTCAAGCGAACACAATGGCAGCCAGCTCCAGATCCTGGGTGGGGTAATTGACTTCATTCGGCTTCAATTTTCAAGAAGCTTAGTCGATCACCTTCCTATCTTACAACAAAACTGCTCCCAAGCCTTCCTTCAAAGCATCAGTATATAGTGTGTAAGGCTCATCAGCCTCCGGTAGACTCAACACAGGCGCTGTCATTAACCTCCGTTTCAACTCTTGAAAACTCTTTTCACATTTTTCATTCCAAACAAAGGGTATGTCCTTTCTCAGCAGCGGGGTCATAGGAGATGCTAGCATTGAAAACCCCTTAATTAACCTCCGGTAGTTGCCCGCCAATCCAAAGAAGCATCGAATCACTGTGATGATTTCTTGTTGCTTCTAGTCCGAAACTGCTTCAACCTTTGCTGCATCCACCTCGATCCCATCCTTGGTCACCCTGTGACAAAGAAATGCCACACTATCCAACCAAAACTCGCACATGCGAAACATGGTGTAAAGCTTGTGCTCCCTTAGCTTTTCCAGTACCAACTTCAAATGTTCTGCATGGTCCTCCGGCCTCCTGGAGTATATGAGTATATCGTCGATGAAGACCACTACGAACCTGTCCAAGTTGGGTTGGAACACTCGATGCATCAAATCCATAAATATTGTGGGTGCATTAGTTCCCCAAAAGGCATCACCACAAACTCATAGTGACCATATCTTGTATTGAAGTCCATCTTAGAAATATCTTCCTCCTTTATCCTCACTTGATAGTAGCCTTGCCTCAAATCCAATTTGGAGTAACAACTGGATCCTTGCAACTGGTCGAATAACTCATCAATTAACGATAGGGGATATTTATTCTTGATAGTCAGGTTGTTCAAGCCCCGGTAGTCAATACACAACCTTAGAGTCCCGTATTTTTTCTTTACAAATAACACAGGTGCTCCCCAGGGTGACATGCTAGGTCTAATATGGCTTTGTCTCACCAACTCTTCTAGCTGCTCCTTCAATTCTTTCAGCTCCGCCGGTGCCATCCGATACGGAGTTCGAGACACCGGTTCCACTCCTGGGACTAGATCGACAGTGAACTCAACTTCTCGATTGAGAGGTTGATATATGAGTTCCGCAGGGAACATATCGGGAAAATCCTTTACCACATCGGTATCCTCTAGAGTGCACTGGTCCTTCGGCTTATTTATCACATAACCCAAATATCCCTGACATCCTTGCCTCAACAATTTCCGGGCTTTAGCCCCAGCTATCAAAAACATCAATTCTTTTACCCTTTTGCCATTGAACTCTAACACATCACATCCAGGTCTAATGAACAGAGCCGACTTATTCTTACAGTCTACTCTAGCCACATGCTTCGCTAGCCAATCTATTCCCAATGTCAAATCATAATCATCAATTTAAATCTCCTTCCAAACTTTCTCTCCACACTTCAATTTTACAATTCTGCACATATCGATCCGCTTGTACCATTTTCCCTAAAGGCGTACTCACTAACAAGGTGAAAAGTAGTTCAACTCCATCCCAACCCAAATGATATGCACAATTCTTGTTTAAATAGGAATGGGTATATTCAGGGTCTATCAATGCATTAATGGAACGACCTTGGATAGTAAACGGACCTTCGACTACTACTGCATCAGCTCCATCCTCCTCCCGGTTGAGAGCAAAAACTTTTGCTTTCACCTGCAGCTTCTGCGTTCCACTCCCGAAAGCTCCCGTGGTATTGGCTCGATTGGGCCCTGGGATTTGAGCTGGGTTCCCTTCTCTGACTCGGAGAAGTCTAGGGCAGGCGTTCCGCATATGGTTCGGGTCTCTGCTGTGGTAGCACTTCCGCTCACCCCCTCTGGACCAACAGCTTTTCTCAGTTTGGCCCTTTTTCCCACAGTGCCGGCATATTGGACGATTCTGCGCAAGACCAACCAGTGTTGTTCGGCTTGCTTTCCCCGATTCTGCCACTGCTGGTTGGCAGAGCGCTTGTTAGGTTACTGCCTCTGAAAAAGTCTCGGCGGTTGTCTCGACGGTACGAAAAGTCGTGGTGCCGTTCGGTTGCGATCCTCATTCTCAGTACGGGTGGCTACGTCCACAGCCCCCGAATAAGTCATCAGTGGAGAAAGTGCCAACGCCCTTCTTAATTCTTACCTTAAACCCTTAACAAATTGACTCGTTCTGTTCTGCTCGGTGTCTACCAACCTCTTGCAGTACTTTGACAATTAGGTGAACCGTGCTGCGTATTGAGCTACCATCATACCTCCTTGCTTTAAATTCTGGAACACATCATCCCACATCTCAACTATCCACTGGGGATATACTCGGCTCGGAATGCTTCCACAAAAATGGCCCATGTTCAGTCTTGGTCAATCATCTCCCAGTCATCCTGAACCCGTTGCCACTATGCCTGGGTTGGACCCCTCAGACGGAATGCAGCAAACTTCACCATCCACTTCTCAGAATACTGGTGTGTAACAAAAACGTCCTCCATTTGTTCCACCCATTGTTCTGCTTTCTGATCTAGCTCGGCCACTCCCAAGAAGATAGGAGGTTGAAATTTTAAGAACCGCTCTAATACCGCATCTTCCCCTTTCGGATTTCTTCGCTCGGTCAGAGTTTGCAGAATCTCGGTCACCTTGTGGAACGCTTGTATCATAGTTATGCTAACCGGTTCCTCCGATCCCATTTCTGGCTCCAGTTCGTTCTCATCTCCTTGGTTTGGTGATGGCATTTGAGTTGTATCAAACTCCGGTGTCACGGGTTCTGCCTCAGGAACCCTTCTGCTGGATGTGGCTGCATGACGCTTGGGTGCCATTCTAAACCATGCCCCAGATAATGAGTTTATGCATCAAAGTTTAAAATTTCCAAATAGAGCATGCATTCACATTCAACTTTAAGCGGAAGAAAATTAGGTGCAAATTTTGTATAAAGAATTGCATATAGATTTTCTAAAGTTTTAGAGTACTCCAGGTACTTTTATTTGCATAAATTCGGAATTAAAGCAGTAAACATGAATAAAATCCTTAGCATAGGAATTTATGGAAAGCAATAAATAAAACATCCCAATCGTAGCAGCACTTAGCCTCCCTAGTCCTCATCAGAATCTTCACAGTCGGCCTCATATAACCATCCCCCAGAATTCTTAGTGAGGTCTATCCCAGCCCTATTCGTCAAACCCATCTATTGGCTCCTTCCCGGGTCTCCTAAAACTCTCCCTGGTTTCAAACTGATTGGGTAGGGTTACAAAGGAAGGTCTAGGTGGTGATTCATAATCTATCTCTCCTAGGTCATCACTATTAGCTGTCAAGTCAACTATGGGACGAGGAGGGAGGGGAACATATTCCACATCGATCTCTTCGTCTTCACTATCAGTAACCAAGTCTATCACGGGTATTGGGGGTGGCTCAATGATCTGGACCTCATCGTCACTGCTATCTTCCAGGGGAATAATTTGCTGCGGTGCAGGCTGAGGTGAAGGTTGAGGCACTGGTAGGTCTTCCGGGTAGATAGGGATGGGACGATGCCATTGCTGCCCTTTCCTTGCTGTTATAATCATTCTAACCATCCTACAGCATAAATAAGACAGGTTAGATAAAAGAATTGAACTTAATAAATCAAAACAGATTCTATCAATACTTGCCTAAACTTGGCTCTGATACTACTTGTAACACCCCACTGCCTGCCCCAACAGGGCCGCGGAGGTCACCCCATCCAAAGGACAAGGGGTCTTTATAACTAGGTCACATATAATAAAATAAAATGAATACTTTAAAATTAAACTTATAACAACCCTAAAAGATGAGTATAGGAATAAATCTAAAGTAAATTGTTTGCTACATTCTCTCAAAACATCCAATAAAGAAAATAAAATAAGTCTTCAAAGCATAGGCAACAAATCTAGCTATTGACCTCCACAGCCGGATCAACCTGAAAACATTGCATAAAAGGTGATAAGATAAAAATCTCAGTAAGCTCGTGGGAGCTTTGAGGGTTTTAGGTAAAATAATTCATGTATGCAAGTTGTAAAAGTTTCATAAGAGAAAGCACTGGCAAGCATTAAATAAGTGTTGAAAATAAGGAGTGGTGTTTCGCTTTTCAAACCATACATGTACACAATAAATACAACCACTCAAATGGGTAGCCATCGGTTACCACACGTTGGGTCCCATGACTAAATACTGGTCAGAATGCCACACTTTGTATAAGCTGACAAAAGGTAGGTGTACGGCCCACCGAATGAGATACTCCTCCATCTCTACACCAAAACTTACCGGTTTTCCACTCCGAAAACACACAGTCCATATGACTGAGAACTTGCTAGCTCGGACCGGCATGACCTACTGGACTGGCACCCTATCCAGGAAGGACTCACCCCTCAGAGGTGGCCACCTACGGAGAGACTTACCCTAACCCTTCAAAGACTAGTCCTGGTGGTCTACCCTTATTGAGTACTCAACGTTGATTGTCCTACTTGGGAGAAAATTGATCACACATTATTTTATTTGGAAATAGCAATTAAGGGTTTCTAAAATTCTTGTCAAAGTTGGGTTTTAGAAAGAATTTAGCATTTTGTGTAAAATTGCTTGTTTGATTTTCAAATGATTTGGTTGATTGGAATAAAAAGGAAAAATAGTCCTTAATTGCCTTTACATAAGGAATGTCCATACAGACCACATTTGGCTTGCCACAGTAAGTTTTGGTCTTCAAATAATTCCATGCTGGAACTTACCTAATTCTTTGCTTGCTCAAATTCAAAAGTCTTCCAAGGCTGACCTAACCCCGCCTTGGGTAAACATAAAACATAAGGTTACACTCAAGCTAAATTCACTTACACAAATAATCCTACTTCAAATTATTACAATCACGACCCAAATGTCCTAAGCTCTAAGGCTAGCTGATAAAGAATTTTATAAAATAAGTCTAGTTTGACAAGTTAAAATAACTAGGGGTTCTAAAATAATTGCTAATAAATTATAGACTCAAATAATAATTCTTGAGTGTTATTATTAATAACTTGAGGTAGGAGATTAGCTAATGGTGTTTCATTAAGGGAGGTTTCTTACCTCTTCAATGGTGCCGGCTGGACTAGCTAACTTTGCTGAAAAGAATGAAGCTTGTTCAGGTTATAGGGCTGGCTGAAATGCAGTCTTTATTGGCAGAGAAAATTCTGGTTTATTAGCTTGATACAAGAGTGGTTTAATGGAATAAATTTCTGGAATTATTTTGAAATTCAAAAAGAGTTTTGCATAGAGTAATCTTTGGAGGCTTTTGAGGTGTGGTTATGGAGTCCATGTACTCAAGGTAACTGTAGAGGTCAATGGTGTTCAGTCCATGGCTGAACAAGGTTCAATTTCCAGAGATTTGAAGGGTGTTCTTCGGCCTTGGCTTTGAGAGACAAAGCTGGAAAATTTTCTAGTTTCAACTTGTTCAAAGTTTCGAAGGCTGGTGGCTTTTCGTGAAGAATTTTCTGCATTTCTTCCGCCCGATTTGCAGCTGGTTTTTGAGGGGATTTGAAGATCCTTCAAAGGTTATTTTCCAGCCTTCTTTCTGAAGAAAAATAGAGGAGTTTTGTTGGCTTGAAGGTGGATTAAAACAGCTTCATTTTCTTAGTTGAAAGTGGCGAAACTGCCCATAATTTTTTCCTGGTTTTGTGCAGTTTGTGCAGTCCGAAAATTGCACAGAATTTTCAGCCTTCAAGCCACATGAAATGACCATTTTTTTGGCATAAAATTAGTAGGTTTACTGGCTGAATTTTTTGAAGAGCTGGTCTGCAAAAATTCTGAAAAAATTCCAGATTTTCTTCACTAAAAATATGAACAACATGAAGGTAGGATTGAAGGTATAATCATGGTGATTTATTTCTTTTGGAAACTCATCCTAATTTCTCTCCTATTTTTAGCTAATCCTCTATCCTTCAAGAATGATTTTTGAAATTCAAGGTTGAAGAATTATCACAGATTTTTTTTTGGAATTTAAAAGAAGAGATTTAATAGATTTTGGTTTATTTAAATTATGAAGATGTTAGGACAAAGCTAGAGGTAATAAATATGACAAGAATTCCTCTAGAATTCTCTTTAGGACACAATGATAAGATTAGGACATTCTCTTCATATCTCCCCTAAGACAACATTCCTATTTTTATGGAATGCAAGAAAACAAAAATTCAAACCAAATTAAGATAATCATGATAAGAACTTATATGATGGGATTTGAACTCATGACCTTAGAGATTAATTCCAAGGCTCTAACCACTAAACCACAATAACTCTTGTTCTTATTTTCTCACCCACATATTCCTCTTATTTAATCCTCAAGCTATCTTCCTATTTTGATCTCAAGCAAAAATACCATTTTACCCTTCCTACTCAATAAGCATAACTAAGCCTTTTAACCTATAAACCACAATTTTAAAACACATAAAATCATTCAAAAATATATACATTCATGCAAAATAATATGATATGCATCCTGACCCCCTTACTCTAGGGTTGGCTTTAGGTGGGGTTTCACCCCCTCCCCTCCTTAGGAGAATTTCGTCCCGAAATTCAGGCGTACCTCTATCTCCGATCAAGATACTTCCACTTTACCCACTCTTCTGTTTCCCATGTGGCATCTCGCGTACCATGATGCTCCCACGACACCTTTACCATCGGAATTTGCTTGTTCCGGAGAGTCTTGACACTTCGATCCAATATCTTTACGAGTTTCTCCACATAGCTCAGGTCGGGTTGCAACACTAACGGCTCATCATTCAAAACATGTCCGGGATCGGCATTGTACTTCTTCAGCTGGGATACATGAAATACGTCGTGAATTCCCGTCAACCCTTCTGGCAAATCCAATCGATACGCTACCGGCCAAATCCTCTCTTTTATTGGAAACGGTCCCAAATTCCTCGGATTCAGCTTTCCCCCTTTCGGATGCTTCACAATTCCCTTATTTGGTGCCAGTTTTAGGAACACACCGTCTCCCACCTGAAATTCTAACTGTCTCCGCCTTTTATTTGCATAACTCTTTTGTCGGCTCTGGGCTGCTTTCAACCTTTCCCTAATTAACTTGACCTTGTTAAACATTTCTTAAACACAGACTTCTCCCGATTTGCTTATGTGACTGTCCCCTGACCAACTCCAGTAAAGCGGTACCTGTCACTTACGACTATATAGAGCATCATACGGAGCCATTCCAATCGAAGCTTGATAACTGTTATTGTATGAAAACTCTGTATACGGTACACATTCGATCCATTTTCCCTGAAATCCAATACACTGGCTCTCAGCATATCCTTTAATATCTGAATAACCCTTTCTGACCACCCATTGCTCTGCGGATGCGCCGTCGTACTAAACATCAGACTAGAACCCTTCGATTCTTGAAACTTGCCCCAAAATCGGGATGTAAATCTCGGATCACGGTTGGACACAATACTTGAAGGCAGTCCATGCAGTCTGACTATTTCCCGCATATAGGCCTGAGCCAACTTTTCCATTGAATCCCTTACATTCACGGGTATGAAATGCGTCGACATGGTCAATCGATCCACCACTACCCATATGGCGTCCTTTTGGGTCCTTACCATAAGGCGTCCGGTAACGAAGTCCATGATCACCTCTTCCCATTTCCATTCCGGTACTAGCAACGGTTGTAATAATCCTGCCACATTTTTGTACTCTGCTTTGACTTTCTGATAGGTTAGACACATTGACACATACTTAACCACGTTCCGCTTCATCCCGGGCCACCAATAAGTCCTTTTCAGATCTTGATACAACTAGATCTCTCCCGGATAAATGGCGTACTTGCTCTTATGTGCTTCTTCTAAAATTCTGTCCTTCAACAGGTGCTCCTTGGGCACATACAAACGATCTCAAAAGTACAAAACACCCGCTTCGTCCTGTCCGAATTCACTGTCTTGCCGTTTAAGCTCCTTGTCCTTGAAAAGCTGAAATTCTGCATTATTCTGCTGGGCCTCAACAATTTCCCGCCTTAGATCTCGCATCAACTTCAGGTTGCTTATAGTAATCCTCTCTTCTTGCACTTCTGCTCTTCTATCCAACACATCCTGAACCACTTGAACCTCATGTACCCTTAGCCTGGCCATTCTGACTTTCCGGCTCAGGGCATCAGCAACAACGTTGGCTTTCCCGGGGTGGTAGTTGATAAGACAACGATACTCCCCCAAAAATTCCATCCATCTTCGCTACCTCAAATTCAAGTCTTTCTGGGTGAAGATGTACTTCAGGCTCTTGTGATCAGTGAACACTTCATATTCCTCTCCATACAAGTAGTGCCGCCATTTCTTTCAAGCGAACACAATGGCAGCTAGCTCCAGATCGTAGGTGGGGTAATCGACTTCATTCGGCTGCAATTTCCGAGAAGTGTAGTCGATCACCTTCCTATCTTGCATCAAAACTGCTCCCAAGCCTTCCTTCGAAGCATCAGTATATAGTGCGTAAGGCTTATCTGCCTCCGGTAGACTCAACACAGGCGCTGTCGTTAACCTCTGCTTTAACTCTTGAAAACTCTTTTCACATTTTTCATTCCAAAGAAAGAGTATGTCATTTCTCGGCAGCCGGTGTCATAGGAGATGCTAGTGTTGAAAACCCCTTAATAAACCTCCGGTAGTAGCCAGTCAATCCCAAGAAGCATCGAATCTATGTGATGTTCTCTGGTTACTTCCAGTCCGAAACTGCATCAACCTTCGCTGGGTCTACCTCGATCCCATCCTTGGTCACCCTGTGATAAAGAAATGCCACACTATCCAGCCAAAACTCGCACTTGCTACACATGGTGTAAACCTTGTGCTCCCTTAGCTTTTCTAGTACGAACTTCAAATGTCCTGCATGGTCCTCCGGCCTCCTGGAGTATATAAGAATGCCGTCGATGATGACCACTACGAACTTCTCCAAGTAGGGTTGGAACACTCGATGCATCAAATCCATAAATATTGTGGGTGCATTAGTTACCCCGAAAGGCATCACAACAAACTCATAGTGACCATATCTTGTATTGAAGTCCATCTTAGAAATATCTTCCTCCTTTATCCTAACTTGATAGTAGCCTTGCCTCAAATCCAGTTTGGAGTAACAACTGGATCCTTGCAACTGGTCGAATAACTCATCAATTAACGATAGGGGATATTTATTCTTGATAGTCAGGTTGTTCAAGCCCCGGTAGTCAATACACAACCTTAGAGTCCCATATTTTTTCTTCACAAATAATATAGGTGATCCCTAGGGTGACATGCTAGGTCTGATATAGCCTTGTCTCACCAACTCTTCTAGCTGCTCCTTCAATTCTTTCAGCTCTGCCGGTGCCATCCGATACGGAGTTCGAGACACCGGTTCTGCTCCTGGGACTACATCAATGGTGAACTCAACTTCTCGATTGAGAGGTAGAGAAGTGAGTTCCGTAGGGAACACGTCGGAAAATCCTTTACCACCTCGGTATCCTCCAAAGTGCACCGGTCGTTCGGATTGTTTATCACATAAGCCAAATATCCTTGACATCCATGCCTCAATAATTTTCGGGCTTTTGCCCCAGCTATAAAAAACTTCAATTCTTTTACACTTTTGCCATTGAACTCTAACACATCACATCCAGCCGACTTATTCTTACAGTCTACTCTAGCCACATGCTTCGCTAGCCATTCTATTCCCAATATCAAATCATAATCATCAATTTAAATCTCCCTCCAAACTTTCTCTCCACACTTCAATTTTACAATTCTGCACATATCGATCCGCTTGTACCATTTTTCCTAAAGGCGTACTCACTAACAAGGTGAAAAGTAGTTCTACTCCATCCCAACCCAAATGATATGCACAATTCTTGTTGAAATAGGAATGGGTAAATCCAAGGTCTATCAATCCATTAACAAAACGACCTTGGATAGTAAACGTACCTTCCACTACTGCTGCATCAGCTCCAACCTCTTCCCTGTTAAGAGCGAAAACTTTTGCTTTCACCTGCGGCTTCTGCGTTCCACTCCCGAAAGCTCCCGTGGCATTGGCTCGATTGGGCCCTTGGATTTTAGCTGGGTTCCCTTATCCGACTAGGAGAAGTCTAGGGCAGGCATTCCACAGATGGTTCGGTTCTCCGCAGTGGTAGCACTTCCGCTCACCCCCTCTGGACCAACAGTTTTTCTCAGTTTGGCCCTTTTTCCCACAGTGCCGGCATATTGGAAGATTCTGCATAGGACCAACCGGTGTTGTTCGGGCTTGCTTTCCCCAATTCTGCCACTGCTGGTCGGTAGGGCGCTTGTTAGGTTGCTGCCTCTGAAAAGGTCTCGACGGTTGTCTCGACGGTACGAAAGGTCGTGGTGCCATTCGGTTGCGATCCTCATTCTCAGTACGGGAGGCTGCGTCCACAGCCCCTGAATAAGTTGCCAGTGGAGAAGGTGCTAATGCCCTTCTTAATTCATGCCTTAAACCCATAACAAATTGACTCGTTCTGTTCTGCTCGGTGTCTACCAGCCTCTTGCGAGTACTTTGACAATTGGGTAAACCGTGCTGCGTATTGAGCTACCATCATACCTCCCTGCTTTTGATTCTGGAAAACATCTTCCCACTTCTCAACTATCCACTGGGGATATACTCGGCTCGGAATGCTTCCACAAAATTGGCCCATGTCCAGTCTTGGTCAATCAACTACCAGTCATCCTGAACTCGTTGCCACTATGCTCGGGCTGGACCCCTCAGACGGAATGCAGCAAACTTCACCATCCACTTCTCAGAATACTGGACTGTAGCAAAAATGTCCTCCATTTGTTCCACCCATTATTTTTCTTTCTGGTCTTGCTCGGCCACTCCCAAAAAGATAGGAGGTTGAAATTTCAGGAACTGCTCCATTACCTCATCTTCCCCTTTTGGATTCCTTCGCTTGGTCAGGGTTTGCAAAATCTCGGTCACCTTATGAAATGCTTGTGTCATAGTTACGCTAACCGGTTCCTCCGATCCCATTTCTGGCTCCAGTTCTTTCTCATCTCCCTGGTTTGGTGATGGCATTTGAGTTGTATCAAACTCCGGTGTCACGGGTTCTGCCTCGAGGAACCCTTCTGCTGGATGTGGCTGCACGATGCTTGGGTGCCATTCTTAACCATGCCCCAGATAATGAGTTTATGCATCAAAGTTTAAAATTTCCAAATTGAGCATGCATTCAGATTCAACTTTAAGCGGAAGAAAATTAGGTACAAATTTTGTATAAAGAATTGCATATAGATTTTCTAAAGTTTTAGAGTACTCCAGGTACTCTTATTTGCATAAATTCGGAATTAAAGCAGTAAACATGAATAAAATCCTTAGCATAGGAATATACGGAAAGCAGTAAATAAAACATCCCAATCGTAGCAGCACTTAGCCTCCCTAGTCCTCATCAGAATTTTCACAGTCGGCCTCATATAACCATTCCCAGGAATTCTTAGTGAGGTCTATCCCAGCCCCATTCACAAACCCATCTATTGGCTCCTTCCCGGGTCTCCTAGAACTCTCCCCGGTTTCAAACTGATTGGGTAGGGTTACAAAGGAAGGTCTAGGCGGAGATTCATAATCTATCTCTCCTAGGTCATCACTATCAGCTGTCAAGTCAACTATGGGACTAGGAGGGAGGGGAACATATTCCATATCGATCTCTTCGTCTTCACTGTCAGTAACCAAGTCTATCATGGGTATTGGGGGTGGCTCAATGATCTGGACCTCATCGTCACTGCTATCATCCAGGGGAATAATTGGCTGCTGAGCAGGCTGAGGTGCAAGTTGAAGCACTGGTAGGTCTTCTGGGTAGATAGGAATAGGACGATGCCACTGCTGCCCTTTCCTTTCGGTTATAATCATTCTAACCATCCTACAGCATAAACAAGACAGGTTAGATAAAATATTTGAACTTAATAAATCAAAACAGATTCTATCAATACTTGCCTAAACTTAGGCTCTGATACCACATGTAGCACCCCACTGCCTGGCCCAACAGGGCCGTGGATGTCACCCCATCCAAAGGACAATGGGTCTTTATAACTAGGTCACATATAATAAAATAAAATAAATACTTTAAAATTAAACTTATTACAACCCTAAAAGATTAGTACAGGAACAAATCCAAAGTAAATTGTTTGCTACATTCTCTCAAAACATCGAATAAAGAAAATAACATAAGTCTTCAAAGCATAGGCAACAAATCTCTTAGTAAGCTCGTGGGTGCTTTGAGGGTTTCAGGTAAAATAATTCATGTATGCATGTTGTAAAAGTTTCATAAGAGAAAGCGCTGGCAAGCATTAAATAAGTGTTGAAAATAAGGAGTGGTGTTTCGCTTTTCAAATCATACATGTACACAATAAATACAACCACTTAAATGGGTAGGCATGGGTTACCACACGTTGGGCCCCATGACTAAATAACGGTCAGAATGCCACACTTTGTGCAAGCTGACAAAAGGTAGGTGTACGGCCCATCGAGTGATATACTCCTCCATCTCTACACCCAAACTTACCGGTTGTCCACTCCGAAAACACACAGTCCACATTACTAAAAACTTGCTAGCTCGGACCGGCATGACCTACTGGACTGGCACCCTATCCAGGAAGGACTCACCCCTCAGAGGTGGCCACCTACTGAGAGACTTATCCTAACCCTTCAAAGACTAGTCCTGGTGGTCTACCCTTATTGAGTACACAACGTTGATTGTCCTACTTGAGAGAAAATTGATCACACATTGTGTTATTTGGAAAGAGCAATTAAGGGTTTCTAAAATTCTTGTCAAAGTTGGGTTTTAGAAAGAATTTAGCATTTTGTGTAAAACTGCTTGTTTGATTTTCAAATGATTTGGCTGATTAGAATAAAAAGGAAAAACAGTCCTTAATTGCCTTTACACAAGGAATGTCCATACAGACCATACTTGGCTTGCCACAGTAAGTTTTAGTCTTCAAATAATTTTATGCAGGAACTTACCTAATTCTTTGCTTGCTCAAATTCAAAAGTCTTTCAAGGCTGACCTAACCCCGCCTTGGGTAAACATAAAACATAAGGTTACACTCAAGCTAAATTCACTTACACAAATAATCCTACTTCACATTATTACAATCACGACCCTAATGTCCTAAGCTCTAAGGCTAGCTGATAAAGAATTTTATAAAATAAGTCTAGTTTGATAAGTTAAAATAACAAGGGGTTCTAAAATAATTGCTAATAAATTATAGACTCAAATAATAATTCTTAAGTGTTATTATTAATAACTTAACTATGGTTTGAAATTTGAATAATATTAAGTCTTAAATAACATTAATAAAAGGTAATTTAAGAATAATGTTACTTAAATAAATAATAAATTTACAATTAATTTTTAATAAATTTTCTTTTTTAATAGATAGTAAATAATTAGTAATAAATAAAATTAATAATAAATAAATTTTGTTAAATTTTGGTTAATAAATAACAAACAAATTTAAATATGAATAATATTCATGACTATAGGCCTACGAGGTCATTAATATTTTATTTATCAATAGCATTTATATAAAAAGATCGTATTTAATTTTATACAAATGCATATATTATTTTTATTGAAAAATATTATTTATTTGACTAGTAAAATATCAAATTTCATTTAATACCCCATTTCCAAAGCTTCCTAGAGATTTCAAAATCCTAGAGGAAAAATATAGTAATAATTTTAATTAAGATACTAAAATTTGCTAATTAAAATAACTTAGGATCAACAAGTTCATGATCATAATTTTCCTACTGCTAACAAGAATCATGAATATATTCTCTAACGTCAAACATCAAACTAATCCATTCATGAACATAGGCTAAAATCTATACATTCTATCACATGGCAAATCTCTAATAAGCATAATCATAACCATGGCGTCAATGAAGATAAGAACATGAAAATCCTATCCACCAAAGGTGTCATTTCATCTAACATGCTTTAACCATCCATAATTTTCTTAAGACATAATGATCATACATTGATTGACAAGAAAATCCATGTAGCTTAAACATGATCAATCACTCTCATGTCCTACTCTCAACCCCTTCAAACATATGCTTATACTCAACCCTCCATTCATATACTATTCTCCCTATCAACATCTAAGAGACATGGATTCAGAATTAAAAAGAAAGGTTAAGGAGAAATACTTGGTTGACGATTACATCGATGAAGATTTAAGAAGGTCCACGCGAGTGAGGGTCTTGAATTGTCGAAGAGTAAGAAAACAGCCATGGTTGTTGATCAGGTTATAGGGCTGGCTGAAATACAGTATTTAATGGCAGAGAAAATTCTGGTTTATTAGCTTGATACAAGAGTGGTTTAATTCAGTAAAATTTTGGATTTATTTTGAAATTCAAAAAGAGTTTTGGATAGAGTAATCTTAGGAGGCTTTTGAGGTGTGGTTATGGAGTCCATGTACTCAAGGTAAGTGTGGAGGTCAATGGTGTTCAGTCCATGGCTGAACAAGGTCCAATTTCCAGAGATTTGAAGGGTGTTCTTCGGCCTTGGCTTTGAGAGACAAAGCTGGAAAATTTTCTGGTTTCAACTTGTTCAAAGATTCGAAGGTTGGTATCTTTTGGTGAAGAATTTTCTGCATTTCTTCAGCCCGATTTGCAGCTGGTTTTTGAGGGGATTTGAAGGTCCTTCAAAGGTGATTTTCCTGCCTTCTTTTTGAAGAAAAACAGAGGAGTTTTGCTGGCTTGAAGGTGGATTAAAACAGCTTCATTTTCTTGGTTGAAATTGGCGAAACTGCCCAGAATTTTTTCCTGGTTTTGTGCAGTTTGTGCAGTCCGAAAATTGCACAGAATTTTCCGCCTTCAAGCCACATGAAATGACCATTTTTCAGGCAGCAAATGAATAGGTTTACTGGCTGAACTTTTCGAAGAGCTAGTCTGCAAAAATTCTGGAAAATTTCTAGATTTTCTTCACTAAAAATATGAACAACATGAAGGTAGGATTGAAGGTATAAGCATGGCGATTTATTTCTTTTGGAAACTCATCCTAATTTCTCTCCTATTTTCAGCTAATCCTCTATCCTTCAGGAATGATATTCGAAATTCAAGGTTGAAGAATTATCACAGATTTTTTTTTTAATTTAAAAGAAGAGATTTAATGGATTTTGGTTTATTTAAATTATGAAGATATTAGGACAAAGCTAGAGGTAATAAAAAGGACAAGAATTCCTCTAGAATTCTCTTTAGGACACAATGATAAGCTTAGGACATTATGTTCATGTCTCCCCTAAGCAACATTCCTACTTTTATGGAATGCAAGAAAACAAAAATTCAAACTTAATTAAGATAATCAAGATAAGAACTTAGATGATGGGATTTGAACTCATGACCTTAGAGATTAATTCCAAGGCTCTAACCACTAAACCACAACAACTCTTGTTCCTATTTTCTCACCCATATATTCCTCTTATTTAATCCACATGCTTTCTTCCTATTTTGGTCTCAAACAAAAATACCATTTTACCCTTCCAACTCAATAAGCATAACTATGCCTTTTAACCTATAAACCACAATTCTAAAACACATAAAATCATTCAAAAATATATATATTCATGCAAAATAATATGATATGCATCCCGACCCCCTTACTCTAGGGTTGGCTTTAGGTGGGGTTTCACCCCCTCCCCTCCTTAGGAGAATTTCGTCCCGAAATTCAGGCATACCTCTATCTCAGATCGGGATGCTTCCACTTTACCCACTCTTCTGTTTCCCATGTGGCCTCTCGCATACCATGATGCTCCCACTACACCTTTACCATTGGAATTTGCTTATTCCGGAGAGTCTTGACAATTCGATCCAATATCTTTACGAGTTTCTCCACATAGCTCTGGTCGAATTGCAACACTAACGGCTGATCATTCAAAACCTGTCTGGGATCGGCATTGTTCTTCAACAGCTGGGATACATGAAATACGTCGTGAATTCCCGTCAACCCTTCTGGCAAATCCAATCGATACGCTACCGGCCCAATCCTCTCTTTTATTCGAAACGATCCCAAATTCCTCGGATTCAGCTTTCCCCTTTTCGGATGCTTCAGAATTCCTCTATTTGGTGCTAGTTTTAGGAACACACCGTCTCCCACCTGAAATTCTAACTGTCTCCGCCTTTTATCTGCATAACTCTTTTGTCGGCCCTAGGCTACTCTCAACCTTTCCCTAATTAACTTGACCTTGTCTAACATTTCTTGAACACAGACTTCTGCCGATTTGCTAATGTGACCGTCCTCTGACCAACTCCAGTAAAGCGGTACCTGACACTTACGTCCATATAGAGCTTCATACGGAGCCATTCTAATCAATGCTTGATAACTGTTATTGTATGACAACTCTGCATACGGCACACATTTGATCCATTTATCCCCGAAATCCAATACACAGGCTCTCAACATATCCTCTAATATCTGAATAACCCTTTCTGACTACCCATCGATTTGCGGATGCGTCATCGTACTGAACTTCAGACTGGAACCCATCGATTCTTGAAACTTGCCCCAAAATCGGGATGTAAATCTCGGATCACGATCAGACACAATACTTGAAGGCACTCCATGCTGTCTGACTATTTCCCGCACATAGGTCTGAGACAACTTTTCCATTGAATCCCTTACATTCACAGGTATGAAATGCGCTGACTTGGTCAATCGATCCACCACTACCCATATGGCGTCCTTTTGGGTCCTTACCAAAGGGAGTCCGGTAACGAAGTCCATGGTCACCTCTTCCTATTTCCATTATGGTTCTAGCAACGGTTGTAATAATCCTGCCACCTTTTTGTGCTCCGTTTCGACTCTCTGACAGGGTAGACACGTTGAGACATACTTAACCACGTTCCGCTTCATCCCGGGCCACCAATAAGTCCTTTTCAGATCTTGATACAACTAGATCTCTCCCGGATAAATGGCGTACTTGCTCTTATGTGCTTCTTCTAAAATTCTGTCATTCAACTGGTGCTCCTTGGGCACACACAAACGATCTCAAAAGTACAAAACTCCCACTTCGTCCTGTCAGAATTCACTGTCTTGCCGTTTAAGCTCCTTGTCCTTGAAAAGCTTAAATTCCACATTATTCTGCCAGGCCTCAACAATTTCTCGCCTTAGATCTGGCATCAACTTCAGGTTGCTAATATTAATCCTCTCTTCTTGCACTTCTGCTCTTCTATCCATCGCATCCTGAACCACTTGAACCTCCTGTACCCTTAGCCTGGCCATTCTGACTTTCCGGCTCAGGACATCAGCACTGACGTTGGCTTTCCCGGGGTGGTAGTTGATAGGACAACGGTACTCCTCCAAAAATTCCATTCATCTTCGCTACCTCAAATTCAAGTCTTTCTGGGTGAAGATGTACTTCAGGCTCTTGTGATCAGTGAACACTTCTTATTCCGCTCCATACAAGTATTGCCGCCATTTCTTTAAAGCGAACACAATGGCAGCCAACTCCAGATCGTGGGTTGGATAATTGACTTCATGCGGCATCAATTTCCAAGAAGCGTAGGCGATCACCTTCCTATCTTGCATCAAAACTGCTCCCAAGCCTTCTTTCAAAGCATCAATATATAGTGCGTAAGGCTTATCTACCTCCGGTAGACTCAACACAGGCGCTGTCATTAACCTCCGCTTCAACTCTTGAAAACTCTTTTCACATTTTTCATTCCAAAGAAAGGGTATGTCCTTTCTCAGCAGTTGGGTCATAAGAGTTGCTAGCGTTGAAAACCCCTTAATAAACCTCTGGTAGTAGCCCGCCAATCCCAAGAAGCTTCGAATCTCTATGATGTTCTCTGGTTGCTTCCAGTCCGAAACTGTTTCGACCTTCACTAGATCAATCCTGATCCCATCATTGGTCACTATGTGACCAATAAACGCCACACTATCCAGCCAAAACTCGCACTTGCTAAACTTGGCGTAAAGCTTGTGCTCCCTTAGCTTTTCCAGTACCAACTTCAAATGTTCTGCATGGTCCTCTGGCCTCCTGGAGTATATGAGTATGTCGTCGATGAATACCACTACGAACTTGTCCAAGTTGGGTTGGAACACTCGATGCATCAAATCCATAAATATTGTGGGTGCATTAGTCACCCCGAAAGGCAACACCACAAACTCATAGTGACCATATCTTGTATTGAAGTCCATCTTAGGAATATCTTCCTCCTTTATCCTCACTTGATAGTAGCCTTGCCTCAAATCCAGTTTGGGGTAACAACTGGATCCTTGCAACTGGTCGAATAACTCGTCAATTAACGATAGGGGATATTTATTCTTGATGGTCAGGTTGTTCAAGCCCCGGTAGTCAATACACAACCTTAGTGTCCCGTATTTTATCTTCGCAAATAACACAGGTGCTCCCCAGGGTGACATGCTAGGTCTGATATAGCCTTGTCTCACCAACTCTTCTAGCTGCTCCTTCAATTCTTTCAGCTCCGCCGGTGCCATCCGATACGGAGTTCGAGACACCGGTTCCGCTCCTAGGATTAGATCAATGGTGAACTCAACTTCTCGATTGAGAGGTAGAGAAGTGAGTTCGGCAGGGAACACATCGGGAAAATCCTTTACCACCTCGGTATCCTCCATAGTGCATTGGTCGTTCGGCTTGTTTATCACATAAGTCAAATATCCCTGACATTCTTGTCTCAACAATTTCCGGGCTTTAGCCCCAACTATCAAAAACATCAATTCTTTTGCCATTGAACTCTAACACATCACATCCTGGTCTAATGAACTGAACTGACTTATTCTTACAGTCTACTCTAGCCCCATACTTCGCTAGCCAGTCCATTCCCAATATCATATCATAATCATCAATAGCTAAGACTATTAAATCTCCCTCCAAACTTTCTCTCCCCACTTCAATTTTACAATTCTGCACATATCGATCTGCTTGTAACATTCTCCCTAAAGGCGTACTCACTAATAAGGTGAAAAGTAGTTCTACTCCATCCCAACCCAAATGATATGCACAATTCTTGTTTAAATAGGAATGGGTTGATCCAGGGTCTATCAATGCATTAACGGAACGACCTTGGATAGTAAACGTACCTTCCACTACTGCTGCATCAGTTCCAGCCTCCTCCTGGTTGAGAGTGAAAACTTGTGTTTTCACCTGCGGCTTCTACATTCCACTCCCGAAAGCTCCCGTGGCAATGGCTTGATTGGGCCCTGGGATTTGAGCTGGGTTCCCATATCCGACATGGAGAAGTCTAGGGCAGGCGTTCCACAGATGGTTCGGGTCTCCGCAGCGGTAGCACTTCCGCTCACCCCCTCTGGACCAACAGTTATTCTCAGTGTGGCCCTTTTTCCCACAGTGCCGGCATATTGGAAGATTCCGCGCAGGACTAACTGGTGTTGTTCGGGCTTGCTTTCCCCGATTCTGCCACTGATGGTTGGCAGGGCGCTTGTTAGGTTGTTGCCTCTGAAAAGGTCTCGGCGGTTATCTCGACGGTACGAAAGGTCATGGGGCCATTCGGTTGCGATCCTCATTCTCAGTATGGGTGGCTGCGTCCACAGCCCCCGAATAAGTCGTCAGTAGAGAAGGTGCCAACGCCCTTCTTAACTCCTGCCTTAAACCCTTAACAAATTACCTTGTTCTATTCTGTTCGATGTCTACCAGCCTCTTGTAGTACTTTGACAATTGGGTGAACCGTGCTGCGTATTAAGCTACCATCATACCTCCCTCCTTTAGATTCTAGAACACATCTTCCCGCTTCTCAACTATCCACTGGGGAATATACTCGGCTCGGAATGCTTCCACAAAATTGGCCCATATCTAGTTTTGGTCAATCATCTCCCAATCATCCTGAACCCATTGCCACTATGCTCGGGCTGGACCCCTCAGATAGAATGCAACAAACATCACCATTCGCTTCTCAGTATACTGGAGTGTAGCAAAGATGTCCTCCATTTGTTCCACCCATTGCTCCGCTTTCTGGTCTTCCACGGCCTATCCCAAGAAGATAGGAGGTTGAAATTTCAGGAACCGCTCCAATGTCTCATCATCCCCTTTCGGATTCCTTCACTTGGTCAGGGTTTGCAGAATCTCGGACACCTTGTGGAACGCTTGTGTTAAAGTTACACTAACCAGTTCCTCCAATCCCATTTCTGGCTCCAGTTAGTTCTCATCTCCCTGGTTTGGTGATGGCATTTCAGTTGTATCAAACTCCGGTGTCACTGGTTCTGCCTCAGGAACCCTTCTGCAGGATGTGGCTACACGACGCTTGGGTGCCATTCTAAACCATGCCCCAGATAATGAGTTTATGCATCAAAGTTTAAAATTTCCAAATAGAGCATGCATTCACATTCAACTTTAAGCGGAAGAAAATTAGGTGCAAATTTTGTATAAAGAATTGCATATAGATTTTCTAAAGTTTTAGAGTACTCCAGGTACTTTTATTTGCATAAATTCGGAATTAAATCAGTAAACATGAATAAAATCCTTAGCATAGGAATTTATGGAAAGCAATAAATAAAACATCCCAATCGTAGCAGCACTTAGCCTCCCTAGTCCTCATCAGAATCTTCACAGTCGGCCTCATATAACCATCCCCCAGAATTCTTAGTGAGGTCTATCCCAGCCCTATTCGCAAACCCATCTATTGGCTCCTTCCCGGGTCTCCTAAAACTCTCCCTGGTTTCAAACTGATTGGGTAGGGTTACAAAGGAAGGTCTAGGTGGTGATTCATAATCTATCTCTCCTAGGTCATCACTATTAGCTGTCAAGTCAACTATGGGACGAGGAGGGAGGGGAACATATTCCACATCGATCTCTTCGTCTTCACTGTCAGTAACCAAGTCTATCACGGGTATTGGGGGTGGCTCAATGATCTGGACCTCATCGTCACTGCTATCATCTAGGGGAATAATTGGATGTGGTGCAGGCTGAGGTGCAGGTTGAGGCAGTGGTAGGTCTTCTGGGTAGATAGGGATGGGACGATGCCATTGCTGCCCTTTACTTGCGGTTCTAATCATTCTAACCATCCTACAGCATAAACAAGACAGGTCAGATAAAAGATTTGAACTTAATAAATCAAAACAGATTCTATCAATACTTGCCTAAACCTAGGCTTTGATACAACTTGTAACATCCCACTGCCTGGCCCAACAGTGCCGTGGATGTCGCCCCGTCCAAATGACAAAGGGTCTTTATAACTTGGTCTCATATAATAAAAATAAAATAAATACTTCAAAATTAAACTTATTACAACCTCAAAAGATGAGTACAGGAACAATTCTAAAGTAAATTGTTTGCTACATTCTCTCAAAACATCCCATAAAGAAAATAACATAAGTCTTCAAAGCATAGGCAACAAATCTAGCTATTGACCTCCACAGCCGGATCAACCTGAAAACATTGCATAAAATGTGATAAGATAAAAATCTCAGTAAGCTCGTGGGAGCTTTGAGGGTTTCAGGTAAAATAATTCATGTGTGCAAGTTGTAAAAGTTTCATAAGAGAAAGCGCTGGCAAGCATTAAATAAGTGTAGAAAATAATGAGTGGTGTTTCACTTTTCAAACCATACATGTACACAATAAATACAACCACTCAAACGGGTAGCCATGGGTTACCACACGTTAGGCCCCATGACTAAATAATGGTCAGAATGCCACACTTTATGCAAGCTGACAAAAGGTAGGTGTACGGCCTACTGGGTGATATATTCCTCCATCTCTACACCCAAACTTACCGGTTCTCCACTCCGGAAACACACAGTCCACATGACTGAAAACTTGCTAGCTCGGACCGGCATGACCTACTGGACTGGCACCCTATCCAGGAAGGACTCACCCCTCAAAGGTGGCCACCTTCTGAGAGACTTGCCCTAACCCTTCAAAGACTAGTCCTGGTGGTCTACCCTTATTGAGTACTCAACGTTGATTGTCCTACTTGGGAGAAAATTGATCACACGTTGTTTTATTTGGAAATAGCAATTAAGGGTTTCTAAAATTCTTGTCAAAGTTGGGTTTTAGAAAGAATTTAGCATTTTGTGTAAAACTGCTTGTTTGATTTTCAAATGATTTGGTTGATTGGAATAAAAAGGAAAAATAGTCCTTAATTGCCTTTACATAAGGAATGTCCATACACACCACATTTGGCTTGCGACAATAAGTTTTGGTCTTCAAATAATTCCATGCAGGAACTTACCTAATTCTTTGCTTGCTCAAATTCAAAAGTCTTCCAAGGCTGACCTAACCCCACCTGAGGTAAACATAAAACATAAGGTTACACTCAAGCTAAATTCACTTACATAAATAATCCTAGTTCAAATTATTACAATCACGACCCTAGTGTCCTAATCTCTAAAGCTAGCTGATAAAGAATTTTATAAAATATGTCTAGTTTGACAAGTTAAAATAACTAGGGGTTCAAAAATAATTGCTAATAAATTATGTACTCAATTAATAATTCTTGAGTGTTATTATTAATAACTTAACTAAGGTTTGAATTTTGAATAATATTAAGTCTTAAATAACATTAATAAATGGTAATTTAAAAATAATGTTACTTAAATAAATAATAAATTTACAATTAATTTTTAATAAATTTTATTTTTAATAGATAATAAATAATTAGTAATAAATAAAATTAATAATAAATAAATTATGTTAAATTTTGTTTAATAAATAACAAACAAATTTAAATATGAATAATATTCAGGACTATAGGCCTACAAGGTCATTAATATTTTATTTATCAATAGCATTTATATAAAAAGATCATATTTAATTTTATACGAATGCATATATTATTTTTAATGAAAAATATTATTTATTTGACTAGTAAAATATTAGTTTTTCATTTAATACCCCATTTCCAAAGCTTCCTAGAGATTTCGAAATCCTAGAGGAAAAATATAGTAATAATTTTAATTAAGATACTAAAATTTGCTAATTAAAATAACTTAGGATCAACAAGATAATGATCATAATTTTCCTACTACTAACAAGAATCGTGAACATATTCTCTAACATCAAACAACAAACTAATCCATTCATGAACATGGGCTTAAATCTACACATGCTATCACATGGCAAATCTCTACTAAGCATAATCATAACAATGGCTTCAATGAAGATAAGAACATGAAAATCCTATCCACCAAAGGTGTCATTTCATCTAACATGCTTTAACAATCCATAATTTTCTTAAGACATAATGATCATACATTGATTGACAAGAAAATCCATATAGCTTAAACTTGATCAGTCACTCTCATGTCCTACTCTCAACCCATTCAAGCATATGCTTATACTCAACCCCCCATTCATATACTATTCTCCCTGTCAACATCTAAGAGACATGAATTCAAAATTAAAAAGAAAGGTTAAGGAGAAATACTTGGTTGATGATTACTTCAATGAAGATTTAAGAAGGTCCACGCAAGTGAGGGTCTTGAATTGTCCAAGAGTAAGAAAACAACCATGTTTGTTGATCAACCATTTCAGCACAGAGAGAGAGAGAGAGAGAGAGAGAGAGCATTAGAAAGGTATATCAAGAATTGAATGGAAGTGGATGAACGTGAAGGTTGTTCTTGATTTACCTTGTTGATGTTCCTGAGACCTTCAAGAGAAAGTTGATTTTGATCCGATTGAAAATTCTTGTTTGCATGTTTTTGTATTATAAATATCAGAAATGAAGTCTAGTGATTAAGTAGAAGTGTTCTGGAGTATTTGAGAGTGATTGGAGGTGTTTAGAGTAGGTTTAGGCTTGAAGAAAAATAGTGTGTATTATTGGTGTTCTTGGTGTTTTGAAGAGATTTGAGAGAAAAGGCTTCACGAAATCTGGAATGATGTTGGCCGAATGGTCTAGGATAGATGGAAGTTTCGGTCTTAGCTAGAAATAGAGGGAATGATCTGATTTTGTTTGAATTTCAAATGGAGGAAATTGTGGAGTTGTTTGAGGTGGGAGATTAGCTAATGGTGTTTGATTGAGGGATGTTTCTTTGCTCTTCAATGGTGCCGGCTGGACTAGCTAACTTTGTTGAAATGAATGAAGCTTGTTCAGGTTATAGGGCTATCCGAAATGCAGTCTTTAATGGCCGAGAAAATTCTGGTTTATTAGCTTGATACAAGAGTGGTTTAATGGAATAAAATTCTGGAACCATTTTGAAATTCAAAAAGAGTTTTGGATAGAGTAATCTTAGGAGGCTTTTGAGGTGTGGTTATGGAGTCCATGTACTCAAGGTAAGTGTGGACGTCAATGGTGTTCAGTCCATGGCTGAACAAGGTTCAATTTCCAGAGATTTGAAGGGTGTTCATCGGCCTTGGCTTTGAGAGACAAAGCTGGAAAATTTTCTGGTTTCAACTTGTTCAAAGTTTCGAAGGTTGGTGGCTTTTGGTGAAGAATTTTCTACATTTCTTCAGCCCGATTTGCAGCTGGTTTTTGAGGGGATTTGAAGGTCCTTCAAAGGTGATTTTCCAGCCTTCTTTCTGAAGAAAAATAGAGGAGTTTTGCTGGCTTGAAGGTGGATTAAAACAGCTTCATTTTCTTGGTTGAAAGTGGCGAAACTGCCCAGAATTTTTTCCTGGTTTTGTGCAGTTGTGCAGTCCGAAAATTGCACAGAATTTTCAGCCTTCAAGCCACATGAAATGACCATATTTCTGGTAGCAAATGAGTAGGTTTACTGGCTGAATTTTTCAAAAAGCTAGTCTGCAAAAATTTTGGAAAATTTCCAGATTTTCTTCACTAAAAATATGAACAACATGAAGGTAGGATTGAAGGTATAATCATGGTGATTTATATCTTTTGGAAACTCATCCTAATTTCTCTCCTATTTTCATCTAATCCTCTATCCTTCAAGAATGATTTTCGAAATTCAAGGTTGAAGAATTATCACAGAATTTTTTTGGAATTTAAAAGAAGAGATTTAATGGATTTTGGTTTATTTAAATTATGAAGCTGTTAGGACAAAGCTATAGGTAATAAAAAGGACAAGAATTCCTCTAGAATTCTCTTTAGGACACAATGATCAGATTAGGACATTCTCTTCATGTCTCCCCTAAGACAACATTCCTATTTTTATGGAATGCAAGAAAACAAAAATTCAAACTTAATTAAGATAATCATGATAAAAACTTAGATGATGGTATTTGAACTCATGACCTTAGAGATTAATTCCATGGCACTAACCACTAAACCACAACAACTCTTGTTCTTATTTTCTCACCCCCACATATTCCTCTTATTTAATCCTCAAGCTATCTTCCTATTTTGATCTCAAGCAAAAATACCATTTTACCCTTCCTACTCAATAAGTATAACTAAGCCTTTTAACCTATAAACCACAATTCTAAAACACATAAAATCATTCAAAAATATATATATTCATGCAAAATAATATGATATGCATCCCGACCCCCTTACTCTAGGGTTGGCTTTAGGTGGGGTTTCACACTCCTTCTTCAAACCTTGTCTGAAAATCACTTCAACTTTCAGTGAAATTAACCTTAGTCAGCCATGAACAGAACTTCATCACCTCCTCCATAGAACTGCACAAATGAACACCATAGCTACTCCTTAAATTCCTCCTTCAATTGCTGCAATCAAGCTTCTAATTAGAATTCAAAATTTCAGCAAATTGCTCCATGAAAACTTTCATGGATTATGCTTCAAACAACCAGAAGTTTCCCCACCACTGCACACAACATTTCGGCCACCCTATAACCACTTCAAACATCATTCATCTCAGCAAAACCTCCGCAAGCCAGCCGGCCATTGAAGCTCCCAAAGAACCTCCATCAATCAAACCACTCTATCTTCTACCTTAATTCACTCCATGAATTACTCCATTTGAAATTCAAATGATCAGATTTCTCTCTTTCCCCTAATTTAAAAATCCAAACATAAGAATTACTCTAACCATTCAGCCAACACCTTTCAACAATGTCATCCAGCATTCTCTCCATTTCTCCAAGAATACCAAGAACACACACCATCATTCTCCTAGCCTAAGACCACTCCAAACACTTCCAACCCTTTCAAAAACTCCAGATGAAGTCTACTCACCCTCTAGAGACCATGTCTATATTTTGTAACATCAAACACTGAAAATAAAATTCTGCTATCGGATCAAAAACCAGAATTTTTCTTGAAGATTCAAGAACTCTCTCAAGGGTACCAAGAATAATTTTGATCATCATCTTTCCTTCAATCTTTAAACATGATATACAAATACTCTCTCTCTCTCTTTCTCTCTCTCTCTCTCGGCCAAAATGGTTGCTTTCAACCATGGCCGTTCTTCTTCTTTTTTCTTGGACAAATCAAGCCTCCTACCCATGTGGAGGACCTTGGATCTTCATCAAGATTGCCATCAACCAAGAATTTCTCCTTAACCTTCTCTATAATTCTAAAATCGTGCCTCTTAAATATGGATGAAAAGGGATAGATTATGATGGGGGATTGAGTATATGCTTATGTATGAAAGAGTTGAGATTGGAGCATGAGGATGTTTTTCCATGGTTATGTTCCATAGTATTTCTTGTGGATCGATGCATGTTTTTCATATCTTGAGTACGTTGGATGGTTAAGCATGCTAAATATTATGTCACCTTTGGTGAATAGGGCTTTATGTTCTTGTATTCTTGTTGAAGCCTTGAATATGATTATGCTTAGTGAAGTTTGGATCATGTGATAGTAGATATTGATTTAAGCCTTTATTCATGAATTGAATGGTTTGTTGATTGATGTCGGAGTTTATGTTCATGATTCTTGTTAGCCATAGGAAAATTATGATCAAGACCTTGTTGATCCTAAACTAATTAAGTTAGCCAATTTTGTTACGTTAATCAAAATTAAGACTATATTTTCCCTCAAAAATTTTGAAAACCCTAGGAAGCCTTGGAGTTAGAATATTAAATGAAATAGTGAAATTTTAGCCAAATAAATGATATCTTTTATTAAAAATAATATATATAATTTTTTGTATATAATTATAATATTAAATAAAGCCTTTTATATAAATAATAATATTAATAATAGGTAAAATATTAATCCTGTAGGCCATATATTCATAAATACTATTGAAATTTATTTATTATCTTTTGATCAAAATTTATTAAAACTTACTTATTATTAATTTTATTTGTTAATTAATTTCTAACTATTAATTATTAATTAAGAGATTAGTAATAATTTATTATTTACTTTAATCTAGGACTTACGATCCTTCAACAAATAAACCCTAGTTTATTTATTTGAACCTATAACTTATTAGTAGTTATTTTACAACCCCTAGTTATTTTCACTTATAAAACTAGACTTCTTTTACAAAAACTTTTATCATCTAGCCTTAAAGCTTAGGATATTAGGGTCATGATTATAATAAGTTGAACTAGGATTCTTTATGGAAGCAAATATAGCTTGAGTATAACCATATGGCTTGTGTTTACCCCAGGTGTGGTTAGGTCAGCTTTGGAAGATTTGTGAAATTGCAAGCAAAGGATCAGGTAAGCTCCTGGATAAACTTATTTGATATCAAAAAGTTACTATGGCAAGCTAAATGCAGAGTGTATGGACACTCCCTTTTGTAAATGCAATTAAGGACTGTTTCATTTGTGAAACCCCAGCTAAAACCAACCCTAGAGTAAGGGGGTCGGGATGCATATCATATTTTCTTGCATGCATAAAAATATTTTTGAATGATTTTATGTGCTTTAAAATTGTGATTTGTAGTCCAGAAGGCTTAACTGTGCTTATTGAGTAGGAAAGGCAAAATGATAATTTTGCTTAAAATGAAAATAGAGAAATAGCTTGAGGAGTAAATTGGAAGAATATTTAGTAGAGAAAATAAAAACAAGAGTTGTTGTGGTGTAGTGGTTAGAGCTTTGGAATGATTCCTTGAGGTCTTGAGTTCAAATTCCATCATTTAAGTTTTAGTATGATTAATTTTATTTTACTTGAGGATTGGGATTTTTGGCCTTATGCTCCATGAATAGAAATAAGAGTGTTGTCCTAGAGTTGGTATGAAAGGAGTGTCCTAATCCTATCCTTATGCCCTGCAAGAATTCTTGAAGGACTTATATCCTTCTACTCTCTAGCCTACCTTAATTCTTTATCAATTAAGTTGTTCAATTTATCCTAAGGCCATTTTTATTTCTAGAAATTTCAGCAAAGTTTATTAACCTTGGAATCTCTAAAATAAATCTTAGAGGATGGAGTTTTGGTTGAAAATAGGGAAAGAGTTAAAGAAGGTTCCCAAGAGAATTAATCTCCATGGTTGAACCTTCAAACTCCACCCTATAAGTGCTCATCTTCTTCATGTAGTAATCTGAAAAAATTTTCCAGCCTCTTGGTCAGTCCAACTTTCAAAATCTTCTACAACATTTCTCACTCAAATACTGCCAGAAAAATAGCCAATTTACTCAGCTTGAAGATTGAAAACTTTGGCCAAAATTCGGACTACACAAAGCTGTGCAAACCAGAAAAAAATTCTGGGCAGAATTCGCAACATAGCAGTCCAAAAACCAAGCTGTTTCTTCTAACCTTCAAACCAGTAATTCATCTCTGTATTACCTCCATAAAGTAGGTTTAAAACCAACCTTAAAGGACCCTTCAATACCTCTTCAAACCTTCAGCAAGTTGGCTGGAACATTGCAGAAAAATCTGCACAAAAATTCTAGCAAACCATTCGAATGGACAACAAGAAATTCTAGCCTTGTTCCTTCTCGAACCTTGTCCAAAAAACCACTCCCACTTTCTGTGAAACTAACATAAGTCAGCCATGAACTGAACTCCTTCACCCCCTCCATTGATCTGCACAAATGAAGCTCCATGGCTACTCCTTAAATCATTCCATCAATCACTACAATCAAGCCTCTAATTAAAATTTAAAATTCCAGCAAATTGCTCCATGAAAACTCCTAGGATTAAGCTTCAAACAACTAAAAAATCTTCCACCATCACACTATGAATTTCAGCCATCCTATAACCCAATCAAACATCATTCATCTTAGCAAAATCCTGGCCAAACTAGTCAGCCATTGAAGCTCCCAAAGACCTCCATCAACCAAACCATTCTTACCATATCTTCTACCTTAATTCACTCCCTAAATTACTTCTTTTGAATTTCAACCAACCATCTTTCCCTCTTCTCCTTAATCTAAAAATTCAATCACAAGAATCCCTTAACCATTCGGCCAACCCCTTCAGCAAAATTCGTACAGCTTTCTCTCCATTCTCTCCATTTCACCAAGAACACACACCACCACTCTTCAAGCCTAAGACCACCCTAAACACCTCCAATCTTTCCCAAAAACTCCAGATCATATCTACCCACCCTCTAGAGTCGATTTCTGTATTTTATAACATCAAACACTGAAAAAAAAAATTCTTCTATCGGATCAAAAACTAGAATTTTTCTTAGGGATTTAGGAACTCTCTCAAGGTAACCATGAATGATTATGTTCATCTTCCATTCCATTTCAATCTTTAAAATAATGTACTAATGCTCTCTCTCTCTCTCTCTCTCTCTCTCTCTCTCTCTCTCTCTCTCTCTCACAGCTGAAATGGTTGTTCCAACTATGGCCATTTTTATTCTTCCTCCTTAGACAGATCAAGCCTTTCAAGCGTGAGGATTCTCTTGGGACTTCTTTAAGGTAGTTATCGCTCAAGTAAGCCTTTTCAACCTTCTCTTTAAATTCTAGATCCAAGTCTCTTAGTTGTTGTTGGAAAATGATGGAATATGTTTGGGGGTTGAGTATATGCTTGTGAATGAAGGGGTTGAGATTGGAGTATGAGAATGTTTTGTCATGATTAAGTGCTATAGTGTTTCTTGTGGATCGATGCATGTTTTTCATGTCTTGAGTGAGTTAGATGGTTAAGCATGCTAGATATTATGTCAGCTTTAGTGAATAGGGTTTTATGTCCTTGTATTCTTGTTGAAGCCATGATTGTGATTATGCTTAGCGAAGTTTAGATCATGTGATGGTAGCTATGGATTTAAACCTTTATTCATGAATTGAATGGTTAGTGTTGGAATTTATGTTCTTGATTATTGTTGGCAATAGGAGAATTATAATCATGACCTTGTTGATCCTAAACAATTTTGATTAACCAAATGTTATTACTAATACTATATTTCTCCCCAATGATTTTGAAAACCCTAGGGAGATTTGGAATTGGATTGTTATATGAAATAGTGAAATTTTAACCAAATAAATGATATCTTTATTAAAAATAAAATATATAAACATTATATATATAATAATGATATTAAATAAAGCCTTTTATATAAATAATCATAATAGGTAAAATATTAATCTTATAAGGCTTATATTCATAAATACTATTAAAATTTATTTATTATCTTTAATCAAAATATATAATTACTTATTAATTTATAAATTATTTTGTAACTATTAATTATTATTAATTAAGAGAATAGTAATTAGTTATTATTTTTAATAATAACATCTAAGACTTAGGATCCTTCATCAAATAAACTCTATTTTATTTATTAATATCAAAGGTTTATATTTTAAACCTATAACTTATTAGTAATTATTTTGCAATCCTTTGTTATCCTGTTATCAAGCTAGACCTCTTTATAAAACATATATCATCTAGCTTTAAAACATAGGACATTAGGGTTATGATTGTAATAAGTTGAGCTATGATTATTTATGGATGCAAATATGGCTTGAGTTTAATTATGGCTTGTGTTTACCCCAGGCGGGGTTAGGCCAGCTTTGGAAGATCTTTGATTTAGCTCAAGCACGGATTAGGTAAGCTCCTGCATAAAACTTGTTTGATGTAAAAAGGATACTAAGGTAAGCCAAATGTGAAGTGTATGAACACTCATTTTTGTAAAGACAATTAAGGACTGTTTCCTTTCTTGTTTCAGTCAAAAAAATTATTTGAAAATCAACAAGCATTTTTACTCAAACACCAAACTCTTTCTAAAACCAACTTTGACACGAACTTCAAAAACCCTTAATTGCTGTTTCCAAATAAAGTAATGTTTTATCCATTTTCTCCCAAGTAGGACAAATAATGTTGAATACTCAATAAAGGTAGACTGCTAGGACTAATCTTTGCAGGGTTAGGGTAAGTCTCTCAATAGGTGGCCACCTCTAAGAGGTAAGTCCTTCCCGGATAAGATGTCAGTCCTGTAGGTCATGCCGGTCCGAACTAGTAAGTTTCAGTCATGTGGACTGTGTGTTGCAAGAATAGACAACTGGTTTGATTGGGTGTATAGAATGAGGAATATCTTACCCGATACGCCGTACACCAACCTTTTGTCAGTCTACATAAAGTGTGGTATTCAGACCGTTATATGGACATGGGGCCCAATGTGTGGTAACCTATGGTCGTCCATTTGAGTGGTTGTGTTTATTGTGCACTTATATGTTTTGAAAAGAAGAAAATGCCACTATTTATTTTAACCTTCTTTATTGCTTGCCAGCATTATATCTTATGAAGTCTTACAACCTGCATTCATGAACTGTTTTACCTAAACACTTAAAGCACACATGGACTTACTGAAATTTTTATCTCACCACCCTTTTGCCATGGTTTTAGGTCGGTCCTGCTGTGGAGATGAGTAGTTAGTTTGTTGCTTGCTTAGAAGACCTTGTGTTATTTTCTTTATGTATTTCTTTGAGAGATGAGAGTAATCAATGTATTTATGGATTTATCTTGAATTCTTGGATTGCAATAAGTTTTAATTTTAAAGTACTGTTTTATTCTCGTTTGCGTAACCTAGTTATAAAGACCCCTTATCCTTTGGACGGGGCGATATCCCCGGCCCTGTTGGGCCTAGGTAGTGGGGTGTTACAACATTTCTTGCTCAGACCAGCAAATCTTTTGAAAACTAAACAAGCAATTTTGCTCAAACACTAAACTCTTTCTAAAAATCAACTTTGACACGAATTATAGAAACCCTTAATTGCTGTTTCCAAATAAAGCAATGTTTTACTTGTTTTCTCGCAAGTGGGACAATCAACATTGAGTACTCAATAAGGGTAGGTTAGTAGTACTAGCTTTGAAGAGCAAGAGCGAGTCTTCTGGCAGGAGGACACCTCCAGAAGATGAACTCAACTTAGAGAAGCGACAATACTACTTAGTTATGCCGGTCCGAGCTAGCAAGTTTCAGTCAAGTGGATTGTGTGTTTTCGGAGTGGGCAACTAGAATGTTTGGGTGTAGAGAAGGAGGAATATCTTACCTGGTAGGCCGATCACCTACCTTTTTTTGTCAGTCTGCACAAAGTGTGGAATTCTGACCGTTATATGGTCATGGGCCCAATGTGTGGTAACCCATGGCTACCCATTTGAGTGGTTCTATTTATTGTGCACATGTATAGTTTGAAAAGAAAAATCCCACTCTTTATTTGAATTCTTATATATTGCTTGCCAGCATTTTCTTTCACACAATATTTACAACGTGCATACATGAGCTGTTTTACCTGAAACACTCAAAGCATACACATGGACTTATTGAGATTTTTATCTCATCATCTTTCATGCCATGTTTTCAAGTCGATCCTGCTATGGAGATGAGTAGCTAGTTTGTTACCTGCTCGAAGACGTTATGTTATTTATTTTGAATGTTGCTTTGAGGGATGATAGTGAACAGTTCATTTTGGATTTGTTCTTGAAGAATTTTTTTTTGGGTTGTAATAAGTTTTAATTTTAAAGTATTATTTTATTTTCGTTTGTGTGACCTTGTTATAAAAACCCCTTGTCCTTTGGATGGGGCAGCATCTCCGGCCCTGTTGGGCCTAGATAGTGGGGTGTTACAAGTGGTATCAAAGACTAGGATATAAGTAAATATTGATAGTATATGTTCTGTTTTATTAAGTTCAAATATTTTATCTAACCTATCTTGTTTATGCTTTAGGATGGTTAGAATGCTTAGAACTGCAAGAAAAGGGCAGCAATGGCATCCTCCTATCCCTATCTACCCAGAAGACCTACCAGTACCTCAGCCTGCACCGTAGCCAGTTATTCCCTTGGATGATAGCAGTGACGATGAGGTCTCGATCAATGAGCCACCCCTAATACCTGTGATAGACTTGATTTCTGACGGTGAAAATGAGGATATTGATATGGAATATGTTCCCTACCATCCTAGTCTCGTAGTTGACTTGTCAGCTGATAGTGATGATCCAGGGGAGATAGATTATGAATCTCCACCTAGACCTTCCTTCATACCTCCACCCAACCAGGTTGAGACCGGGGAGAGTTCTAGGCGACCCGGGAAAGAGCCAATGGAGGGGTTTGCATGTGGGGCTGGGATAGACTTTATTAAGAATTCTAGGGGATGGTTATATGAGGCCGACTTTGAAGATTCTGATGAGGAATAGAGGGACTAAGAGCTATTATGATCAGGATATTTATTTATTGCTTTTCATAAACTTCTATGTTAAGGAGTTTCATTTCTGTTTACTGTTTTAAATTCAAATTTATGTAAATAAGAGTACTTGAGTACTCTAAGATTTGAGCAAAATTTATATGCAATTCTTTAGTTGGAACTTGCATATGATTTTCTTTTACTTAAACTTGAATGTGAATGCATGCTCAACTGAAATGATTTAAACATTGAATGCATAAACTCATTATTTGGGTATGGTTTAGAATGACACCCAAGCATCGTATAGCCACATTAGACAGGAGAGTTCCGGAGGCAAAACCTATGGCACCAAAGGTTGAAACGACCCAAATACCGTCATTCAACCAGGGAAATAAAAGTGAGCCAGATTTGGGAATGGGGTCTGAAGCACCTGTTGAAGTGACAATGGGGTAAGCATTCAGCAAGATGGCAGAGATTCTACAGACTTTGACTGAGTGGAGGAATCCCAAGAGAGAGGATGAAGCCTTGGAGCTGTTTCTAAAATTTCAACCACCCATTTTCTTAGGAGAAGCTGAGCAGAATCAGAAAGCTGAGCAACGAATAGAGTAGATAGAAGACATATTCACTATGCTTCAGTACACTGAGGAGCGAATGGTAAAGTTTGCTGCATTCCGTTTGAGGGGCCCAGCTCGAGCATGGTAGCAACAAGTTCAGGATGACTGGGGGATGATTGATCAGGAATGGATGTGGGCCAATTTTGTGGAAGCATTCAGAGCTGAGTATATCCCTCAGTGGATAGTAGAGAAGTGGGAAGATGAGTTTTAGAATCTAAAGTAGGGAGGTATGATGGTAGCTCAGTACGCGGCATGGTTCACCCAACTATCAAAGTACTGCAAGAGACTGGTGGACATTGAGTAGAACAGGACAAGACAGTATGCCAAGGGGCTAAGGTAGGAGTTGAGAAAGGCATTAGCACCTTCTCCACCAACGACTTACTCAGGGGTCGTAGACGCAGCCACCCGGAGAGAAAATGAGGATCTCAGCAGAATGGCACTGAGACCTTTCCAGCCGCCAAGGCAACCGCAGGGACCTTTCCAGAGGCAGCCATCCAACAAGCGCCCTGCCAACCACCAGTGGCAGAATCTGGGAAAGCAAGCTCGCACTGCACTGGTTAGTCCTACGCAAAATCTTCTGTTATGTCGGTAATGTGTGAAAATGGGCCACACAAAGAAGAATTGTTGGTCCAAATGAGGCGAGCGGAAATGTTACCACTGCGGAGACCCGAACCACCTGCGGAACGCCTGCCCTAAACTTCACCAAGTCGGGCAAGGAAATCCGGCTCAGTATCTGGGGGCCAATCGATCCAATGCCACGGGAGCATTCGGGAGTGGTGCACCGAAGCCTCAAGTGAAAGCAAAGGTATTCGCTCTCAACCGAGAGGAGGTTGGAGCTGATGCGGCAGTGGTGGAAAATACGTTTACTATTCAATGACATTCTATTAATGCATTGATAGACCCTGGATCTACCCATTCCTATTTAAACAAGAATTGTGCATATCATTTGGGTTAGGATAGAGTAGATCTATCTTTTACTTTATTGGTGAGTACATCTTTGGGGAAGATGGTGCAAGCTGATCGGTATGTGCGAAATTGTAAAATTGAAATAGGGAGAGAAAGCTTGGTGGGAGATTTGATAGTGTTGGATATTGATGATTATGATTTGATATTAGGAATGGATAGCCTAGCGAAGCATGGGGCTAGGGTAGACTGTAGGAATAAATCGATTCAGTTCATTAGACCAGGGTATGATGTGTTGGAATTCAATGGCAAGAGAATAAAGGAATTGAAGTATTTGATAGTTGGGGCTAAGGCCTGGAAATTGTTGAACCAAGGATATCAAGGATATTTAGCTTATCTGATAAACAAGTCGAAAGACCAGTGCATTCTGGAGGATACTGAGGTAGTAAAGGATTTTTCCAATATGTTCCCTTCGGAACTCACTTCTCTACCTCCCAGCCGAGAAGTTGAATTCACCATTGATCTAGTACCTGGAGCGGAACCAGTATCCCGGACTCCATATCGGATAGCACCGGCAGAGCTGAAAGAACTGAATGAGCAGCTAGAAGAGCTAGTGAAGTAAGGTTACATCAGACCAAGAACATCACCCTGGGAAGCACACCTGTGCTATTTGTGAAGAAGAAGGATGGGATTCTGGGCTGCGCATCGACTATCGGGGCTTGAACAACCTGACGATCAAGAATAAGTATCCACTACCACTGATTGATGATCTATTCGACCAGTTGCAAGGATCCAGTTGTTACTCCAAACTGGACCTGAGGCAAGGGTACTATCAAGTGAGGATAAAAGAGAAGGATATCCCAAGACGGCTTTCAACACAATATATGGTCACTATGAGTTCGTGGTGATGCCATTCGGGGTAACCAATGCACCAGCGATATTTATGGATTTGATGTATCGAGTGTTTTAACCCAACTTGGACAAGTTCATGGTGGTCTTTATTGATGACATACTCATTTATTCTAAGAGTCTAGAGGAGCATGTGGAACATCAGAAGCTAGTATTGGAGAAGCTAAGAGAGCACAAGCTTTTCGCTAAGTTTAGCAAGTGTGAGTTTTGGCTGGATAGTGTGGCATTTTTGGCCACGTGGTGACCAAGGATGGAATCAAGGTAGACCTAGCAAAGGTTGTAGTAGTGTCAGAGTGGAAACAGTCAGAGAACATCACCGAAATTCGAAGCTTCTTGGGATTGTCTGGCTATTATAGGAGGTTCATCAAAGGGTTTTCAACGCTGTCATCGCCTATGGCCCAACTGCTGAGGAAATATGTACCATTTGTTTGGAGTGAAAAATGTAAGAAGAGTTTCCAAGAGCTAAAGCAAAGATTGATGACAGCACTAGTGTTGAGTCTGGCAAAGGGAGATAAGGCTTATGCGCTGTATACAAATACTTCAAAAGAAGGTTCGGGAGCAATTTTGATGTAAGACTGAAAGGTGATCGCCTATGCTTCTCAGAAGTTGAGGCCTCATGAAGTCAATTACCCCATGCATGATCTAGAATTGGCTGCCATTGTGTTCGCTTTAAAAAAATGGCGACACTACCTATACGGAGCGGAATATGAAGTGTTCATTGATCACAAGAGCCTGAAGTACATCTTTACTCAAAAGGACCTGAATCCGAGGCAATGCAGATGGCTGGAATTTTTGGAAAAGTACCACTGTCTAATCAACTATCTTCTCGGGAAAGCCAACGTTGTTGCTGATGCTTTGAGCAGAAAAGTCAGTATGGCAGGCTAAGGGTACAAGAGATTTAAGTGGTTCAAGATGTGTTGGATAGAAGAGCGAAAGTGCAAGGGGAGAAAATTGTTATTAGCAACCTGAAATTGATACCAAATCTAAGGCGGGAAATTATTGAAGCTCAACAAGATAATGCAGAATTTCAGCTTTCCAAAGACAAGGAGCTCAAACGGCCAGGCAATGAATTCTGGCAGGACGAAGAGGGAGTTTTTTATTTCAGAGATAGGTTGCATGTACACGAAGAGCATCAATTGAAGGCCAGAATTTTGGAAGAGGCGCATAAGAGCAAGTACGCCATTCATTCGGGAGAAGTTAAAATGTACTAGGATCTGAAGAGGGCCTATTGGTGGCCTAGAATAAAGTGGGATATGGTTAAATATGTCTTAACATGTCTCACCTATCAAAAGGTCAAAGTGGAGCACAAGAAGTCAGCATGACTGTTACAATCGTTACTAGTACTTGAATGGAAGTGGGAGGAAGTGACCATAGACTTTGTTACCAGACTTCCTATGTCAAGGACCCAGAAGAACACCATATGGGTAGTGGTGGATCGACTGACCAAGTCAGCGCATTTCATACCAGTGAATGTAAGAGATTCCATGGAGAAGTTGTCTCAGACCTATGTGCGAGAAATAGTCCGACTGCATGGAGTACCTTCAAGTATTGTGTCTTACCGAGATCCGAGTTTTACGTCTCGATTTTGGGGCAATTTTCAAGAATCAATGGGGTTAAGTTTGAAGTTCAGTACGACAGCACATCCGCAAATCGATGGGCAGTCAGAAAGGGTTATATAGATACTAGAGGATATGCTGAGAGCGTGTGTACTTGATTTCGGGGATATATGGATCGAATATGTACCATATACAGAGTTTTCGTACAATAACAATTATCAAGCTTCGATTGGAGTGGCTCCGTATGAGGCGCTGGATGGACACAAGTGTTAGGTACCGCTATATTGGAGTAGGGCAGAAGATGGACATATAAACAAAATCGGAGAAGTCTGTATTCAGGAAATGTTGGACAAGGTTAAGTTAATCAGGGACAAAGTGCAGTGGGAATATCATGGCACGTGAGATGCCACATGGGAAACAGAAGAGTGGGTAAAGCGGAAGTATCCCGATCTGAGATAGAGGTATGCCTGAGTTTCGAGACGAAATTCTCCTAAGAAGGGGAGGATGTGAATCCCCAACTAAAATCAACCCTAGAGTATGGGGGTCGGGATGCATATCATATTTTCTTGCATGAATATATATATTTGAATGATTTATAGGTGCTTTGGAATTGTGATTTATAGTCTAGAAGGTTTAGTTGTGCTTATTGAGTAGGAAGGGTAAAGTGGTAATTTTGCTTTAAGTGAAATTAGGGAGATAGCTTGAGGATTAAATAGAAAGAATATTTGGGAGAGAAAATAAAAACGAGCGTTGTTGTGGTTTAGTGGTTAGAGCTTTAAAATTAATCTCTAAGGTCTTGAGTTCAAATCCCACCAATTAAGTTTTATCATGATTAAATTTTATTTTATATGAGGTAGAATATTTTCGTCCCTTGCATGCCATAAGTAGAAGTAGGAGTGTTGTCCTAGAGGAGACATGAAGGAAATGTCTTAATCCTACACTTATGCCCTACAAGAATTCTTAAGGGATTCATGCCCTTTTGTTCCTTAGCTTACCATAAATTCTTCACCAATTAAACTTATTCAATTTATCCAAATCCACATTTTAATTCCAGAAAATTCAGTAAGGTTTATTGACCTTGGAATTTCAAAAATGGCTCCTTGAGGATAGAGTTTTGACTGAAAATGGGGATGGAGTTAAGGAAGGTTCCTAAGAGAATTAATCTCCATGGTTGAACCTTCAAACTCCAATCTATAAGTGTTCATCTTCTTCATGGTAGCAATCTGGAAATTTTTCAGCTTCTTGGTCAGTCCAGCTTTTGAAAACTTCATCCATTTTTCTCACTCAAATGCTGCCAGAAAAATAGCCAATTTTTTCAGCTTGAAGCCTGAAATCCTTGGCTAAAAATGGGACTCCTCAAAGCTGTGCAAACTAGGAAAATTTTTTGGACAATTTCGCAACATGGTAGACCAAAAACCAAAGCTGTTTCTTCAGCCCTCAAACCAGTAATTCACCTATGCCTTTCCTCCATAAAGAAGGTTGGAAACCAGCCTTGAAGGACCCTCCAATACCTCTTCAAACTCATAGGAAGTCTGCTGGAACATTGCAGAAAAGACTGCACAAAATTCCAGCAAACCATTCGAATGACCAACCAAAAAATTCCAGCCTTACTCCATCTTCAAACCTTATCCGAAAATCACTTCAACTTTCTGTGAAATTAACCTTAGTCAGCCATGAACAGAACTTCATAACCTCCTCCATTGAACTGCACGAATGAACACCACAGCTATGCCTAAAATTCCTCCTTCAATTACTCCAATCAAGCTTCCAATAAGAATTCAAAATTTCAGCAAATTGCTCCATGAAAACTTCCATGGATTAAGCTTCAAACAACCAGAAGTTTCCCTACCATTGCACATAACATTTTAGCCACCCTATAACCACTTCAAACCTCATTCATCTCAGCAAAACCTCAGCAAGCCAGGCGACCATTGAAGCTCCCAAAGAACCTCCATCAATCAAACCACTCTACCATATCTTCTACCTTAATTCACTTCATGAATTACTCCCTTTGAAATTCAAATGATCAGATTTCCCTCTTTCCCCTAATTTAAAAATCCAATCACAAGAATTACTCTAACCATTCGGTCAACAACTTCCAACAATTTCGTCCAACATTCTCTCCATTCTTTCCATTTCTCCAAGAATACCAATAACACCAAGAACACACACCATCATTCTCCAAGCCTAAGACCACTCCAAACACCTCTAATCCCTTCCAAAAATTCCAGATCACGTCTACTCATCCTCTAGAGACCATTTCTATATTTTATAACATCAAACATTGAAAACAAAATTCTACTATCGGATAAAAAACTATAATTTTTTTTGAAGATTCAAGAACTCTCTCCAGGTAACCAAGAAGGATTTTGATCATCTTCTTTCCTTCAATCTTTAAACATGATATACTAATACTCTCTCTCTCTCTCTCTCTCTCTCTCTCTCTCTCTCTCTCTCTCTCTCTCTCTCTCTCTCTCTCTCTCTCTCTCTCTCTCTCTCTCTCGGCCGAAATGGTTGTTTCAACCATGGCCGTTCTTCTTCCTTTTTCTTAGACAAATCAAGCCTCCTACGCGTGTGAATCACCTTGGATCTTCATCAAGATTATCATCAACTAAGTATTTCTCCTTAACCTTCTCTATAATTCTAAAATCATTCATCTTAAATATGGATGAAAAAGGATAGATTATGATGGGGGATTGAGTATATGCTTGTGTATGAAAGAGTTGAGATTGGAGCATGAGGATGTTTTGCCATGGTTAAGTTCCATAGTATTTCTTGTGGATCAATGCATGTTTTTCATGTCTTGAGTAAGTTGGATGGTTAAGCATGCTATATATTATGTCACCTTTGGTGAATTGGGTTTTATGTTCTTGTATTCTTGTTGAAGCCATGAATATGATTATGCTTAGTGAAGTTTGGATCATGTGATAGTAGATATGAATTTAAGCCTTTATTCATGAATTGAATGGTTTGTTGATTGATGTTGGAGTTTATGTTCATGATTCTTGTTAGCCATAGTAAAATTATGATCAAGACCTTGTTGATCCTAAACTATTTAAGTTAGCCAATTTTATTACGTTAATCAAAATTAAGACTATATTTTCCCTCAATAATTTTGAAAACCCTAGGAAGCCTTGGAGTTAGAATATTAAATGAAATAGTGAAATTTTAGCCAAATAAATGATATCTTTTATTAAAAATAATATATATAAAAATTTATATATAATTATAATATTAAATAAAGCCTTTTATATAAATAATAATAATAATAGGTAAAATATTAATCCTGTTGGCCATATATTTATAAATACTATTGAAATTTATTTATTATCTTTTGATCAAAATTTATTAAAATTTACTTATTATTAATTTTATTTGTTAATTATTTTCTAACTATTAATTATTAATTAAGAGATTAGTAATAATTTATTATTTACTTTAATCTAGGAGTTAGGATCCTTCAACAAATAAACTATAGTTTATTTATTTGAACCTATAACTTATTAGTAGTTATTTTACAACCCCTAGTTATTTTCACTTATAAAACTACACTTCTTTTACAAAAACTTTTATCATCTAGCCTTAAAGCTTAGGGCATTAGGGTCATGATTATAATAAGTTGAACTAGGATTATTTATGGAAGTGAATATAGCTTGAGTATAACCATATGGCTTATGTTTACCCCAGGCGGGGTTTGGTCAGCTTTGGAATATTTGTGAAATTGTAAGCAAAAAATCAGGTAAGCTCCTGCATAAACTTATTTGATGTCAAAAAGTTACTATGGCAAGCTAAACACAGAGTGTATGGACACTCCCTTTTATAAAGGCAATTAAGGATTGTTTCCTTTCTTGTTCAGATAAGCAAATCTTTTGAAAACCAAACAAGCAATTTTGCTCAAACACTAAACTCTTTCTAAAAATCAACTTTGACATGAATTTTAGAAATCCTTAATTGTTGTTTCCAAATAAAGCAATGTTTTACCAGTTTTCTCGCAAGTGGGACAATGAACGTTGAGTACTCGATAAGGGTAGGCTAGTGGTACTAGCTTTGAAGAGCAAGAGCGAGTTTTCTGGCAGGAGGCCACCTCCAGAAGATGAACTCAACTTATAGAAGTGACAGTACTACTTAGTCATGCCAGTCCGAGCTAGCAAGTTTCAGTCAAGTGGACTGTGTGTTTCCGGAGTCGGCAACCAGAATGTTTGGGTGTATAGAAGAAGGAGTATCTTACCCGGTAAGCCAACCACCTACCTTTTTTTGTCAGTCTGCACAAAGTGTGGCATTCTGACCGTTATATGGTCATGGGGACCAACGTGTGGTAACCCATGGCTACCCATTTGTGTTGTTGTATTAATTGTACACATGTATAGTTTGAAAAGCAAAACGCCACTCTTTATTTGAATCCTTATTTATTACTTGCCAGCATTTTCTTTCACACAATATTTACAACTTGTATACATAAACTGTTTTACCTGAAACACTCAAAGTACACACACGGACTTACTGAGATTTTTATCTCATAACTTTTCATGCCATATTTTCAGGTCGATCCTGCTGTGGAGATAAGTAGCTAGTTTGTTGCCTGCTTGAAGATGTTGTGTTATTTTATTTTGAATGTTGCTTTGAGAGATGATAGTGAATAATTCATTTTGGATTTGTTCTTGAAGAATTTTTTTTGGGTTGTAATAAGTTTTAATTTTAGAGTCTTATTTTATTTTCGTTTGTGTGACCTAGTTATAAAGACCCCTTGTCCTTTAGTCGGGGCGACATCCCCTACCCTATTGGGCCTCAGTAGTGGGGTGTTACATTGTATGTAACAGATCAACTTTTGATGTAAATTCTTTTGGTGTGAAATAGAATGATATCTATCATTTTAAGTTCAAAATCATTGTAAGACCCTTGTTTGATAGATTTGACGGGACGACGCCTATGTATTACATGTTTTATCATTTACAAAAACTAGTGGTGTTACAACGCTATATTTACGAAATCATGAAATAGGGGGACTTATCTTAAGTCCAAGCAAATTTTAGCAAAAGTCCAACATAGGATTGAAGATTATATCCATGGTCTCCCTAAAGTTCTAGCATATAAGTAATCAAATATTAATTTCCATTATTATATTTCATAGTTAATGGAATTTCCTCCAATTAATCATGAACTTAAGTAATTATAGTCTTTCAAATTAAATCACACCAATCCCCAATCAAACGGCATATAATCTTCACAAAACAAGTTCAAATAATAAATAATTAAGGATAAATTATACTCAATAAATCACATTTGGTATACATAACATTCAATTACATAAGGCTTGATCACATAATGTAAGCATTATATACAGAATAGCTAACACAAACAAGCTTAACTCAATCATATAATCACTTAAGTATTGTGGTACTGAAGTAATCACCTTTTATCATTCTTAAGGTAATTTGTTAAATATTCAAATTGATATAAAGATAATTGCATAGCTAAAACATGGTTTTCTTTCCAAATTACCAAATCAGTGGTTTAATAAAAATAAGATAGAACATGGGGTAAATTGGGGTAATTAGATCACAAAGCATATCAACTCAGAAGGACATGAAAATTTGTAGGATATAGCTTCTATATGTGGAAGTGTTACTCTCATATGTTCAACAAAATCCAAGATGTCTAACTATGTTAATTAAATGCTCAAAATTACAGCAATGCTACAATAATAGTAATACTATACTTTGGCATTGATTTTGTAAAATTTACTGAGAGCAAACCACCGGTCAAATCATGTGTTCCATGTGCAAAATAATCCTTAAACATTTCAGTTTTATGTGTTAAAATATCACTTTAAAATTCAAAGGGGAAAAGGTTAAATTGGGATTACAATTCTGTACAAAAATTAGCCATCAGAAGTCACTATACAGTATAACTTTGAAAATTTATATAAAGCCAATAAAAAATGTATAGAACATGATTCTAATGGGAAAATACTCCTGAGATATATTAGAATCAAATAGAAATAGAGCATGACATCTTACTTCACAAATGTTTCGGTACTGGAAGTAAAACTTCACAGATCATATAATTCCGGCAAACAAAACTAACTTCTAAACAACAATTCATCTTCAATCCTCCAACAATTCATCCCCAATCACTTCAAATCCATACACACAACATTGATACAATACATTAACATCAAATTCACATCATCTTATTCACATCAAAATGTTAGCCCTAAAGGTATTTTCCTGTATTTTGACTTATGACAAACATTAATAAGGACTAAATTGTGTGATCTATATATGACAGGACATGTTTGACCTCAATTCTTCCAAGGCGTACAAATGAGATTACTAAGCAATTCTTGAACAATGGAATCTAAGAATGGATGATCAAGTATAAGACAAGTTTAAGAGATTGCATACCAAAAAGACCTTGTGAAAGAACTTTAGGCTAGGAATCATTTGTCAAGGTATTATGTGTAAATTCCTATGTCTCTTTACCTTATGATTAGTTTTATTTTACCTTGAAGCATATAAATAAAATGATTTCAAAAAAGTAAGCTTTTAGATGTTTGGATTGAGTAGTTTGGATGAACTTTACATCCATAACCTTATCTAAAACTCTGGAATAGTGTCAAAATGTTTCTACTTGAAAAAGTGTCATTTTGGACTCACTTTTTAGATGCACCCTTATCTGATACTTGAGTCCAAAACTTTGAAAAATCTAACAGTGAGAAACTAGTTGCTACTAGCCATTGATGAAGAGACCAATAGTGATTAGTTTGAATGTGATGATGGCGCTGATCTCAACATAAAGGAATTAGCCATGATAGCCAGAAAGTTTAGAAAAATATTTAAAAAGGGACATTTCAAAAAGGGTAAAAAGTTTATAAAAAAGAAACGATAGACTACCTTTTTCGAACCTCAATGCTTTGATTACAAAAGTACGGAATGTTTCATTGCTGATTGTCTAGCGGTCAAAGAGAAGGAGGCTAAGCAGTTTAGAAAGAAAAAGAAGGATACAAAGTGAAGAAAGAGAAAAGATTAATTGGTACCTAGGATCAGGTAGAATTTGAAACTGAAAAAAGTTGGGATTCAGAAAAAAAAAAAAAAAAAAGGCCAACATATGCTTCATGGCAATGGAGGATACAGAAAATCCTACATCTCCAGACATAACTACTGATCTACACGACTCTGATTATGAAAAACATGATGATCCTAGTGAATTACTTTTTGATATGTTTCATGAACTAAAGAAGTTGTCTAAAAGAAACAGAGAAATTAAGATAAAAATTGATTCCTTATTAAAAAAGAATACGAAATTGGTAAATGAAAACGAAATCTCACTTCAGTAATATATATGCTCTGACATTGAACAAAATGTTATCATCACCTCATTACATCATATATCCTTAGAAAATAATTGCTTACATGATAAAATTTACACTCTTAAAGCTATGGTCTGTAATTTTGATGATATGAAAAGTAGAGTTGATGATCATATCACATGCATGGAAAAGTTTACTAACGATAAAAACAATTTGAAAAAATTGCTTGGGGTACAACACATTGTTGGAAATCGAAATGGTTCAAGATATAGACATGTTATCATAACAAAAAATCACAAATTTTGTTTTGTAAGAGCTGCTTCATCACATATGACACATAGATGTTGCACATATATGACAAATTCGGACACAAAGCATGTAAGTGTCATATTTGGAAAAAGGTGCAATTTGGCATGAAAACTGTTTGGAAGGTGAAAGGAACCATTACTAACCTTCATGGACATAAGAAAATATGGGTACCAAAAGTCATATTTCTGTCTTGTGTATAGGAACATTTTTTGGACAATGAGAGCTCCACAAAATATTTTTTGGATAATGCATGCTCACGACACATGACCAGAAATGCAGGACTGCTGAAAAATATTCAAGCTACAAATGATGGATTGGTCACTTTTGGAGATAAAAAGAAAGGAAAAATTCTAGGCAGAGGTAATATTGGTAAGGGATCTTCAACCATCATCAAGCAAGTGATATTAATTGTGAATTAAAGTATAATCTTTTTAGTATCATCCAACTATGTGATAATGGATGCAAAATTGTGTTTGAAAAGGATTCTTGCATAATCATAAATAGTTCCAACAATGAAACAATTTTTTTTTTTTTTTTTTTTTGCTAATTGTGTTGGAAATGTCTATGTCCACTATCTTGATGATCTTGTAGCTTACGACATTAGATGCCTTTCTCTAATTGATAATGACAGCTATCTTTGTCATAGAAGATTAGGACAAGTATCTATTGGTCTGCTAAACAAATTATCTTCAAAAGTTCTTGTTAGAGGACTGCCCAAAATGAAATTTGATAGAAATCGGGCGTGTGATGCTTGCCAATTTAGAAAACAAATCAAAACCTCTTTTAAATCCAAGAAAATAATTTTAACATCAAAACCTCTTGAGCTCATACACATGGATTTATTTGGACCAATGAGGACCACTAGCCTTGGTGGTAAAAGGTATGCATATGTAATTGTGGATGACTTCTCAAGATTCACTTGGATCCTATTTCTTACTCAAAAGGATGAAGCCTTTTCTGAACTTTCAAGACTACTCAAAAGTGTTCAAAACTTTCTTGATTTCAAATTACTTTCTGTTCGAAGTGACAATGGTAGAGAATTTCGCAACCATGACTTTAAAAAATTCTGTGAGGAAAGTGGTGTCTCACATAATTTTTTAGCAGTAAAAACCCCTCAACCAAAATAGTGTGGTTGAGAGGAAGAATAGAACTTTACATGAAATGGCAAGATCAATGCTTTGTGAAAACTGTATTCCAAAATATTTTTGGGCTGAAGCAGTAAATATAGCTTGCTACATTATCAACCGTGTCATGCTAAGACCATTCCTAAGAAAAACTCCTTTTGAATTGATATTTGACAAAGTTCTATCCATTTTATATTTGAAAGTTTTTGGATGCAAATTTTTTATGTTCAACACTCGTGACAATCTTAGGAAATTTGACAGAAAATTGGATGAGGCTATATTTCTTGGATATTCTTCCAATAAAAAGGTATATAGGTTATACAATAAGGGAACTCTATGTATGGAAGAATCTATACATATTGTGTTTGATGAATCAAATATATATATTCATATAGAAATGACGATGATGATATAAGTGTCTCAAAAGAAAAATGCAGTGAACAACATATGGCACCTCCACTTAATATTCATGCCAAAGAAGAGGAACTAGAAGAACAACAAGTTGAAGAAAACAATCAAAAAAACTAAAGAACTCACAAATCAGGATCTACTAAAAAATTAGAAGTACAAAACTGTCCATCTAAAAGAGTAGATCATTGGTGATCCTATTTGTGTAGTTAAAACTAGACTATACACTGTTGATAATTTTTCCCTGCTCTCTAGTACTGAACCTAGTTGTATTGATGCAGTTTTACATGATGAATTTTGGTTTATGGCTATGCAAGAAGAGCTGAATCAATTCGAAAGGAATTAAATTTGGAAGCTTGTTCCTAGGCCACTTGACCGCCCCGTAATTGGCACCAAATAGGTATTTAGAAACAAACTTGATGAGTATGGTAGTGTTATCCGAAATAAAGCTTGATTAGTTGCCCAAGGATTCAATCAAGAAAAGGGCTTTGATTATGATGAAACCTTTGCCCCCATCGCTCGATTGGAGTCAATAAGATTGTTGCTTTCATTCGCTTCTTTTAAAGGTTTTATGCTTTACCAAATGGATGTCAAGAGTGCTTTCTTAAATGGTTTTATTGAAGAAGAAGAATATGTAGAACAACCTCCTGATTTCACTTATGAATGTTTTCAAACTCTCAAAAGTCCTTTATGATTTAAAACAAGCTCTAAGAGCATGGTATGAAAGACTAAGTGGTTTTCTTCTTTCAAAAGGATTTTCAAGAGGCTTGGTTGATACCACATTATTTATCAAGCCCAAAAAATCTGATAATATCTTAATTATACAAATATATGTTGTTGATATTATCTTTGGGGCTACTAATGATTCTTTTGCAAAAAATTTACCAAGATGATATAGGAGGAATTTGAAATGAGTATGATGGGAGAATTTAACTTCTTTCTCAATCTTCAAATCAAGCAAACCAAAGATAGAATCTTCATAAATCAAGCTAAGTACGCTAAGAAACTGCTCAAAAGGTTTGGTATGAACGAAGTCAAAGAAATTAGTACGCCTATGAGCACATCACTAAAGCTTGAAGATAATGAAAAGGGTAAGAAAGTAGATGAATCAAAATATAGAGGTATGATTGGAAGTATGTTATATCTTACTGCTAGTTAACCAAATATTATGTTCTCAATATGCCTATGTGTAAGATTTCAATCATGTCTAAAAGAATCCCACTTATGTGCTGTGAAGCGTATCCTTAGATACTTGGTTGGGACACACAATTATGTATTATGGTATCCTCGAGCTAATTCATTTTATCCTGTAGGCTACACAGATGCAGATTATGCAGGTTGCAAAGTTGAACGAAAAAGCACTAGTTGGCATTGTCAATTTCTTGGACATTTTCTAGTATCATGGCATAGCAAAAAAAAAAAAAAAAAAAAGGCTATTTATCACTATCTAGAATCGAGGTTGGATACATCGTAGCAGGGAGCTATTGCACAAATCTTGTGGTTGAAAAACACTCTGCTTGATTTTGGTACTAATTTTGATTGCGTACCTATAGTATGTGATAATACGAGTGCAATTAATTGAACAGAAAATCCTATTCAACATTTGAGAACCAAGCATATTGAGATTAAGTATCACTTCATTAGAGATTATATTCTTAAAGAAAATGTGTGCGTTGAATATATTTCAGCCGATGAATAGCATGCAGACATTTTTACAAAACCTTTGGCGGAAGAAAGATTTAATCATCTAAGAAGAGGTTTGGGAATTACCAGAATCATATAACTGATAATTTTTCAAAGATCGGTTTGTTTATTTATTTATTTATTTATTGTAGAACCCAGAAGATACAATTTTTTGACAAAGTTTTTGGATGCAATATTTGGAAAATATGAATCTAAAATCCCCTCAACTGAACTTATTCTATTCTGTCTTTTGGACGAACAATTTTGGACTCAGTCAAAGTCCAAAATATCAACAGCCTTAAGTTTATAAAAAGCTCAATTTTTTCCCAGATGAAAAAGTGCATAAATCCATAATTAAAATTTTTTTGAATTTTCAGAAAAAACCACATTTTCTTTTGTCTCAGGTGCAAGTCTCCAATTGAAAGTACTTCATTGTACTTATCTTATCTAGAACCTAGGAATTCACAAAAAGGCTATTTCTCTCTCTATTCTAGAAATTTGAAACTGTTGTGGTTCTTTCTGCTTCTCTCGCCTCGAAGCTTCATCTTCCACCTACCTCTACCATGATGAAAGTATCAAAATTAGAAATGGGAACTAGGCAAACTATGAAGAAGGGAAAGAAAAGAAAAGCAGCGGCTAGAACTAAATGTAACAATCCTCACTTTTGTAATTTAATTTGCTACTACTAGATATAAAATAAGAATTTGTATAAGTGATCAGAACAAACAATGATTAGTATAATAAGATGAACGTTTTGGTATGACAAACCTACTTATGGGCATTATTGGAATTTTAAAATTATAGGGACCTGAATGGAATTTTTGAATTTGTTCTACCCGTACAAAAAATCTTTAGATTGCAACTACTTTTAGAAGAATGGGAATTTAAGGATACATTAACAGCAAAAATTGATCAGTGTGATGAGAGAAGTGTTCTGGTATAAAATAAGCTATTGGAGGTGTCAGGGGCATTTTCGTAATTTTGACCGCAATCGTGATTTTGACCGTATATTGGGAAGAATTGAGAAGGAATTGGGAATTTTGAATTCCACCATTGAATTCAGTACAACTTATAGATTCCATTGGCAAAATAAAATATTTTCCCGATATGGACCAATATTACAGTTATTTTATGAGGAAATTCTAAAGTGCGGTGACATTAGGACAAGTGACATAATATGATTGGTGGAAGTTTTGTTTTGTGATTAGTTAATGCAGCCATGTGTTTTTATTTGATTGGTTGAGGTAAAATTTTATAAATATTTTTACTAAGCTTATTTAGAAAGATTTTCATAAGCTTTCTTAATAAGCTTTTGACCTCACTAATTCCAATTGACCATGTGATATATTTGCCATAACAATGGAGGTGGAGAGGCTGAAATATAGCTTGAACTTTGTCCATAAAGAATGGAGAAAGAAAAGGAAGAGAAAAAGAAAGGAAAAGGAAAGGAAAGCTAGAGAAAATTGAGGGAAAAAAGAAAAGGAGAGAGAAAGCATTCCAAGAAGAGAGAAATGAAGGAACTTGGAGCATTTTCAGCTTAGAGAAATCAATAAACAAGGTAGAAGTTTATGTTTAATGAATTAAAGTTGAAGCATCAAGAATAAGGATTGTTTTGATATGAGTTTTGTTGAGAAAATTCATGTGAATTATGATTTATGTTTAGAAAATATCTGTGTTTTGGGGCTGTTATGTGTGCTGTGTTTGGTGGTGCATTTTGAGGCATGTATGCTGTCTTTTATATGATGTTTGAAGATGTTTTGAAGATGGTTTTAAGAGTTTTTCATGGCTGTAAAAATGGAAGCAGGAAATAAGATAGCAAATGGTATAATTGTTGAAGAAAATGGTACATTGCTGTTATTATTCAAAGCTGTTGGTTTTGTTGTTGTTTGAACATGAAAGATACATATTGTGCATGATTGGAATCAATAAGGATTATGTTATTTTTTGATGATAAACAAAGGATTGGAATGGTTAAATGACATATATATTGTATAGGAAAGAAAAGAAAATGGATAAAATGAAGGACAGGAACAAAATAGAAATTTTGTTTTGGAAGAATTTTGTGCAGCTCTGAAGAAGTAATAAACTGAACAATATGGCCTGTTGTTTTGGAACCCCTTGACCTGAAACTTGTAACTAAATGTCTTAGGATCATTTTTAGACCAATTTGACATGATTTGGAGTTGTGAATGAGAAGATATGATAAAAATACCAAAGGTTGTCATTTCAGTTACGGGATTGAAGTTTTGAGACATTATGGATAGAACTGAAATAAATGAAAAGGGAAATGAGTATTTTATGAATGGAAAATAATCAAACAAGGTCTTGAGGATATTTTAGAATTTGTTTCGCAACAATTGGACTTGTGAATCAATAGTTGTAGCAAGAATATTAAGGTGTGCCAAGGTGAGAAAAAGACAAAATTTTAGCTTAAGAAAGTAAAGTTGTGAGTTTATTTCATGTGAGCTAGTAAAGGTATGAATGATCAGGGAGGCATATGAATATAAACGCTTTGTATACTTATTTGAGGAATGAATTGAAGGAATGGATAAGTGAACCTTTGAAAATCTCAAGTTTTAAATCATGGTGAGCAAGAGATGAACATAGGAAATTTGGTAATATCCTTAGCAACATGTAATTGGTGATATGTGTTAGTTGTGAACTCTAAATTAGTGAAGAAAGTGTGCAATGATGACTGATGTAGAGTTGTACCTCAAAGGTCTGGCAAAGGCTTAAGGATTACAAATACAGTATAACATAGGACACAAGTGATGGGTTTGCAAAACAGAGAGCATGCTCACGAGGGAAAAAAACAGAGAGCAAAAAAAACTGCAACCCTTAATAGCAGCACAGAAGTGTTAAGACAATACCTTTGCATGCTTTAAACCTTTTAGGTTGGAGAAGAACATATTGAACCACGGGAATAGCCCCTTCTTGTCCGCTTGATGAAGCTTCTGGTTCAAATCCCGCTAATCTCCTACTTCGCCATGTTTGCAAGAATGCCAAGCTTTCCGACTCACGGAATGTTCCACTACCTTAATCCTTGTTGGTGAAACAAAGGGTGAAAAGGAGTGATCTCAATCCTTCTTGGTTCTACTGCTATTGGTTAGCAATGCACCAAGAACAAGAGGAAAGAAAGAGGCTCACGAGAGAGAGAGGCCCACCAGAGAAAGAGACTCTTGTGAGAGAGAGAGAGAGAGAGAGAGAGAGAGAGAGAGAGAAAGAGGCTTAGGGAGATTAGGGTTTTTTCCCCTTCCAAGACACTTGTATTATCGTTAGCCAAATACTAATCTCAGATATCTGAAAACAATATCCCCTGGGATATAATATTTCAAACACCCGGATGTTATCAACAAAATAAATTTGACTTAACCCTAAACTCACCTAAACCGTATTTGGAAGAAACCCTACGGTCTAAGCTATTGGACTAAAATAATATTTATTATTTTTCTTGGACCCAAAAAGCCCAAAATAATAAACATTAATTATTTATTTTTTAGGCTTATAGAAATAACCCTATAAATAATTAATGAGCCCAAATGAACCAAAATAATTAAACTTTAATTATTTATTTCTTGAGCTTATATGAATAACCCAATAAATAATTAAACATTAATTATTTCCCTCTAGTTTAAGCTCAGGTTAATTTTCTAATTATTCAAACTGGACCTAGGCCTTGAATAATTAATTAACCAATTAAACCAAATGATAAAATTCTCTCAACTCCTTTTTTTTTATTTATTTATTTTTATTCCAGTCTAATAATAAATTAGACTTCCTTAATAAAATAAAATAAAATAAAATTCTCTTTAGATGAGACCAATTACTCAACCCAAAATTAATTAGGACTTACGGGCTATTCTGAGGATAAAAAAGACACATTGCCTTGGCTACTAAAATGACCAAAATACCCCTACTATATAAATAGCGGTATTTTGCATTTTAAATATTTCCTAATATCACTATAAGAAAATATTGACCACAAGGGCAATGCTGCGTTAGCAAAGTCTCTGACCGACAGGTGAAATGACTAAAATACCCCTCTACACATTGCCGTACATTTAGAGAGGAAAAAGTGTACTAACACCCCTCTAAATGACATCTACTGTAACACCCCACTGCCTAGGCCCGCCAGGGTCGGGGATGTTGCCCCGTCCAAAGGACAAGGGGTCTTTATAACTAGGTCACACAAATAAAATAGTAGAATAAAAATAATACTTTAACTTAAAATTTATTACAGCCCCAGAATAAATCCAAGAATTCCTAAAAGAAAAATAAATCCATAAACAAAATCATCCACTCTCAACTCACCAAAGCAATACATACAAATAAAAGACAACATTCTTTTCCAAGGCGGATAACACTAACCACTCATCCCCACAGCAGGATTGACTTGAAAATCATGGTAAAAAGGTGATGAGACAGAAATCTCAGTAAATCCGTGTGTGCTTTGGGTGTTCAGTGAAAACAGTTCGTGGATGCAAAGTGTGAAATCTTTATAAGAGAAATATTGGCAACAAAAAAACATTAGTCAAAACTAAGAGTGGTGTTTTCCTCTGTTTGAAACTATACAAGTGAACAATAAAATCAACCACTCAAAAAGGGTGGTCATGGGTTACCACACGTTAGGCACAATGTCCACATGGTCAGTATGCCATACTTTGTGCATACTGCCGGTCAGAATGCCACACTTTGTGCAGACTGACAAAAGGTAGGTGATCGACCTACTGGCAAGATACTCCTTCTTTATACCAAAACAACAACCGGGTGTCCATTCCGGCATAACACAGTTACTTGACTGAAATAAAAACTGCTAGCTCGGATCGGCATAACTAAGTAGTATTGACGTTTCTCTAAGTTGAGCTTATATTCTGGAGGTGGCCTTCTGCCAGAAGACTCACTCTTGCTCTTCAAAACTAGTACTACTAACCTACACTTATTGAGTACTCAACATAACGTATCCCACTTGGGAAAAATGAACAAAATATAGTTCCACTTGAAAATGGCAATTAAGGTTTTCCAAAGTTTGGGGCAAAACTGGTTTTAGAAAGAGTTTAAGGTTTTGAGTAAAACCGCCCCTTGATTTGCAAATAATTTATTTGTCTGAAATGAGAATGGAAATATTCCTCAATTGCCTTTACAGAAACGAGTGACCATGCACTCTACATTTGGCTTGCCATAAAAAAAAAATCATTTTTCATCAGACAGGTTTTATGCAAGAGCTTACCTAATCCTTGCTCACAACAAAGGTCTCCAATAGCTGACCTAACCCGCATGGGGTAAATACAAACCACAATCAAACTCAAGCCAAAATCTACTTTCACAAATAAACTAACTCAACTCACTACTACAACTACGATCCTAGTGTCCCAAGCTTTAAGGCCAAATAATAAGTAAAAAGGTTTATAAGCCAAGGCTAATTTTGATATTTAAAATAATTAGAGGTTTGGAAAATATGTACTAATAAGTTGAATGTTTAAATCTTGCTAAAATAATTTAGAGTTTATTTGATGAAAAGTCCTAGGTGGTACTAGGTAAAATAATAATTAATTAATAATTAATTGCTAGAAAATAATTGATAATTAAAATTAGTTGAAAATAAATTTTAATGAGTCTTGATTGAAAGATACCAAATAAATTTTAGTAGGTTTTGATTAAATTTTAATAGTAAATATTTTACTTATTATGATTATTTTTATAAAAGACTTTATTTGATACTATCATTTTATATATAATATCTATATATTTTATTTTTCTAGCAAAAGCTATTATTTATTTGACTAAAATATCATTATTATATATAATAATCCAAATCTACCCTTCCTAGGGTTTTTTGAAATTACTAGCCAAAAATCATAATATTAAATATTTTATTGAAGAAATAAAATTTAGCTTAAGGACAACTAGATCATGACCATAGTTCTATTGCTAACCACAATCATAGACATATACAATCCTTCAATTCATCAAATCATCCAAATCATGCATATAAGCATAAATCTAAATTTATCAAGACATGATCTAACTCCTACTAGCATAAATATGATCATGGCTTCAATAATCCAACATTATAAATCCTATTCACCAAATGTGACATAATCTTTAGCATACTTCATCACAAATACTACCTATGACATGGAGACATGCATTAAACCTCAAATCATCATACAATCAACCAAGATAATCCATCCATGCATAAATCCCATCTCCTTCATATACACATATTCATTCATGCTTCAATCTCAACTCATCACAACAACACATGCTCAAATCCTATTCATAATCCATCTCCTACCAATAACGTCCTAGAGATATGAATCTAGAATTTACAAGGAGGGTTGAAAAGGCTTACTTGATTGATGAATACCTTGAAGGAGTTTCGAATGGATCTCAACTCCTAGAGGTTTAAATTCGTCCAAGGAAGATGAAGAAAGCATGGCCATTGGTGAAGAAGTCATTCGGCCAAGAGGGAGGGAGAGAAAGAGAGAGGGAGGGATAGAGAGAAAAGAGAAGAAGAAAGCTCATTAGCATGCTTAAACACATATATGTTCATTAGAGATTGCAGATTAGCGAAGATGAAGTTGTTTGAATAATCCTACCTTGAAGGTGTTCTTGAGTCTTTACAAAATTTCTGGTTTTTGATCCAAAAGTGCATGTTGGATTTGGTAGTTTGATGTTAAAAATGTTGCAGATGGACTCACAGTAATGAATAGATGAAATCTGGAATTTTTAGAGGTAGTTTGAAGTGATTTGGAGAGGTATTAGGTGAAAGGAATGAGTAGGTGTTCTTGGTGTACTATGTGTTCTTGAAGGTTGAAGAGTGTAGAGAGCTTTTGGATAGGAGGCTGTCGAAATTCTGAAGAGATTAGGGTTGCCAAATTATTTTTAGGGTTTAGGAAGATGATTTTCTGGTTTGGAAGGAAAAAGGAAAGGCTAGTTGTTGAAATCCTTAAAGAATATTTTTGGAAAGCAAATTTGGAAACTAGATATAATAAGAATATCTTTGATTATTGGAGGGCTTTTGGAAATCTGCCATGGACGAATTTTGGAGCAGTATTTCGGTTGAATAAAATCTGGTTGAATGAGGCTAAGGGTGGCCGAAATTAAGGAATATAATGGTGAAGGGAAGGTCTGGTTGTTTGAGGGATATTTTATGGAAGGTTGCTAAATCATGGTGGCTGGAATTTTTGGTATCCAAATCAAGGCATGATTGCAGATTTTTTTTGGAAATCTTTTAGGCAGCCATGCCTGGATTTTTCGTGTAGAACTTAGGGAGGATAATAGAGTTCAGTTAATGGAGGTTTAAGGGTGGTTTCTGCAGAAAAAGGATGGAGTTTCGGCTAGGAGAGAATTAGGAAACAGAGCTGGAAAAACTACTGCACAGATTCACTACTTGCTGGAATTTTTTGGGTAGTTTTTGGGTGCCCTTTTCCAGACGGTTTGTAGGGAGTTTGAAGAGGAGTTTTAGGGGCTTTCAAGGCTGGTTTTCAGCCTTCTTCATGGAGGAAAATCATGGCTAAGGTGCTGAACAAAAACTGGAAGAAAACAGCTTGGTTTCGGACCTCCAAAGCTGCGATTTGCCCAGGGATTTTTCTGGTTTTGCACCACCTTTGTGCAGTCCGAAAATAGCCAGAAAAATCCAGATTCTAAGCTGATGAAAAGGGCCATTTTCTGGTAGCATTTTGGTGGGAATAATGGTTAAGAATTTCAACACCTTGAAGGCACACAAAGCTGGAAAAATTTTAGTTCTATGCAGGAAGGGAAATGAACCTAGCTAGAGTGAATTTTTAGAAAGTTCACTAAGGAATTTAATTCACTTGAAATCTTTCCCCCTATTCCATTCTTTTGGTCCATATCATGTCCTTTACTAAGACATTTCGAACCTTCAAAGCCACAGCACCTTGCTGGAATTTTTGGAAAGAAAATGGCTAGAATAATTTGATCAAACAAATGAGTTGAGAAATAGGAAAAATTAAGGATCAAGAGGAAATGAATTCCCCTTAGGAATTTTGTGTAGAGCAAAGGAGTAGCATTTGGATATTCCTATCATGTCTCTCTTAGGACAACATCTCCACCCTACTCCCAACACATAAGCCCGAAAATGATACTTCCCAAGCAAAAATAAAATTTAACCAAGCCAAAGCTCCTATGATGGAATTTGGACCCAAGACCTCAAGAATTAATTCCAAAGCTCCAACCACTAATCCACAACAACTCTTATTCTTATTTTCCACCTAATAATATTTTCCTATTCAATCCTCAAGCTATTGCCCCTTTTCCACCTCAAGCAAAATTTACCATTTTGCCATTCTCACTCAATAATCATAATCAAGCCCTCTAGACTATAAAACACAAATTCAATGCACATAAAATCGTATAAAAATATATTTAAACATGTAATAAAATATGATATGCATCCCAACCCCCTTACTCTAAGGTTGGTTTTAACTAGGGTTTCACATCTACCATCCTTAGGTTTCTAGTCCAATAATCCACAACTTTCTAGAGTGTTTCCGCTTTCCAATGGAGCTACCCTAAAGCAAACATCCAAGTCATGTTTCCTAGGGCCCTGGACACTTTAGATTATTCAGACAACCGTAAGGGATGATATTGTGAAGAAACTATCTTGTATAAGTCTGTCTTAACTAACCTGTTACATATGCCTAATACACAAGTATATTAGTTCTATTATACACAACCTCAACTATAGCATATCAAAGTGTATGCTTCAAGCTTCGTCAGACCACCAACTCATACTCAAGTCATAGAGTACTAGTCCACGCTGTAGCAGTAGTATTCTAGATTTCTACCAAATAGTACTTTAAGAAACCACTACTATAGGTCCTGTTCTACATATTCGAAATACGCTTATGTCATGAAGTGAGTGGACTACTCACTGGCTAAAGGTAAGCCATTCCCCATTGGAATTCATAACATAATAACCTAAACATGATGAGATTCTCATTCTTATCAATAGGTTAAGAATATAAATGTTTATGTGTTTAAATAACCCGTGATCCATACCTTACTGTGAAAGACCACCATTTACATGGATCACTTATTTAAACACAATGGGTCTGTTCCATTCGAAATTGTGCACAAATAAAAAATAAATTCACAAATGATTTATGTAAATAAATTCTTTTATTAAAATATTTGATATTTACATTAGAAACCTAGTCTATGAGGGCATACTTTCCAACATTCTCCCACGTACAATCTAAGACTAGATAAGTCCATAGGTGCCCACCCTTATGGCGTCTAAGTGTCTCTTGAAGACTTTCTCAACTAAAGACTTGTTGAATGGATCTGCTAAATTGTTTTCTGAGGTAATCTGTTCCACCACGACTTCCCGTCTCTGGATTAAATCCTGGATCTGGTGGTACTTCCTCTCGATGTGCTTCCCCTTCTTATGGTTCCAAAGTTCCTTAGATTGTGATACTACTCCAGTGTTGTTGCAACACATCATAACCGGCCTATCCATATGTGGTACAACTCCAAGTTCTGAAAGAAATTTCTGGAGCCAGACTGCTTCCTTGGATACATCCGAAACTGCCACATACTCAGTTTCCATGGTTGAGATAACAATGCAAGATTACTTGATACTCTTCCATGAAATTGCTCCTCCAGACAAGGTGAAGACATATCCACTAGTGGATTTTCTCTCATCCTTATCTGCTTGGAAGTCTGAGTTTGTGTATTTCGTAGGAACCAAATCATTAGCCCTATAAACCAGCATATAACCTCTCGTTCCCTTGAGGTACTTGAGAATATGCTTTATAGCTTGCCAATGAACCTCCCCAGGGTTTGAATGATATCTGCTAACTCAGCCTACGGCAAAGCAGATATCTAGCCTAGTACACAGCATAGCGTACATGAGACTTCTCACAACTGAAGTGTAGGAAATCCTACTCATTTTGTCATTTTCTTCTTGAGACTTAGGATAGTCCCTTGAAGAAAATGACAACCCATGTCTGCAAAGGATTAGAGCTCTCTTGCATGAGTTCATGCTGTACTTGGCCAGCATTTTGTCAATGTATGTTGCTTAGGATAATCCTAATGTTCTCTACTTCCTATTTCTAAGAAGTCTAAACCCGAGAATGTAGCTGGCGTCTCCTAAGTCCTTCATATTGAATTGACTAGGCAACCAGATCTTTGTAGATGATAATGACCCTACATCATTACTTCATGCCATAGATTTGCATCGACATCGGCAATAGCCTCCTTGTGTCTAGTGGAGTCTTGTTCCTAATGGTCGGAGACCAGCTCAAAAGCTTCTCCAGTCCATCTATCCGGAAACCTAGACACTCTCCTACTATGATGAGGCTCCATTTGTACAGGCTCTTGAGGCGTGCCTCTTCTTGTTCCATAATCGGGTCAGAAGAAGTTAATTCCATAGATAATCTCTCCTCAAGTTCCAACCTAGTTGAACCTTTCGTGGAAGCACTTTGATCATCTTCTAAGTATCTAGCATTGGTACTAATTAGTACTTTTTACTCTTTAGGATGATAAAAGTAACATCCCTTTTGTCCCTTTTGGATACCCAACAAAATAGCATAATTCTGATATTGGTTCCAACTTGTCTCATTTGACCAGTACATTAGCAGGACAACCCCATACCCTAAGATGATTCAGACTTGGCTTATGCCTAATCCACATATCATAGGGAGTCCTTGGTACTAACTTGGAAGGCACCAAGTTCAAAATATATGCCACTGTTTCTAGGGTATATCCCCAAAAAGACACTAGAAGAGTAGCATGAGATATCATGCTTCAGACCATTTCCATTAATGTCCTGTTCCTTCTCTTAGCTACTCCGTTCTGCTGGGTTGTCCCCGGCACAGAGAGCTGGGATACTATCCGATGATGTATCATGTAATCCTTGAATTCACCCAGGAGGTACTCTCCACCACAATCCGATCGCAAGGTTTTGATTAATTTACTAGTCCGACACTCCATTTCAACCTTAAACTCCTTGAACTTGTCAAAAGAGTCAAACTTGCATCTTATCAGGTAACTGTAACCATGCCTTATACAATCATCCGCGAAAGTGATGAAGTACTCAAAACCTCCTCTAGCTGGTGTAGACAATGGACCACATACATCAGTATAAATAAGACTTAATACCTCCTTAGCTCTATCTGCTTTTGGTGTAAATGACATTTTCGTCATCTTTTCTATCAGGCAAGATTTACACTGAGGTAAATTTTCCAATCTTTATAAGCCCAAAGGCCCATCATGGATTAGCCTCTGAATCCTGGTTGAGTTAATATGACCCAACCTTAGATGCCAAAGGTATGAGTCATTGACATTGGTTTTTTTCTTTTTAGTTAAAGGTTCAGACTGAGCATTATTTAATTGATTATTAATAGGGTTTAAGAAGAATAGATTTTCATACATGTGCCTAGTACATAAAATTTTTCCATTTCTACTGATAAAAATATCAGAATGGAAAGAGACAGAATATCCTTGATTTATTAGTTTTGCAACTGAAATTAAATTTTGACAAAAACCAGGTACATATAAAATATCTTTTAAAACTACTATTCTATTACAATAAAAAATAAGATCCAGCTCTCCCACTGCAAGGGCCCAGACTTGTGCTATATTTCCCATGCATAGCCCATGTTTGCCCTTCTTGAGTCTTCTAATCTTTCTAAACCCTTACAAAGAGTTACAGATATGATCAGTGGCTCCTGAATCAACAGTCCAAGTGGAAGTTAATCCTACCATTGAAATAAACTCTAGACAGAAAATATTACCTGTGGGGTTTTTCTTGGCTTGAAGATCTAGACACTCCTTTTTCCAGTGTCCTTTCTTCCCACATTTGAAGCACTTGCTCTTTGGTTTGTCCTTGGGCTGGGTCTTGGGCTGGGCTGCTGCATTCCCCTTCTTCCTTATGAACTTTTTGGGCTTGGGCTCAGTTCTTGAGAAAGAAGCCTTAGTAATCATAGCCTTTGACTGTGGCTTCATAACCTTCTTTGCCATCTGGAGTTCCTTCATTAACTTAGTTAAACTCATGTTTAATTTGTTCATATTGTAATTCAACTTGAACTGAGTAAAGGAACCCGGTAGAGATTCGAGAACCATGTCCACTTGGCTCTCGAAGTCAATAATAGCCCCTAAGATTTCTGCCTCCTTGAAAGTGGCAATCATTTTGAGCATATGCTTTCTGACTGATGCTCCCTCAGCCATCTTAGTGTTTATTATAGTTCGAAGAGCCACCTGTCTTGCGGGCCGACTCTTGTCCACAAACATAGTGGCCAATGATTGACTAATGTCATACGCAGAAGCCATGTGCTCGTGTTTTGACTGGAACATATTAGACATGGAGGCTAACATATAGCAACGTGCCATTTTGTCAGCCTTCTTCCATACCTTCTTAGCCTCTTACTCTTCGGCAATAGAACCTTCCCCGATCACAGGGCAGGTCTCGTAAAGAACATACTTATACTCTTCAGCTGTGAGCATTATGTCCAGGTTCCTCTTCCAGTCCACATAGTTTGGACCCGTTAACTTATTTTCCTTGAGAATAACGGCCAATGGAGTAAAAGAACTTCCTACCATTTCTGAAAAATCGAAAAATAAAAGAAAGGATTTAGTTTGTGAAAACAAAATAAAATTGTGCACTGAAAATAATTTGGCTCTTAAGAAAACTGACATTGCTTCTTAGGAAGATTAATAGTTCCCTAAGCCAAGTGTATTAACCATCACAAATTAATTTCCTTTCTAAGTAATGGTCTAGAGGATAACTCCATTGAGGGGGATAGCTGTTTCCTCTCATTTCCTATGGACATACGTCGTACTATAACCTCCAACGTGGGCTGGCCTATCATAGTACGTCCCCCGGGTTATTAATTACATCCCTCCATTAGATCTAGATCCTTGTGGTATCCCCATCCTATACGGGTTCACACCTAAGGTGACGGAAGGGGACCCATGATCTCCAATGAGGATCGTGATGGAAGCTGTGGGGCCGTTGGAACCCCTCTCCCACTTAGTCTTTTGAAATAAAGGTTTTCTGAAAAATATTCTATTGAAAATTTCAATTAAGTTTTTCCTTAACTCAAAAATAAAACATCTAAATCCTTTAAAATCTCTATATCAACGTTTATATCATTTGAGAGATTTTTCCATGGACTAATTTTACTTAAGTTAAAAACTTAATGATTTAAAAAATTTTCCAATTAAAACATTCTAGAGACTTTAGTCTCAAATTTATTTAACAAAACAATTTTTCTAGTGCAAAATAAAACAAAATAGCTTTCTATTTTGATTTAAAAAAATATCTAAATCTATTATATTTTCTATGTCAAGGATTAAATCCTTTGAGAAAATATCCAAGGATTAATTTTTGTACAAATTAAAATAGCCATTTAATTTTTGAAGAAAAATGTTTTCGTGTCAAAAATGTTCCCAAAGACGTTGGTCTTTGAGAAAATGCGCACATAGGTACACAAAAATAAAAAATAAAAAATAGCATGCTAAAAACAGTAAATGTTTTCATGTTTTTCTATTCTTTAAACCTAAGTGCCCACATAATAGAATTAAACACATTAATTAATTAATGGTATTGTTTAATCCTAAAATCCCTTACTAATATTTTTCATGCAAATATATTCCAAGAATAATAACTATTGCAAAATATTAACTTGGCCTAGTATGGGACCCTAAATGAAAAGAAAAAAAATAAAGAAAATTGCAAAAAAAAATTGTTGGTCCATGTATACCCGCCGCACCGGATCGGAGCCCATTCGATCTGCGGTCCACCGCGATCTCGGTGCACCAACCGCACTAGATCACCAGCTGCTGCAACCCGTGGAGCTGCCAGTGACCCGTGACCCGCTTCAGCTGCTCCGCCCGCATGTGCGCCCGAGACCCACTCGTTCGACCTGCGCGTGAATTGGAAATTTGCAATTGCAATTGGCTCGTGCGCCGGCTCCAAGCCACTTCCCAGGCAACACAGCTCCAGACCGAGAAACAGTGGTGGCTTGGCGTGGATCGGCTCCAGTGGCGGTGGCTTAGGAATAGTAATCTTCTTCTTTGTTTTTTCTCCGCGCGAAATTTTTCCCAGCTTCTTCTCCGTTATTTTGCTGCTTCATTCTGTGGATTCTTTTGACATTTTTAAACACAAAAACTCATCCAAACCAAAATCACATTCGCCTATACCCTTACAAATTGGGTTTACACGATCGTTCTATGAAAGCATAAAATTTTACAGTAGCCTATGCTTCCATTGTGAAGCTTACAAAACCACCTATCCCATACCAAAACAGCGAAGGATCACAGGTTTAGGCACCAAACAATGATCTTCTTTATTTTTATTAACTAACATGCTCCCTAAGTTGATCAAAACACATGGCTTTGATACCACTTTGCAGGGTTTGGCAAAACAGAGAGCATGTTCACGGGGGGAAAAAAAAAAAGAACAAAAAAAACTGCAAGCCTTAATAGCAGCACGAAAGCGTTAAGACCATACCTTTGTGTGCTTTAAACCTTTTAGGTTGTGGAAGAATGGATTGAACCACGGAACAACCCCTTCTTGTCCGCTTGATGAAGCTTCCGGTTCGAATCCCGCTAATCTCCTACTTCGCCTTGTTTGCATGAACGCCAAGCTTTCCGACTCACGGAATATTCCACTGCCTCAATCCTTTTTGGTGAAACAAAGGGTGAAAAGGAGTGATCTCAATCCTTCTTGGTTCTACTGATGTTGGTTAGCAAAGCACCAAGAACAAGAGGAAAGAAAGAGGCTCACGAGAGAGAGAGGCCTACCAAAGAAAGAGACTCTCGTGAGAGAGAGAAAGGCTTAGGGAGATTAGGGGTTTTTTTTTTCCTTCCAAGAAACTTGTATTATTGTTAGCTAAATACTAATCTCAGATATCTGATAACAATATCTCCCAGGATATAATATTTCAAACACCCGGATGTTATCAACAGAATAAGATTGGCTTAACCCTAAACTCATCTAAACTGTATCTAGAAGAAACCCTACGGTCCAAGCTTTTGGGCCAAAATAATATTTATTATTTTTCTTGGACCCAAAAAGCCAAAAATAATAAACATTAATTATATATTTCTTGGGCTTATAGAAATAACCCTATAAATAATTAATGAGCCCAAATGAACCAAAATAATTAAACTTTAATTATTTATGTCTTGGGCTTATATAAATAACTTAATAAATAATTAAACATTAATTATTTCCCTCTATTTTAAACCCATGTTAATTTTCTAATTATTCAAACTGGACCTAGGCCCTGAATAATTAATTAACCAATTAAACCAGATAATAAATATCTCTCAACTCCTTTTTATTTATTTATTTATTTTTATTCCAATCTAATAATAAATTAGACTTCCTGAATAAAATAAAATAAAATAAAATCCTCCTTAGATGAGACCAATTCCTCAACCCAAAATTAATTATGACTTACGAGCTAATCCGAGGATTAAAAAGACACATCACCTTAGCTATTAAAATGACCAAAATACCCCTACTATATAAATAGTGGTATTTTGCATTTTAAATATTTCCTAATATCACCATAAGGAAATATTAACACCAAGGACAATGCTGCGTTACCAAAGTCTTTGACCTACAGTTGAAATGACTAAAATACCAATCTACATATCGTCGTACATTTAGAGAGGAAGAAGTATACTAACACCCCTCTAAATGACATCTACCAACCTTAGGCTTTTAGTCCAATGATCCATGACTTCCTAGAGTGTTTTCGCTTTCCAAGGGGGCTACCCTAAAGCAAACATCTAAGTTATGTTTCCCAGGGCCCTGGACACTTTAGAACATTCAGACAACCACAAGGGGCAATATTGTGTTTAAACTTTCTTGTACAAGTCTGTCTGAACTAACTAGTAACATATACCTAATACACAAGTATATTGGTTCTACTATAGAACCTCAACTATATCATATCAAAGTATATGCCTCCAGCTTCGTCAGACCACCAACTCATACTCAAGTCGTAGAGTACTAGTCCATGCTGTAGCAGTAGTAGTCTAGGTTTCTACCAAATAGTACTTTAAGAAACCACTACTACATGTCATGTTCTACGTATTCTAAATACACTTATGTCATGAAATAAGTGGACTATTCACTGGCTAAAGGTAAGCCATTCCCCATTGGAATTCATAACATAATAACCTAAACCTGATGAGATTCCCATTCTCATCAATAGGTTAAGAACAAATGTTTATGTGTTTAAATAACCCGCGATCCATACCTTACTGTGAAAGACCACCATTCACATAGATCACTTATTTAAATACAATGGGTTTGTTCCAAACGAAATTGTGTACAAATAAAAAGTAAATTCACAAATGATTTCTGTAAATAAATTCTTTTATTAAAATATTTGATATTTACATTAGAAACCTAGTCTATGAGGGCATACTTTCCAACAATAAGGTAATCCCATTGCCTTTTTAAATCCTATTTTAGCTAAGCGTTTTCCTGGAATGATCATGTGCTTTCCTGATATAGTTAATGCTTTCCTGATATATTATCAGATGAATAGTACACTTGAATTTGAAAGTATTAGCAAGCACTCGATTTCTTGAATATCTTGAAAACGAAATATCTTATGTGATCTTTTCAATTTACAAATCTTGGTTTTGGTAAAGTTCTTCCTGATATGAAAAATGGTTTCCTAATGTGCTCAAGTGTGAGACTTCTATATGGATTTGGAAACATGATAAGCAATATGAATCTTGAATTCTTGATTTCTTGAACCTGTCAATCCTTGAATCTAACATATGACTAACTTGAATACTTGGCCTATTCACTTCATTAAATACTTGGTGTAAGCACTTACTTGACTACTTGTCATAAGCACTAACTTGAATACTTGGCGTAAGCACTGGCTATATTTAAATACTCAAATATAGGAATACTTAAATAAGAATATTTTATAGTAGTATTTTGAATACTTAAATCAACATGTTTTCACTACTCGAAATCCTTGAATACTTGTTTTGAGAATGTTTCGTACGAGAATTTCTGAACTAAGCTTATGTTGAGATTATTATTCATGAGATCTTTTAGTTGAAAACACTTGTACCCACGGGACTTACTAAGCTTTTATGCTCACACATGTGTCATCTCTTTTGAAAAATTTAGGATAAAAGGCGCAGCTAAAGTGCAGTGGACTCCCAGAGGCTCATGCTACATCTTGGACCTATTATACACTTGAGTGTACGTATCAGAAGCTAAATTCTTGTACTTTTTTATTTTGAAAAAATTTTCACTACCTATTAAGTGAAGTTTGTTATAAAGACCCCTTGTCTGAGCAATCAGATGGGGCGACATCCCACAAAGTTAGAGCCCACTATATTATGGAAATATGAGGGTGTTACAAAGATATCAGAGCATAGTGGAAACCATAATAGAGCTTCTGATAGAATATAGCTGAGCCTCCAACGAGACATTGAGGAGTCCATCATAGTATGAGTAAATGTGAATTTATAGAGATAGTGTGTTTTATGAAATTAGATATTGGAGTAGATGTAACATGCGACTTTGAGATATAATTTCTTCTGATGACCCAGAAGAAGAGTGATTTGAGACAATTTCAATATCTTTGAAAAGGGTCTATGACCCCGAACTCGTACAATAATGATAGGATTGAGCTTAGGGAGACCTTATATTTGAATTTTTTACTCATTTTGAACTTCCTATTGTGGGACCAGTAATAGTGAGATGATGAATAAAGGCGATTGAATACTTAAAGGCCCTGTGTGTATAGTGCGATATGAATTGTGCAGATAAGAAAATGCACACTTGTATAGTGTTTCAGTATTATATTTGAGTGCTAAAAATCCTAATTTATCATAATGTGTAAAAGGATATAATTATATCAACACTAATGGACCAAGAATTATCAGACATTTAATGTTAAACATGTTTCGATTAGAGAAATCATAGGATGGGTAACCGTTAGGAAGTACCCATGAAAGTTGAAAGGAAGTAATTTATGGATGTTTAAGGAAACAAAAGTATGATCTATATACAAAATGTTATAAATGCAAGAGGTTTAATTAGAAATCATACGAGAACGATGTATGTGAAGGTATATTATTAGGTTGAAAGAATATAAGAATTTCTCAAAAGATCATGTTTATATGTGCAAAATAGAATTTTTTTTTTTTATTTTATGTCATGAATGGGAAGTATTGAAGAAAAGCACCTAAGGAATGAAGGGAAAACTTCAATAAGGATAGCATACATTTAATGCACTTACTGTCACATGGGTGGACATACTTATGAGCAGTGTTGGAAGAGACTTAGAGCATGTTATCAATATGGGAAAGTGGGATATACGTTAATCAGTTGTCCCTATACTAAGAAATAAGAACATGCCCCTTTTGCTCATGAGGAATTTAAATCTACAGAATCAAGGGGAAATGAGGACCCATTAGAATCGATGTAGAGTAAAGAAGGAGTAGATAGCAAGAGAAACTAGAAGTATATATTTGATGGAATAAAGGCAAACACAAATTTCGAGGACAAACTGGCTTGAAGGAGGAGAGAGTGTAATAACCCTCACTTTTGTACTTTAATTGGCTACTACTATATATAGAATAAGAATTTGTAAAAGTGACCAAAATAAGAAATGTTCAGTATAACGAGATAAACATTTTGGTATGATAAACATATTTATAGGCATTCTTGGAAATTTGAAATTATGGGGACATGAATGAAATTTTTGAATTTGTCAACTCGTACCCTAAATCTTCAGATTACGACTACTTTTAGTAGAATAAGAATTTAATGGTACATTAAGAACAAAAATTGATAAGTCTGATGAGACAAGTGTTTTGGTATAAATTAAGCTATTGGAGGTGTCATGGACACTTTTGTAATTTAGACAACGATCGGGATTTTGACCGTAAATTGGGAAGAATTGAGAAGGAATTGAGAATTTTGACTCCCACTATTGAATTCAGTATAATTTATAGATTCCATGGGTTAAATAAGATATTTTTTTGATACGGACCGAAATTACAGTTATTTTCTAAGAAAATTTTAAAGTGCGGTCGATATTAAGACAAGCGACATAATATGATTAGTGGAAGTGTTGTTTAGGGACTGGTCAATGCAGCCAAGTGTTTCTATTTGATTGGTTGAGATAAAAGTTTCTAAATATTTTTACTAAGCTTATTTAGAAAGATTTTCATATGCATTCTTAATAAGCTTTTGACTGTTAGTGTTGTGCCCTAGAGGCAATAACTTGTACCATGTATATTGCATATTAAATTAATAAGAGGCATTCTTTATCTTTCAGTTTGATTGTTATATCTAAATATGTGTACAAACCGTTATATAAAGTCCCTAGTACAACACAGTGTTAAGGAAATCATGATAGAGATCATGATGTGAGATTCCTACTACACTATGCAGTGTTTGTACTTAAATAATCCCCAGTCTTAGTATTAATAAGATGGGACAGTATTAATACGCCAAGACTGGCACATGTTATATCTCTTGATTGGATCAAGCGGTGGTTCTCATATCCGTGGGTATTGGGATACTCAGGATTAACGTGTGGATGCTTGTTTTGAAATAAGTTCATTGGATGACCTAGCTACGTGATAATCACTTGGATAACTATTTAGTACCAGTGATAGAATCTCATTATAGCAAGTGTCCAAGTATCCTTAGACTTGAGATCTCCAAGGTACTTTGTTTATCGAGCGTTGTACTTTGATTCTAATCTTTGGAGTCTTATCTAGGACCACCTATGGGATGGATATTGGGTACAACGTAAAGTAAATGAAAGTAGTTGAGAGGGTCAATAAAGGATTCACCACTCCTAATAGTAGGAGAGTATATCTCAAGGCCACTTGTAGAAATCATTACTCATGAAGTCCTTGGCCAAGGCGACTATGTGATGGAAATGGTTCCAATTGATACACATATCGAGTAATGGATTTCTTGAACAAGTACTAAAATATTCGGGCCAGAATTAATAATATTCTGGAGGGAGTTGGCACTAATTCCATGCTCTAGACCGAATGAGATATTGTATGTTGAAAGGAGTTTATTGCACTGATAATTTGCTATTGAAAGGTTCATGTCAAGCCACTTGACTTTCTGGACTTTTGGGTAGTCAATAGTCATTGCTAGATGTCGCTCTTGATATGCTAAATATGAATTTATTAATTAGAGAATTAATAAATTTAATCATTTATTTTATTAAGGATTATTAATTCTAATATTGTTAGAATTAATTCATATTATGCTACCAATAAGACCAGGAAACCTAATGGGTCACACACAATAAAGGTTTGAATGCTCAAATATATTATTTGATAATATTGTGGGGTTAATTAAGAGAAGGGAATATATTTATAGGTGAATTATAAGTTTGTTGTAATTCATGGGACCTAATTGTAATTAAGTAAACTTCAAGGACCAATTTGTTGACAATTGGACGTTGAAGGACTAAGTTGCAATTTATGGTAATTATAAATCTATAAATATAAGGAAACGGTTTCCTTAGGGTTAGAGATAGACCATTCACGCAATAACAAAGAAACCGTTTCTCTGCTTCTCTCTTGATCAAACCCTAGCCGTCTCTCTTCTTGATCAAAACCCTAGCCTCCCGAATTCTACTAGCATAGAATTGTGAGATTGTGAGCATTAAACCTTGTGTGGATTATCATTAGAGGGAGTTCTTTCTTGGACTTCAGTTGAGCTGCAGTGAACGGTTTTGGATAATCTGGATCGCGCCTGCGTTCTTATTTCTGAAATTTTTGAATTCCGGTTTCACGAGGTAATAAACGCAATCTTCTCCTTTTTCCCGTTTCTATTGCAAACTCGTGATCCATGGCTTGGATTTCTTGTTGTTTTCCGCTGCGCTTAATCTGATTATGCATGATAGAAATCCTACAGTGGTATCAGAACCTACGGGTTTGTGTTTTTATGGGATGTTTTATTGCTTTGAATTGTTCAAGCATGTAAATTGCATGATTACATCATGTTAATTGTATGATCATGTCTGCTGGTTTGTATGTAATCGTCTTGGTTTTGTTTTGAATAATCTGGGTTGCAGAAATCGTTTCTGCGTTGTGGGTTTTATGCTTTTGAAAATATTGCAGAATGGTTCTGCGTCTGTGTTCAGGTTTTGGCTTCAGTTGATGTTCATCCTGTAATTAAGCCTTCCATTTAACAATTTAGATTGTTGAATTGATTGTGAGAATGATCACAATGGTTTGTTAATAAAGATTAACAAAGATCAACATCAAAAACTGGTTTTGATTGATCTTGGAACGGCCTCGAACTGGACAAAAAAATTTCCAGAAAATCCAAGCCGCACGCGGTGGTTACTGTTCGGTTTTTTTTTTTTTTAAAAAAAGAAAGGTCATGGAATAGAATTTTGAAAGGGAAAATCTCATTTGATGAGAGGTGGTAAAATAAAAATTTTTCCACAGGGACCGCCGTTATCGTTGCGTGACGGGACCCAGAAGCATTTTCTCAAAATTAGTTTTGAGACAATCAATTTTATTTTTCAAAATAGTGATTTTGAAAATATAAAATTAATGTATTTTTCTTAAATGTTGATTTTAGAATTTGTTTTATTTTCCCAAAATAATGATTTTGGAATAATAAAAGTATATGTTTATTTTGTTTAAGCATAGTTAATGGCATGGTGGATGGTTATGGACTAAAACAAACTATATCTGTTCATGCATTTTTTACCGCTTTGTTTTAATGAAATAGGGCCTACGTGTCCTGCCTTCTCTCAAATTCTGATGTAATTCTCTTCTCATCTAACTCCCCTCGAATGTAACTCGAGGTTTCTCCTTTTAGGAAATTATGTAATTAAATTATATAGGTTAGATTGAGGTAGAATTTTATTTTCAAGATCTTGAAGATGGCATTCAAAATAAGGTGAGACGGTAAGACACTCTACCTATATCATGCATGAACACATAGGGTTGACCATATTAATTTCCTTGGTGGCTCGAGGAAATTAATTTAGAAAGTCCATAACCATGCCACGTAATTGTTTATTACCATGTTTATCAATTTATGCTGCTTATTGATAAATTGTATGCATGCCTAACGATGAGACCACTAAAAGGAACAAATCCCTCAATTAAAATTAAACCTAATTCCTTCCATTAATATAGTAAGAACGAGAGTCCTTTTTCAAGACCAGGTTGTTGGGCAAACCCAAGCCTACTTGACATCGGCCATGTTCAAGCCATGGAATTAAATTCCTTTAGAATTAAATTTTTGATTAATGTGTCGAGTTTAACTAAATTCTTTATCCCGGTTGGGCAAACTCAAGCATAAAGAAATTTAGAGGAAAAGTTGGGGTAGCCCAAAAGGCTTTAAGATTAAAAGTTGTTAATCACACAAAGATCCGGTAGTTACATACGATGTAATTGGTATTGGATACCTACCAATGAACTTAAGGATGGCTTGTTGGGCAAACCCAAGGTTATTCTTAAGGAATTTGGATACCGGTCCACTAGGAAAGCTTCCAACGGGCTTCCCCGAGTCAATAGTGAGGGCTATTGGTTTGAGTAAAATAGTGGAATAATTATGCGCTTAATTAAAGACCTAATTAATTGCATTGCATTTGCATATACATGTTCTAATAATTCTATCTTTACATCTAGGTCATTTGCATCATGTTGACAAACCTAAACTTGCGTAGCATCTTGGAAACAAACAAGCTCACTGAATCAAACTATTTGGATTGGTATAGAAACTTGAGAATCGTTCTCAAGTCAGAAAAGTTGCTCTACGTGCTAGAAGCTCTTATTCCGCCACCTCCAGCTCAAGATGCTCCTGCTGAAGAGCATGCTGTCCACAAGAAGCACAAAGAAGATAGCGACACAGCATCTTGTATCATGTTGGCGTCAATGTCTCCTGAGCTGCAAAAACAGCATGAGCATATGGATGCTCAATCAATGATCCTCCATCTTAAAGAGCTGTTTGATAAACAAGCTAGAACAGAGAGATATGAGATCTCTAAACAACTGTTCCGTGCTAGGATGGTTGAGGGTGTTTCAGTGGCCACTCATGGGCTGCAGATGTTGGACTACATTGAAAATCTTGGGTCTCTTGGGTTCGTAATAGATCATGACTTAAGTATTGACTTAATTCTACAATCATTACCAAGTAGTTTTTCGCAGTTTGTGATCAACTACCACATGAATAATGTTGAGACCACAATACCTGAGCTAATCAATCTGCTTAAGACTGCTGAGTCCTCTATGAAAAAGGATGATAAGGCAATCTTGTTAGTAGGTTCTTCATCTTCTAAGAAAAAGGTTTCTAAGAAGAAGAAAAAGAACACTCCTACTAAGCCCAAATGAGGTGTCAAGAAGAAGAAGGCTGCCCCTAAAGGCCCATGTCATCATTGTGGAAAAATGGGCCATTGGAGGTGTAACTGCAAGGCCTACTTGGAGACTGTAAAGGAAAAGAAGGAGAAGGAGAAGCTTGCAAGAACTTCTACTTCTAATCCTGGTATGTTTATGATTGAGATTAATACTGCCTTTAATAATGAGATATGGGTATTGGATACCGGTTGTGGATCTCATTTATGCAATAATTTGTAGGGACTAAAGGACAGTAGAAGGTTAGAGAAAGGTGACGTGGACTTACGAGCTACAAATGGAGCAAAAGTTGCTGCACTAGCTGTGGGGACTTATCATCTCAATCTACCTTCTGGATTAGTTTTAGAACTACAAAACTGTTATTTTGTACCAGTTTTGTTGAAAAATATTATCTCAGTTGCTTGTTTAGACTTATTCGGATTTCATTTAAGTTTTAAGAATAAATGTTGTTCTTTCTAATTAAATGATATTCATTATGGTTCTGCAACTTTGATCAATGGTTTTTATGTTCTAGACATGTATAATCCAATTCTCAATATAAGTAAAAAGAAACATAAAAAGGATAACTTAATCTCATCTTACTTATGGCATTGTCGTTTAGGCCATGTAAATGAAAAATGTGTGTCTAAGTTATACAAATTGGGTGACTTAGGGTCATTTGATTACGAATCATATGACACATGCGAATCTTGTTTACTTGGAAAAATGGCTGAAACTTCATTTTCAAGAAAAAGGAGAAAGGGCAAAAGAGTTATTAGAACTCGTACATTCAGATGTATGTGGCCCAATGTCAATACAGGCAAGAGGAGGTTATCAATACTTCATTACCTTTATTGATGATTATTCTTGATATGGGTATTTGTATTTGATGAAATACAAATCTGAAGCCTTTGACCGTTTAAAAGACTTCAAGAATGAAGTAGAGAAACAACTTGACAAAAGTATTAAAGCTCTTAGATCTGATCGAGGAGGTGAATACTTAAGTTAAGAGTTTCTAAGTTATCTAAGAGATAACGGAATATTATCTCAATGGACTCCACCATATACACCTCAACATAACGGTGTATCTAAGAGAAGGAATCGAACCCTTCTAGACATGGTAAGGACCATGATGGCTTTTGCAGACCTACCAAAATCATTTTGGGTGTACGCATTGGAGACTGTTGTTTACATTTTAAACAGAGTTCCGTCAATAACGATTGATACCACTCCTTATGAGTTATTCTTTGGTAAGAGACCAAAGTTATCTCATTTAAGGATTTGGGGTTGCCCTGCTTTTGTTAAAAAGGTAATGTGAGACAAACTTGAATGTAAGTCTGACAAATGTTTGTTTGTTGGATATCCAAAAGAATCGTTTGGATATTACTTCTATCTTCCTTCTGAAAATAAAGTTTTTATTTCAAAACATGCTGTCTTCTTAGAGAAGGTGCACATGTTTAAAGAAGATAGTGGGAGCAAGCTTGAACTTAGTGATGTTCAAGAAGAGCAAACAAATATTGATCAACCTTCTAAACCTGTATCTATTCAATAGATGGACCTTCTAACACACAAGAGCTTCGTAGGTCAAGTAGGATACGAGTGGCACCTGAGAGATATGGATTTCTCATAAGTAACCATAATGACGTATTGCTCATAGATGACGATGAGCCTACTACTTATGAGGATGTTCTGAATAGTTCAGAATCTGATAAATGGCTTGAAGCTATGAAGTCAGAGATGGATTCCATGTATGAAAATTAAGTATGGACATTGGTTGATCCACCTGAAGGAATCAAGCCTATAGCGTGTAAATAGGTTTTCAAAAAGAAACTGACATGGATGGTAATGTGGTTACCTATAAGGCTTGCTTGGTAGCAAAATGTTATCGTCAACGACAAGGTATTGACTATGACGAAACTTTTTCATCAGTTGCGATTTTGAAATCCATAAGAATACTCCTAGCCATTGCCGCTCATTACGATTATGAGGTCTTGCAAATGGATATGAAAATAGCTTTCCTTAATGGAAACCTGATTGGGGAAGTGTATATGACACAGCCTGAAGGTTTCATATCTGAAGATAGCACAAAGGTGTGCAAGTTGCAAAGGTCCATTTATGGACTTAAGCAAGCATCTAGGAGTTGGAATATTCGTTTTGATGAGACAATTAAAGAATTTGGTTTCATTCAAAACATGGATGAACTTTGTGTGTACAAGAAGGCTAGTGGGAGTAAAGTTGTTTTCCTATTACTTTATGTGGATGACATATTTCTTATAGGAAATGATGTTTCCACTCTTCAATCAGTGAAGATTTGGTTGTCCAAGATGTTCTCCATGAAAGACCTTGGAGAAGCAACCTATATTCTGGGAATAAAGATCTATAGAGATAGATCTAGAAGGTTGCTAGGTTTTTCACAGTCTACATACATAGACAAAGTGCTGAAAAGGTTCAGCATGGATCAATCCAAAAGAGGATTCTTACCTATGACACATGGTGTAAGCCTTTCAAAGTCGATGTCTCCAAAGACACATGTTGAAAGGGATCACATGAGTAGAATTCCATATGCTTCGGCAATTGGGTCTATCATGTATGCTATGATATGTACTAGGGCCGATGTATCGTGTGCTCTTAGTTTGACGAGCAGATACCAATCTGATCCTGGAGAGGGTCACTGGACGGCTGTAAAGAATATCCTTAAGTACTTACAAATGACTAAGGATGCATTCTTGATATATGGAGATGATGATTTACAAGTAAGAGGGTATACTGATGCCGGCTTTCAGTCCGATAAGGACAACTTCAAATCACAATCTGGCTACGTATTTACATTAGGTGGTGGGGCAGTTAGTTGGAAGAGCTCCAAACAAGAGACTACTGCCGATTCGACTACTGAAGCAGAGTACATAGCAGCTAATGAAGCAGTATGGATCAAGAAGTTCATCACTGAACTTGGAGTGGTGCCCAGCATTGTTGATTCGATACCTTCGTATTGTGACAACAATGGAGCCATTGCACAGACAAAGGAACCACGATCTCATCAACGATCCAAGCATGTACTTAGACGCTATCATCTGATTAGAGAAATCATAGATAGAGGAGATGTAAAGATAGAGAGAATTCCCACGGATCAGAACATAGCTGATCCATTCACTAAAGCGCTTTCCCAGAAGAAACATGATAAATATGTTGAGTCATTTGGTATTCGATACATGAATGATTGGCTCTAGTGCAAGTGGGAGTTTGTTAGTGTTGTGCCCTAGAGGCAATCACTTGTACCATGTATATTGCATATTAAATTAATAAGAGGCATTCTTTATCTTTCAGTTTGATTGTTATATCTAAATATGTGTACAAACCGTTAGATAAAGTCCCTAGTACAACACAGTGTTAAGGAAATCATGATAGAGATCATGATGTGAGATTCAGTTTGTTTTGAAACAAGTTCATTGGATGACCTAGGTACGAGATAATCACTTGGATAACTATTTAGTACCAATGATAGAATCTCATTATAGCAAGTGTCCAAGTATCCTTAGACTTGAGATCTCCAAGGTACTTTGTTTATCGAGCGTTGTACTTTGATTCTAATCTTTGGAGTCTTATCTAGGACCGCCTATGGGATGGATATTGGGTACAACGTAAAGTAAACGAAAGTAGTTGAGAGGGTCAATAAAGGATTCACCACTCCTAATAGTATGAGAGTATATCTCAAGGCCACTTGTAGAAATCATTACTCATGAAGTCCTTGGCCAAGGCGACTATGTGATGGAAATGGTTCCAATTGATACACATATCGAGTAATGGATTTCTTAAACAAGTACTAAAATATTCGGGCCAGAATTAATAATATTCTGGAGGGAGTTGGCACTAATTCCATGCTCTAGACCGAATGAGATATTGTATGTTGAAAGGAGTTTATTGCACTGATAATTTGGTATTGAAAGGTTAATGTCAAGCCACTTGACTTTCTGGACTTTTGGGTAGTCAAGAGTCATTGCTTGATGTCACTCTTGATATGCTAAATATGAATTTATTAATTAGAGAATTAATAAATTTAATCTTTTATTTTATTAAGGATTATTAATTCTAATATTATTAGAATTAATTCATATTATGCTACCAATAAGACCAGGAAACCTAATGGGTCACACATAATAAAGGTTTGAATGCTCAAATATATTATTTGATAATATTGTGGGGTTAATTAAGAGAATGGAATATATTTATGGGTGAATTATAAGTTTGTTATAATTCATGGGACCTAATTGTAATTAAGTAAACTTCAAGGACCAATTTGTTGACAATTGGACGTTGAAGGACTAAGTTGCAATTTATGGTAATTATAAATCTATAAATATAAGGAAAAGGTTTCCTTAGGGTTAGAGACAGACCATTCACGCAATAACAAAGAAACCGTTTCTCTGCCTCTCTCTTGATCAAACCTTAGCCGTCTCTCTTCTTGATCAAAACCCTAGCCTCCCGAATTCTACTAGCATAGAATTGTGAGATTGTGAGCATTCAACCTTGTGTGGATTATCATTAGAGGCAGTTCTTTCTTGGACTTCAATTGAGCTGTAGTGAACGGTTTTGGATAATCTGGATCACGCCTGTGTTCTTGTTTCTGAAATTTTTGAATTCCGGCTTCACGAGGTAATAAACGCAATCTTCTCCTTTTTCCCATTTCTATTGCAAACCCATGATCCATGGCTTGGATTTCTTGTTGTTTTCCACTACGCTTAATCTGATTATGCATGATAGAAATCCTACATTGACGTCACTAATTCCAATTGACCATGTGATATATTTGCCATAAGAATGGAGGTAGAGAGGCTAAAATACAGCTTGAATTTCATCCATAAATAATGGAGAAAGAAAAGGAAGAAAAAAATAAAGGAAAAGGAAAGAAAAGCTAGAGAAAATTGAGGGAAAACGGAAAAGGAGAGAGAAAGCATTCCAAGAAGAGAAAAAGGAAGGAGCTTGGAGCATTTTCAGCCTAGAGCAATCAATAAACAAGGTAAAAGTTTGTGTTTCATGAATTGAAGTTGAAGCCCCAAGAATAAGATTTGTTTTTATATGAATTTTGTTGAGAAAATTCATGTGAATTATGATTTATGTTTAGAAAATATCTATGTTTTGGGGCTGTTGTGTGTTCTGTATTTGGTGGTACATTTAGAGGCATGTATGCTATGTTTTATGTGATGTTTGAAGGTGTTTTGAAGATGTTTTAAAGTGTTTTTGATGGCTCCAAAAATGGAAGAACGAAATAAGATAACAAATGGTATAATTGATGAAGAAAATGTAATATTGTTTTTATTATTCAAAGCTGCTAGTTTTGTTGTTGTTTAAACATGAAAGATAGTGATTGTGTATGACTGGAATCAAGAAGGATTATGTGATTTTTAGATTATAAACAAAGGATTGGAATGATTAAATGACATATATATTGTATGGGAAAGAAAAGAGAATGGATAAAATGAAGGAAAGGAACAAAACAGAAATTCTGTTTTAGAAGAATTTCATGTTGCTCCGAAGAAGTAATAAATTGAACAATATGGCTAGTTGTTTTGGAGCCTATGATCTGAAACATGTAGCTAAATGTCCTAGGCTCATTTTTAGACCAAATTGACATAATTTGGAGTTGTGAATGAAAAGTTATGATATTAATACCAAATGTTGTCATTTCAGTTACGGGATTGAAGTATTGAGACATTATGGACAAAACTGAATGAAATGAAAAGGGAAATAAGTATTTTATGGTTTGGAAATCATCAAGGATGGTCTTGAGGACATTTTGAAATTAGTTTGGCATCAATTGGAGTTCTGAATCAATAGTTGTGGTAAGAATATTAAGGTGTGCCAAGGTGAGAAAAATGTAAAATTTTTGTTTAAGAAAGTAAAGCTATGACTTTATTTCATGTGAGCTATTGAAGGCATGAAGGATCAACGAAGCATATGAAAGCTTCGTATACTTATTTGAGGAATGAAATAAAGGAATGGATAAGTGAACCTTTGCACATCTCAAGTTTTATACCACGGTGAGCTAGAGACGAAGTTAGGAAATTTGGTAATATCCTTAACAACATGTAATTGGTGATATGTGTTAGTTGTGAACTCTAAAATAGCAATGGAAGTGTCGAATGATGGCTGAGAGAGGATAAAATCACCATTATTTTTCTAGTCATTTGAGGTTGTTTTGAGATACAATTGTTGTAATAACTAGGCATATTCCTTTCTATTTGACATTTTACTTGTAAAAAGGGTTTTTGGCAAATTTGTGCAGATTTGAATAGATTTTGAGCAGAAAGCAAACAATTCTAGAATTTACCTAGTGCTAAACCTAGCCAAAGGACCAGGCACCGGGTCTTTTAAGGGAATACCAGAATAGACCTGGTGCCAGGTCTGGTATGTGTACCTAGCACCGTGTCCATTCTGTCTGCAGATATGAATGGACCAAAAATAGAGCCAAACTCCAGAGGAAGAATAGAGCACACCTGGTGCCAGGTGGGTCGAAGGTACCCAACACCAGGTATGCTCTAGAAGGCAAATATTCTGTGTGCGAAATTAGGATTTTTTTTCAATGATTTTGGTATTTTTCGAATCCTACTCGGCCAAGTCTTCCTAAGTGACGAATTTAGTATCCAATAGGCCTATAAAAGCACAAGAAAACATAAGATAAGTGATATATGCATAGAGAGAGGTGTATTACAAAGAAAAAATTTCCAATCACTAATTGAAGGAAAGATTCACCCAATCAAGGAGGATTGTTCAAGAGAGTCTTCAAGAGTGAAGAAAGAGGCTTGTCTATTAGTGCTTTCTTTTATCTTTATCTTCTTTTCCTTAAACAATAATGCATTCAATATTTTTATTGTAATTTAACATTATTTTGAGATTCATGATTTTGTATTGATTTAGTTATTAGATCAATTCTTTATCATCTTGGTGTTTGATTACTTGTTATCATTGGTTATTGATACGAGTTCTTCTAATTGACTTATACAAAATGATGGTAGGAGTTTCATTGCATTGATTTCATATTTGTTAAATCTTAATGGATTTGAACGATAAAGTTTGAATTTTAGAACTAAGTGATCAAAGGTTAAGTTGATATCGCCTTAACATAGGGTCATTAGCTAATTTCATGTTTTTAAAGAATTGGGATTCAAGCATATTTTGGTTAGGATGGCTTGATTGAAAAATCTGCTAATTGAATCAAAATATAATGATAGGCTTAATGCATGTTTTGGTTATGATAGCTTGATTGACAAATCAGTTAATATGAATCAAAATGTAGTAATTCCATGGATTGACAAATGAAGTGGCATTCATTTAAGTAGATTCATGACTTGACAAATGATTGAATTTTACTTTACATTCCTTCATGATACCAAGATCATAATTAATTGAGAGACTTGCTAGCTTGTTCAATATCATGTTTTCTAGGACAATTGTCTAAATTGCATAAGCCTATATCAGTGAGTTGTATATATTTCTTTATTTTTCTTTTTATTATTTTTTCACTTTATTTGGGTGAGTTAAACAATGAATGAAAATTGATTAGTGTGTACTTGTTCCTTTGAGGATCGATACTTGTTAATTCCCTATACTATGGCGATGAGTATACTTGCTGGTTTTTTAGCCCTCAAGAAATTTCTGGTTTTTGATCCAAAAGTAGAACTTTGATTTCAGTGTTTGATGTTAAAAATTGTAGAAATGGATTGAAGAGGATGAGTAGGTGTGATCTGGAGTTTTTGGAGAAGATTAGAGAGGTTTTGAGTGGCCTTAAGCGTTAGAATGGGGGTAGGTGTTTTTGCAGGTTTGGAGAGAATGGAGGAAGCTGGCCAAAATTCTGCTTGGAAAGAGTGGCCGACGAGTTTGGAGAATTTTGGTAATTGGATTTTCAGATTTGGGAGAAAAAGGAAAACTGGTTGTTTGAAATTCAAAAGGAATAGTTTAGAGAATAAATTATGGTAGCAAATATGGTAAGAAGATCTTGGTTGATAGAGGTCTTTTGTAAGCTTCAATGGCCGGCTGTTTGGCTAGAATTTTTGCTTAGATGAATGATGTTTGAATGAGCTTTTGGGTGGCCGAAATATGAAGTGTGATGGTGAGGGAATTTTCTGGATAGTTGAGGCTTAATCCATGGAAGTTTGCTGGAATTTTGGTCTCCAATTGATGGCTTGATTGTAGTGATTCATGGAGAGATTTTAGGAGTAGCCATGGAGCTCATTTCATGCAGAACAATGGTGAGGATGATGAAGTTTAGTCCATGGCTGATCAAGTTGGGTTTTACAGAAAAATAGGATGAGTTTCGAACAAGGGTGAAGAAGAAACAAAGCTGGAAATTCTGATTGGTCCTTCTCAAGGCTTGCTAGAAATTCTGTGCAGATTTTTCTGCCATGTCTTATCCGATTTGCTGCAGGTTTGAAGGGATATTGGAAGGTCCTTTAAGGTTGGTTTCCAGCCTTCTTTATGGAGGAAAGATGAGGTTGAATTGCTAGTTGAAAAGATGGAAGAAACAGCTTGGTTCTTGGCTCACCAAGCTGCAAAAACTGCCTAGGAATTTTCCTGGTTTGCACAGCTCTTGAGTAGTCTGGTTTTGGCTGAAGTTTTCAATCTTCAAGTTGAGTGAATTGGTCATTGTTCTAGCAGTATTTGAGAGGGAAAGATGGCTGAAGATTTTGACAATTGAACTAATCAAGAAGCTAGAAAAATTTCCAGATTACTACATGAAGAAGATGAACACACATAGGTTGGAGTTTGAAGGTTCAACCATAGAGATTAATTCTCTTGGGAACCATCCATAACTCTTCCCCATTTTCGGTCAACAAGATATCTTCACATAGACATTTTTGAAACCTCAATATCACAAAACCTTGCTGGAATTTTCTGGAAATAAAATTAGCTTAGATAAATTGAACAACCTAATTGATTAAGAATTTAGAAAAGCTAGAGATAAAAAAGGATATGTATCCCTTAGAAGTTTTTGTAGGGTACAAGAATAGGATTAAGATATTCCTTTTATTCCTCCCCTAGGAAAACACTCTCCTACTCCTCCCTAAGGCATGCAAGGGCCGAAATATAGCCTACCTAACAAAAATAAAATTTAATCGTGCTAAAACTCAAATGATGGAATTTGAACTCAAGACCTCAAGAATTAATTCCAAAGTTCTAGCTACTACTCCACAATAACTCTTCTTATTTTCTCTCCCAAATATTTTTCCTTTTTAATCCTCAAGTTATCTCCCTATTTCCACCTCAAGTAAAATTACCATTTTACCCTTCTTACTCAATAAGCACAATTAAGCCATCTAGACTACAAATCGCAAATCCAAAGCACATAAAATTATACAAAAATATATATATGCATACAAGAAAATATGATAAGCATCTCGACCCCCTTACTCTAGGGTTTGTTTTAATTGGGGTTTCACAGAATTAGCCCTTCCTTTTGTACTCACAAAATCTTGTTGGAAGAAGCAGCCAAACCCGTAGTACAACTCCAATGTAGGTTGAACCCAAACATAAGTGATGTAGTAAAAGGTGAAGTGATTAAAATCTTAAATTCTGGCATTCTTTACCTTATTTCTGATAGAATTTAGGTTAGTCCAACACAAATGGTACCAAAGAATGGAAGAATGACTATGAACCCTAATGAAAAAAAATGAGTTGATTCCAATGAGTTTGGTAACCGGTTGAAGGGTTTGCATTGATTAAAGGAAATTAAATGACATAATTAGGAAGGACTATTTTCCTCTCCCTTTCATTGACAAAATGTTAGAAAGGTTAGCCGGACATGAGTTTTATTGCTTTTTAGATGGCTTTTCCGGATACTTTCAAATTCCCATAGCCCTAGAGGATGAAGGGAAGACCACATTTACATGCCGTTTTGGTACTTTTGCATATCAACGTATGCCTTTTGATTTTTGCAATAGTCTCGGAACATTCCAATGGTGTATGATGGATATTTTCGAAAGGCTTGTAGGAAACATCACAGAGGTATTTATGGATGATTTTTCTGTTTTTTGTGATTCTTTTAATTTGTGTTTGACCAATTTGGAAAAGGTACTTCAACAATGTGAAGTGACCAACCTCATGCTTAATTGGGAAAAATGCCACTTTATGGTGTAAGAAGGTATAGTATTGGGAATAATATTTTAAGGAAAGGTATTGAGGTTGATAGGGCTAAAATTAAGGTAATTGAGAAACTCCCTCCTCCAATTTCCGTGAAGGTAATTCGAAGCTTTCTTGGGCATGTAAGTTTTTATAGGAAGTTTATCTTAGATTTCTCAAAGATTTCTAAACCCCTTACTTCTTTTCTTGAAAAAGATGCTATTTTTGATTTTGATGAAAAATATCTCAATGCTTTCAATGTGCTTAAAATGAAATTGATCAATTCTCCTAATTTAATTGCACTGGATTGGTCTCTTTCTTTTGAAGTAATGTGCGATGCAAGTGATTATGTAGTAGGCATAGTGCTTGGACAAAGAAGGAATAAGCACTTTTAACCAATTTACTATGCAAGCAAAACTCTTACGGCGGCACAAGAGAACTACACCACAACGGAGAAAGAGTTGCTTGCCATAATGTTTGCTTTTGATAAATTTTGTTCTTATCTTATTATGTCCAAAGTCATTATGTATACGGATCATTATGCCCTTAAGTTCCAAATAAACAAGCATGATTCCAAACTATGATTGATAAGATGGGTTTTATTATTACAGGAATTTGACTTGGAGATTAGAGACAAAAAGGGAGCTAAAAATTTAGTTGTAGAACACTTCTTTAGGTTGGAAAATCTCAACCTTGAGCCATTGGCTGAATGAGACATCAATGACACATTGCTGGATGAACAACTTCTACTTGTGGATGGTGAGATTTTGTAACTACCTTAGTATGTGGCATTTTGTAACTACAAATTTTGTAACTACCTTACAGGAATTTTGTAACTACAAATTCTAGAAGACTTCAATTCACTACAAAAGAAGAAATTCCTCTCCAAAGTAAAGCATTATTTTTTGGAAGATCCGTACTTGTTTCGGTGTTATGCGAATCAAATCATTCGAAGGTGTGTGGATTCAGTAGAAAGCATCAATATCTTGAAACATTATCATGAAGGACTAGCAGGAGGCCATTACTAAGCTAACAACACCACAAGAAAGGTACTTGAGTTCGGTTTTTATTGGCCTACATTCTTCAAGGACATGCACAGGTTTGTTTAAAATTGTGATAGGTGTCAACATATAGGTAATATTTCTAAATCTAATGTGATGCCATTACAAATTTTTCAAGCTTGTGAAATTTTTTATTATTGGGGGATTGATTTTATGGGCCATTTTCCTAGTTCTTTGGGTAACAAATACATCTTGGTGGCTGTTGAGTATGTATCAAAGTAGGTTGAAGAGCAAGCTTTGCCTACTAATGATGTGTAGGTCATTGTAAAATTTCTCAAAAAACTTTTTACCGAATTTGGAGTGCCTAAAGTGCTCATTAGTGACAGGGGCACCCACTTTTGTAATACCCAATTAGATAAGGTTCTTAAACATTTAGGGGTTACTTATAAGTTTGCTATCCCCTATTATCTGCAAACTAGTAGTCAAGTTGAGGTGGTTAATAGAGAATTAAAAAGAATCCTAGAAAAGTGATTAATCATACACAAAAGGATTGGTGTTTAAAGCGAGATGATACTCTTTGGGCATATAGGATTGCTTTTAAAACTCCCATTAGTACAACTCCCTATTGATTGGTCTATGGGAAAATTATGTCATCTATCAGTAGAAGTTGAGCATAGGGCACATTGGGCAATTAAACCTGTCAATTTTGACCTTCATTTTGCAAGACAACAAAGAATGTTTCAAGTAAATGAGTTGGATAAGTGGCGTAACAATGCCTACCATAATTTGCAGATTTACAATGATAAGATGAAACATTGGCATGATAGGCATATTCATTCTCCCCATGAATTTCAAAAAGGAGATAAGGCGTTAGTGTTTAATTCTAGGCTTAGACTTTTTCTAGATATGTGAAACCCCAGTCGAAACCAACCTTAGAGTAAGGAGGTTGGGATGCATATCATAATTTATTTCATGGTTAAATATATTCTCATATGAATTTTTATGTGTTCTGGATTCGAGTTTTATTGTCTTGAAGTCTTGATGGTGAGTATTGTGTGAGATGGGCAAAATAGTAATTTTTGCCCGGGGTGAAAATAGGGAGATAGCTTGTGGATTGAATAGAAAATAATTTTTCTAGTAGAAATAGCAACAAGAGTTGTTGTGGTTTAGTGGTTAGAGCTTTGGAATAGATTATTGAGGTCTAGGGTTCAAATTCCATCATAGAAGCTTTAGCTAGATTAAATTTTATTTTTGCTTAAGGAGGATTAGTTTCAGCCTTAAGAGCCTAGAATAAGGTGGTGATAATGTCCTAGGAGAGACATGTTAGGAGAATTCTCATTGCACTCTTTACTCTACTCGAAATTCTTGAAGGGAAATTCATTCTTCCTTGTTCTTTAATTTTTCTCAATGCTCAACTCATTAGTTTGATCAAGGTGTTCAAGCCTTTTTCTTTCCAGAAAATTCAGTAAAGTGCTGAGGCCTTTTAGGATCAAAATTTCTTGGTAAAAGACTTCCTATGGTCTGAAAATATGGAATAGTTGTGAGGAATTCCATGAGGAAAATATCTCTAGTAAGCTTGCTGAAATTTTCCTCTAGCTTAGTTCATCTTTCTTCATAGAATGAGCTGGAATTTTCCAGCTTGTTGTACCTTCAAAAGATTGAAATTTTTAGCTTACATTCCCTCCCAAATGCTACCAAAAAAATTGTCTTTACGATCAGTTTGAAACCTGAAAGTTCTTGTCCAATTTCGGACTGCTCAAGCTGGAGCAAAACAGGAAAAATTCCTGTACGAAAATCAGTTGTGAGAGCTCAAAACCAAGCAGTTTTCCCCCAGATTTTGTGCAGTAGCTGAGCCATGTTTTTCCTCCATAAAGAAGTCTGGAAAACAGCCTTGAATACCTCTGAAATCCCCTTCAAAACTCGCTGCAAAATGGCTGGAAGTGGCAGCCGAAATTCTGCCCAGCAAATTCCCTGTGTAGCGAAATTTTGTGCAGGAAATTTTTCCAGCTTGTTTCCTATTTTTGTTCCAACTGAAACACCAGCCCTAATCTGTAAAAACCTCCATTAAACCTCCATTAACAGAGCTCCATTGTTTCCCTAGAGCTTCTGCACGAAATTCCATCAATGGCTGTCCAAAAATCTCTCAAACAAATCCCTGCAATTTAGCTTGATTGGTTTTCAAAATTTCAACCATCTTATTTAGCAACCTTCCAAAATATTTTGCTCAATGGACCAGACTTCTTCTTCATCATTGTACACCCTAATTTCGGCCACCATAAGCCTCCATAAGTCAGCATTAATCCCACGAAATTCTACTCAAACAATCAGCCATGGCAGACTTCAAAGTTGTCCAAGCAATCAAGATATTCTTAGGATATTTACTTTCCGAATTCACTTCCTAAAAATATTCTTCAAAGATTGTAACAACTAACCTTTCCTTTTCCCTTCCAAATCAGAGAAACAACTTCCTAAACCCTACAGAAATTCGTCCAGCCCCATCTCTCACAGAAAATTCGGCAGCTGCAAATTCCTTCCCTCTCTCTCTCGATTTTCTGCAATCATCAAGAATACACACACTACACCAAGAACACCTACTTCTTCTCTACACCTAATACCCCTCCAAACCATCTCAAATCCACTCAAAAACTTCCATATTTGATCTACACATTGCTGTGAATCCATCAACACCATTATTAACATCTAACTCCTCCAAACATCTTGCTACTTCGGATCAAAACTAGAAATTTCTGTTAAGGTCAAGAACACCATCAAGGTAAACATATTCTAGCAACTTCATCTTCTCTAAGCTTGATCTCTAATGAGAACCTATGCGAATAAACATACTAATGATTTCTTTTTCTCTTTCTCTCTCTCTCTCTCTCTCTCTCTCTCTCTCTCTCTCTCTCTCTCTCTCTCTCCTTCTCTTGGCTGAATGACTTTTTCTCCCATGGACATGCTTTCGCCATCTCCCATGGACAAAGTTTGACATCTAGGAGTTGAGATCTACTCTAAACTCCTTCAAAGCATTCATCAATCAAGTAAGTCCCTTCAACGTTTCTTTTAAACCCTAGATTCATGTCTCTACAATGATGTTGTTAGAAGGTGGAGGGCGAGGGGATGAATATATATATATATATATATTGTTGAGACTGAAGTATGAGTATATGTATGATTGAGAAGGAGATGGGATTTATGCATGGAAGGATTGTCTTGGATGATTATATGATGATTTGAGGTTGATTCATGTCATAGGTAGTATTTGTGATGAAGTATGCTAGAGATTATGTCACCTTTGGTGAATAGGATTTATATTCATGTTGGACTATTGAAGCCATGATCATATTTATGCTAGTAAGGGTTAGGTCATATTTTGATAAATTGAGATCTATGCTTGTATGCATGATTTGGATGATTTGATGAATTGAAGGGTTGTATATGTTCATGTTTGTGGTTAGCCATAGAAATATATTCATGATCTAGTTGTCCCTAAGCTAATCTTTATTTCATTAATAAAATATTTAATAATATGATTTTTCTAGTAAAATTTTGAAAACCATGGGAAAATGTGGATTTGGTCTTTTATATAAAATAGTGATATTCTAGTCAAACAAATAGTAGTTTTTGCTGGAATATATATATATATATATATATATTATTTAAGATGATAAAATCAATTAAAGCCTTTTATGGAAATAATTATAATTAATAAAATATTTATTACTAAAAATTTAATTATTATCTTTTAATCAAAACCCATTAAGGATTTGCTTATTATTTTTCAAGCAAGATTAATTAAATTTATTTTCAACAAATTTTAGCTATCAATTATTTTCTAACAACTAAATTATTAATAAATTATTATTTTACCTAATACTACCTTGGACCCTTTTTCAAATAAACCATAATTTATTTTTAGCAAGATTTAAACCTTCAACTTTTTGTACCTATTTCCCAAACTCTTGTTATTGTAATATCAAACTAGAATTATTTTATAAACCCTTTTATTTATTATTGAGCCTTGAAGCTTGGGACACTAGGGATATGACTGTAGTAAGGTGAGTTAGTTTTATTTGAGAAAGTGAGTCTTTGGCTTGAGTTTGATTGTGGTTTGTATTTACCCTATGCGGGTCAGGTCAGCTATTGGAGACCTTTGTTGTGAGCAAGGATCAGGTAAGCTCCTGCATAAAACCTGTTTGATGAAAAATGATTCTTTTTATGGTAAGCCAAATGTAGAGTGCATGGTCACTCATTTCTATAAAGGCAATTGAGGATTATCTCCATTCTCATTTCAGACAAATAAATTATTTGTAAATCAAGGGGCGGTTTTACTCAAAACCTAAAATTCTTTCTAAAACCAGTTTTGCCCCAAACTTTGGAAAACATTAATTGCCATTTTCAAGTAGAACTATGTTTTGTTCATTTTTCCCCAAGTGGGATACGTTACGTTGAGTACTCAACAGGGGTAGGATAGTAGTACTAGTTTTGAAGAACAAGAGTGAGTCTTCTGGCAGGAGGCCACCTCTAGAAGATAAGCTCAACTTAGAGAAACGTCAGTACTACTTAGTTAGGCCAGTCCGATCTAGCAGTTTGTTTTATTTCATTCAAGTGACTATGTTTTGCCGGAATGGACACCCGGTTGTTGTTTTGGTATACAGAAGGAGGAATATCTTGCCTGGTAGGCCGATCACCTACCTTTTGTCAGTCTGCACAAAGTGTCGGCATTTTGACCGGTTATGGGGCTCAACGTGTGGTAACCCATAATCCTTTCTTTCGAGTGGTTGATCTTATAAATTATGTACGGCTAGATAAGCCAAAACACCACTCTTGCTTTTGACTAATGTTTGATGCTTGCCAATATTTCTCTTATAAAGGTTTTACACTTTGCATCCACGAATTGTTTTCACTAAACACCCAATGCACACACGGACTTACTGAGATTTCTGTCTCATCACCTTTTTATCATGATTTCAGGTGGATCCTACTGTGGGGTCGAGTAGCTAGTAATATCTGCCTTGGAAGAGAATGTGTTTTTTGATTTTATGTATTTCTTTGGGGAGACGAGAGTGGATAATTTTATTTATGGATTTGTTTCCTTTTGGGAATTTGTGGATTTATTCTTGGGTTGTAATAAATCTTATGTTGAAGTATTATTTTTATTATTTTTATTCCGCTATTTTATTTGTGTGACCTCGTTATAAAAACCCCTTGTCCTTTGAACGGGGCGACATCCCCGGCCCCGGCGGGCCTAGGTAGCGGGGTGTTACAAGTGGTATCAGGGACAAGGTTTAGGCAATCAGTTGGTTTTCTGGATTTCTATTCCTTAAGTATTTTGATCTGGTTCTAATTCTTGTGTTTTGTTTATAGGATGGTCAAGAGAGCTGCATCGGCTGTCAGAGACAGGCCCGTTGGTTGCGGGAATCCATCTGCCCCATTACCTGTAGTGGATCCACCCTCGTCTGATTCAAAGACAGAGCCTGAGAGAGGTTGGTTTTTGAGTGAAGACGAGATGGAGCATGAGCCGCCTATGCTAGATGACCTGGTTGATGAGTTAGAGATGGAGGTTGATGGGGGCCTAGGTAAGTACTATGGGGATGATGAGGGTAAGGTAGATGAGCTTATTAGTGAGAGTAAGGAAGAGATAGATGGGATAGAAGAGGAGGAGGAGGATGCGATAAAGGCTCCTAGGACCCCAAAGATAGGTGAGTTTAATAGGAATTTTACTTGCTATGACCGCAAGGAGTCCAGTGATGAGGGTTATAGGCTGAGGGATGGATTTACCCAGGCATTAAGAGAACTTAGGAAGCCCGCTTTAGGAATCGAAGATAAGGGGAAAGGGAAGCTAGAAGAGGGACCTAAGAGGAGTGGATTTCGATATGGACTGGGTATGGATGCTAAGTTAAAGAGAGAGGGATTGTTTGACCTGTATGACTCAGAGGACGAGAGGCCTGCACCTAAGGGCGCGATTAGATTGGCTTTGGATGAGTTTTATGAGGCAGCTATGAGAACTAAGAAGGGCAATGAGGGTGATTTAGGTCAGCCAAGTGAGAGTGCGTGTTTTGCGGGGGATTATGTGGGAAAACCCGATAGCTCCGTTGTGAAACCCCAGTCAAGACCAACCGTAGAGTAAGGGAGTTGGGATGCATATCATGCTTTATTTCATGATTAAATATGTTTTCATATGATTTCTATGTGCTTTGAATTTGATTTTTATTATCTTGAAGTGTTGTTCGTGAGTGATGTGTGACAGGGGCAAAATGGTAAATTTTGCTCGAGGTGAAAATAAGGAGATAGCTTGTGGATTGAATAGGAAATAATTTTTCTAGTAGAAATAGCAACAAGAGTTGTTGTGGTTTAGTGGTTAGAGCCTTGGAATTAATTCTTGAGGTCTAAGGTTCAAATTCCATCATAGAAGCTTTAGCTTGAGTAAAATTTATTTTGCTTGGAAAAGGATGGTTTCGGCCATGAGGGCCTAGATCAATGTGGTGATGATGTGCTAGGAGAGACATGTTAGGAGAATTCTCAGTTCACTCTTTTGTTCTTCGCGAAATGCCTAAAGGGAATTCATTCTCCCTTGATCTTTAGTTTTTCTTAATTTTCAACTTCTTAGCTTGATCAAGGTGTTCTATCCTTTTCCTTTCAAGAAAATTCAGTAGAGGACTAAGGTCTTTTAGGATCAAAATGTCCTAGTAAAAGGCTTCTCATGGTTTGGAAAATGTAAATGATTTGTGGGAAAATTGAAGAGGAAAATCCCTCTTGAAAGCTTGCTGAAATTTTTCCTCTAATTTAGTTCATCTACCTTCATGGAATGTGCTGAAATTTTCCAGCTTGTGGTACCTTCAAAGGGTCGAAAATTCTAGCTCACATTCCCTCCCAAATGCTACCAGAAAAATAGTCCTTAGGATCAGTTTGAAACCTGAAAGTTTTTGTCCAAATTCGGACTGCACAAACTAGAGCAAAGCAGGAAAAATTCCTGTTCGAAAATCAGCTTTGAGAGCTCCAAACCAAGCTGTTTTCTCCCAGATTTTGGGCAGTACCTTAGCCATGTTTTTCCTCCATAAAGAAGGCTAGAAACCAGCCTTTAATACTCCTGAAATCCCCTTCAAAACTCGCTGCAAATCTGCTGGAAATGGCAGACAAAAATTCTGCCAGAAAATTCCCGTACAGCGAAATTTCTGTGCAGAATTTTTGTCCAGCTTGTTTCCTATTTTGTTCCAACCGAAAACCCCAACCTACTTCTGTCAAAACCTCCCTTAAACCTCCATTAACAGAGGTCCATTGTTCCCTGAAGCTTCTGCACGAAATTCCCTCCATGACTGATCGAAAATCCCTCAACCAAATCCCTGCAATTTAGCTTGATTACTTTCCAAAATTTCAGCCATCTTGTTTAACAACTTTCCATAAAATTTTGCTCAATTGATCAGACATCTTCTCCACCATTGTGCACCTTAGTTTCGGCCATCACAAGCCTCCTTTAACCAGCTTTAATTCCCCAGAAAAGCTACACAATCCAGTCGGCCATAGGAGACTTCAAAGCTGTCCAGAAAAATCAAGATATTCCTAGAATATCTAGTTTCCAAATTCTCTTCCTAAAAATATTCTTCAAGGATTGTAACAACTAACCTTTCCTTTCCCTTCCAAATCAGAGAAATCACTCCCTAAACCCTACAGAATTTCGGCAGCCCCAATTCCTCAGAAAATCGGCAGCTTCTTCTTCTCTCTCTCTCGATTTTCTTCAAGCAACAAGAACACACACACACACTACACCAAGAACACCTACTTCTTCTCTACACCTAATACCCCTCCAAACCACCTCAAACCCTCACGAAAATCTCCAGATTTAGTCTACTCATTGCTGTGAATCCATCAACACCCTTATTAACATCAAACTCTACAAATCATCTTGCTACTTTGGATCAAAAAGCAGAAATTTCTGTGAAGAACAAGAACATCTTCAAGGTAAACTTATTCTAACAACTTCATCCTCTTCAAACTTGATCTCTAATAAAAACCTATATGAATAATTACACTAATGACTTCTCTCTCTCTCTCTCTCTCATGGACCGAAATTCTCTCTCTTGGCCGAATGGTCTCTTCCTCCATGGCCATGCTTTCGCCACCTTTCTTGAACAAGATTAGCCATCTAGGAGTTGAGATCTTCTCTAAACTCCTTCAAGTCATTCATCAATCAAGTAAGTACCTTCAATCCTCTTTTTAAAATTTAGAATCATGTCTCTAGGTTGATGAATGGCGATAGGTTTATGTATGTGATGTTGTTGATTGAAGCATGAGTATATGTATGATTGTGAAGGAGTGGGATTTATGCATGGAAGGATTATATTGGTGGATTTAATGATGAGTTGAGATTTGATGCATGTCATAGGTAGTATTTGTGATGACGCATGCTAGAGATTATGTCACCATGGGTGAATAGGATTTATATGCATGATTAGATTTTGAAACCATGATCATGTTTATGCTAGTAGAGGTTAAATCATGTAATAATAAATTTAGATATATGCCTATGTGCAAGACTTGGATGATTTGATGGATTGAAGGATTGAGTATGTTATTGATTATGGTTGACTATGGAATCTTGATCATGATCTAGTTGTCCTTAAGCAAATTTTATTTCATGAATAAAATATTTGCTAATAATTTTTGCTAAAGAATTTCGAAAACCCTAGGAAGGGTAGATTTGGAATTATGATATATGTAAAGGATATTTTAGTCAAATAAATAATGATTTTTCTAGAAAATAAAATAAATAAATATTATTTAAAATAAAGAAAATTAATTAAAGCCTTTATGGAAAAGATTTATACTTAATAAAATATTTACTAAATCAAAACCCTTAAGGGTTTACTTATTATTTTCCAAGAAAGACTTATTAAATTTAATCTTAACTAGTTTTAGCTATCAATTATTTTCTAACAACTAAGCTATGATTAAATCACTATTTTACCTAGTACCACCTATGGCTCCTGATCAAATAAACTCTAAATTTTCCTTAACAAGATTTAAACTTTCAACTTGTTAGAATTTATTTCCTAATCCATTAATTATTTTAAATAACAAATTATACTTAGCTTATAAACCTATTCAATTATTGGTTTGCCTTAAAGCTTGGGACACTAGGATCATGGTAGTAGTGAATTGAGTTGATTTAAAATTGAGGAAGTGGATTGTGGCTTGAATCTGATTAAGATTTGTATTTGCCCATGTGGGGTTAGGTCAGCTATTCGAGACCTTCTTGTTGTGAGCAAGAATCAGGTAAGCTCCTGCATAAAACCTATCGATGTGAAATGTTTTCTTATGGCAAGCTAAATATGGAGTGTATGGACACTCGTTTATTTGAAGGCAATTGAAGGTTGAATTCATCTTTATTTCCAACGCTGGAATTATTCAAAAGTTAATGAGCAAATTTTCCAAACTGGAAACTCTTTCTAAAACTGATTCCGCTCAAAACCTTGGGAAACCCTCAAATTGCTATTTTCATGCAGAGCAATGCTCTGTTCATTTTATCCCCAGTGGGAAACGTCGTTGAGTACTCAATGAGGGTGGACTACTAGGACTAGTCTTTGAAGGGTTAGGGTAAGTCTCTCAGCAGGTGGCCACCTCTGAGGGGTGAGTCCTTCTTGGATAAGATGCCAGTTCCAGTGAGTCTTGCCGGTCCGAGCTAGCAGTTTATTTTGTTTCAGTCAAGTGACTGTGTTTTTGCCGGAATGGACACCTGGTTGTTGTTTGGGTATAGATAATGAGGAGTATCTTGCCCAGTAGGCCGATCACCTACATTTGTTAGTCTGCACAATGTGTTAGGCATTCTGACTGGTTATGGGGCCCAAAGTGTGGTAACCCATATCCCTTTCTTTCGAGTGGTTGATTTCATTACTTATGTATGGCTAGAAGAGCCAAAACGCCACTCTTGCTTTTGACTAATGTTTATTACTTGCCAATGTTTCTCTTATGAAGATTTCACACTTTGCATCTAAGAACTGTTTCCACTAAACACCCAAAGCACTTACGGACTTACTGAGATTTTGTCTTACCACCTTTTATCATGATTTTAAGTTGATCCTGTTGTGGGTGAGTAGCTACCTTGGGAAGAGAATGTGTGTGTTTTTTTTTTTTTTATGTACTGCTTTGGGGAGACGAGTGTGGATGATTTTAATTATGGTTTTTGTTTTGGAATTTCATGGATGTACTTTTGAAGTATTTTGGGTTGTAATAAATTCTTTTTAGTTTAAGTATTATTTATTTCAGCAATTTTATTTGTGACCTAGTTATAAAGACCCTTTGTCCTTTGGACGAGGCGACATCCCCGGCCCTGGCAGGCCTAGGTCATCTGGGGTGTTACAAGTGGTATCAGAGCCTAGGTTACAGATAAATATTGATGAAATATGATTTATTTATTTAAGTTTAAATCCTATCTAACCTACTTTGTTGATGTTGTAGGATGGTTAGACTGCTTAGGACAGCAAGGAAAGGGCAGCAGTGGCACCCACCTTACTACCTAGACCAGGAGGACCTTCCATTTCCCTAGCCTGTCCCTCAGCCAGTTGTTCCTATAGAGGATAACAATGGTGTCGAGGATATCCCTATAGAGGATAATAGTGATGATGAGCTTGACTTGATGGAGGATAGCTGTGAGGACGAGGTCCAGATCCTTCAACCACCTCCAATCCCGGTGATAGATATAAGCTCTGACAGTGAGGATGATGTTATGATAGTGGAGCCTGAACCCCACCCTCCTAATCCCGATGTGGATTTAGTAGCAGCTAGAGATGACCCGGGGGAGATAGACTATGAGTCTCCACCCAGACCTTCCTTTATTCCTTCTTTCAGCCGAGTTGAGGTCGGGGAGAGTTCTAGGCGCCCTGGGAAGGAGCCTATAGAGGTATTTGCTAGCGGGGAGGGGGTGGATTTCTCTAAAAACACCAGAGGTTTGATATATGAGGCAGATGATGAGGATTTCGATGAGGAGTAGAGAGCTAGGAGTCATTTTGATTTGGATGTTTGTTTATTTACAGCTTTTCATTAATTGAGATGTTAAGAATTCTTAAAGTTCATTTTTATCAAATTTCGAAATTATGCAAGTTAATATTTGAAATCGAAATTTATGAGCAATCCTTTACATAAGTTGCATCTGACTTCTTTCTATTCATACTTGGCTATGTATGCATACACCACAAAAATGATTTGATACTGGAGTGCATACATTTAACATTTGGGGTGTGGTATAGAATGGCACCCAAGAGACGTGCAGTTCCTTCCACCTGAAGAACTCCAGAGGTAGACCAGGTAGCACCGGAAGTTGAACCGGAATAGATGCAATCACCCCATCAGGGTAACGGGCAAAGTGATCCCGCGATGGGCATGGGGTCTGATGCCCCGGTAGATGTGTCAATGGGTAAGATACTCAGCAAAGTGGCCGGCATTCTTCATACGCTAACCGAGCGGAGGCACCCTAGAGGGGAAGATGTGGCGTTGGAGAAGTTCTTGAAATTCCAACCGCATATCTTTATGGGTGAAGCGGAACAGGACCAGAAGGCCGAGCAGTGGGTCGAGCAAATGGAGGATATTTTCGCAACGCTCCAGCATTCTGAGGAGCGGATGGTTAAATTTGCAGATTTTCGGTTGAGAGGACCAGCTCGGGCATGGTGGCAGCGGGTCCAAGAGGACTGGGTAATGGATGAGCAAGAATAGACGTGGTCCAACTTCATTGAATCTTTTAAGGCAGAGTACATCCCTCAGTGGATTGTAGAAAAACGGGAGGACGAATTTAGAATCTGAGGCAGGGGAGCATGTCTGTGGCTCAATACGCGGCTTGATTCACGCAGTTGTCAAAATACTGCCGAAGACTGGTCGACACCGAGCAGAACCGGACAAGGCAGTTCGTCAAGGGGCTAAGACCGGAGTTGAGGAGAGCTTTGACACCTGCTCCACCGACAACTTACTCGGGGGTGGTGGACGCTGCTACTCGCACGGAGAATGAAGATAGCAGCAGGATGGTGGCCAAGCCCTTCCAACCGCCGAGACAACCGCAGGGACACTTCCCAAGGCAGCAATCCCACAAGCGCCCTGCAAATCATCTTTGGCAGAACCGGGAAAAGTAAGCCCGGACAGCACCAGCTGGACCTGCACCGAACCTCCCGTCCTGCAGGCAGTGTGGAAAGAAAGGCCACACCGAGAGGAATTGCTAGTCCAAGGGAAGAGATAGGAAGTGCTACCATTGTGGTGACCCGAACCACCTGAGGAATACCTGCCCTAAGCTACACCGAATCGGGCAGGGAAACCCGGCTTAGAACCCGGGTCTCAACTGGGCCAACACCATGGGAGCAGCCGGAGATGGAGCACCGAAGCCACAAGTGAAGGCCAATGTATTCGCTCTCAACAGAGGGGAAGTTGGAGCCGATGCCGCGGTGGTGGAAGGTACGTTCACTATTCAAGGGCGATCCGTTAATGCTTTAATTGATCCTGGCTCTACTCATTCCTATATAAACAAGTTGTGTGCATGTCATTTGGGTTGGGATGGAGTGGAGCTACCTTTCATTTTAGAAGTAAGCACCCCTTGGGGGAAGATGGTGCAAGCGGATCGGTATGTGAGGGATTGTAAGGTTAAGGTGGGGAGAGAAAATCTGGGGGGAGATTTGATTGTGTTGGACATTGAAGGCTATGACTTAATTTTGGGGATGGACTGGTTAGCCAAATATGGGGCTAGGGTAGACTGCAAAAATAAGTCAGTTCAGTTTGTCAGACGGGGTTGTGATGTGTTAGAATTTGATGGAAAGAGGGTGAAAGAGTTGAAGTACTTGATTGCAGGGGCTAACGCCCGAAAATTATTGAGGCAAGGTTGTAAAGGTTATCTGGCTTACGTGATGAACAAGCCTAAGGATCAGTGTACTCTGGAGGACACAAAAGTAGTGAAGGATTTTCCCGAGGTATTTCCAGCGGAGCTTGATTCTCTACCTCCTAGTCGAGAAGTGGAGTTCACTATCGACTTAGTTCTCGGAGCAAAACCAGTATCGCGGACTCCGTACCGGATGGTGCCAGCAGAGTTGAAAGAGTTGAAAGTGCAACTAGAGGAGCTCGTTGGCCAAGGCTATATTAGACCAAGCACGTCGCCCTAGGGAGTGCCTGTGCTATTTGTAAAGAAGAAGGACGAGACCTTGAGGCTGTGCATCGACTACCGAGGGCTGAACAATTTGACAATCAAGAACAAGTACCCTCTTCCGTTGATTGACGAACTATTCGATCAGCTGCAAGGATCCAGTTGCTATTCCAAGTTGGATCTAAGACAAGGATATTCCAAGTGCGGATAAGAGAGGAAGATATCCCCAAAACAGCCTTCAACACCCGATATGGGCATTACGAGTTCGTAGTAATGCCGTTCGGGGTGACTAACGCTCCGGCAGTATTCATGGACCTGAAGTATATCTTCACTCAGAAGGATTTGAACTTGAGGCAACGGAGATGGATGGAATCCTTGGAAGAATACCGTTTCCCAATCAACTACCATCCCGGGAAGGCTAACGTTGTGGCAGACGCCCTAAGCAAAAAAGTTGGGATGGCTAAACTGAAGGTGCAGGAAATGCAAGTAGTTCAGGACGTATTGGACAGAAGGATGGAAGTGCGAGACAAAACGATTATCATCAGTAATTTGAAGTTGGCACCGGACTTGAGGAAAGAAATAGTGGAATCTCAGCAAAGCAACGTCGAGTTTCAAATTTTTAAGGATAAGGAGCTTAAGTGACCGAACAGCGAATTCTGTCAGGACGAAGTAGGAGTTTTCCATTTCAGAGTTCGATTGTGTGTACCTAGGGGGCAACAACTAAGGGTTAGAATTTTGGAAGAGGTACACAAGAGCAAGTACGCAATTCATCCGGGAGAGGTCAAGATGTATCAAGATTTGAAGAGAGCATACTGGTGGCCCGGAATGAAGCGAGATGTGGTCAAGTACGTATCGACTTGTCTCACCTGCCAGAAAGTTAAAGCGGAGCATAAGAAGTCAGCGAGACTATTGCAGCCGTTGCCAGTGCCGGAATGGAAGTGGAATGAGGTGACTATGGATTTCGTCACTGGACTCCCTTTGTCAAAGACTCAGAAGGACGCCATATGGGTACTAGAAGTCGAGACAGCCCAGATGCAACCACCCAACCGGGGTGAAGGGAGTGGTCTGAATATGGGATCAGGGTCTAAAGTTCCAATTGATGTGTCATTGGGCCAAGCATGCAGTAAGAAGGCCGGAATTCTGCAGACTCTAACCGAGCAAAAGTACCCTAAGCGAGAAGACAAGTTCCAGAGCTTAAAGCAGAGGAATATGACAGTAACTCAATATGCTGCTCGACTCAATCGCTTTTCCAAGTACTGTCAACGGCTAATAGATTCAGAGCAAAACATTACCCGGCAGTTCATGAAGGGATTGAGACAGGAACTTTGAAGGGTATTGGCACCATTTCCACCAACGACTTATGTTGCAGTGGTGGAAGCCACAACTCGTACCGAGAATGAGGATAAAGGTAGAGCAGATAGCAAAGCATCGAACTTATCTAAGCGCGTTACTCCTAAGAGGCCTACAGGGCAGCAACACGAAAATAAAGGAAAACCAGCACGGACCGCGCTAGCTAGGGCCACTGCAAATGTAATAACCTGTCATCACTGTGGCAGGAGGGGGCACGAGATGAAGGATTGCTGGTCTAAGAAGGAGAACAGAAAATGCTATATTTGCAGGGACCCTTCGCATATGAGGAATAACTGTCCAAAAATTGGAAGTACCAACCAAGGAAACCCAACAATGCTTGCTCGCTCGGCCAGTCGAGCCGACATTGGTGGAGCTGCAGGAAGTGAGGATAGGAATCTCAGGTGAATGCCGGAGACCAAATGCGGAGGTACTAGAAGCAGATGCAGCGATAAGAGAAAGTAAGCCTGCTATTATGAAGACATTATGATTTATTCTAATCCTGCGCATTGCTATAACAAATTGGATTGGCCATGTTAATGGGAGTGTGATGGATTGAAATTGCCCGTACCCGATGGTCAAGGTTTAGTGGGAGCATCATGGCAAGCAGGATGCCGTATGGGAATCAGAAGAGTGGGTTAAGCGGATGTATTCCGATCCGAAATAGAAGTATGCATGAATTTCGGGACGACATTCTTCTAAGGAGGTGAGGATGTGAAACCCCAATCGAAACCAACCTTAGAGTAAGGGGGTTGGGATGCATATCATAATTTATTTCACGGTTAAATATATTCTCATATGAATTTTTATGTGTTCTGGATTCGAGTTTTATTGTCTTGAAGTCTTGATGGTGAGTATTGTGTGAGAGGGGCAAAATGTCAATTTTTGCCCGGGGTGAAAATAGGGAGATAGCCTGTGGATTGAATAGAAAATAATTTTTCTAGTAGAAATAGCAACAAGAGTGGTTGTGGTTTAGTGGTTAGAGCTTTGGAATAGAATATTGTGGTCTAGGGTTCAAATTCCATCATAGAAGCTTTAGCTAGATTAAATTTTGTTTTTGCTTAGGGAGGATTAGTTTCAGCCTTAATAGCCTAGAACAAGGTGGTGACAATGTCCTAGGAGAGACATGTTAGGAGAATTCTCATTGCACTCTTTACTCTACTCGAAATTCTTGAAGGGAAATTCATTCTTCCTTGTTCTTTAATTTTTCTCAATGCTCAACTCATTAGTTTGATCAAGGTGTTCTAGCCTTTTTCTTTCTAGAAAATTCAGTAAAGTGCTGAGGCCTTTTAGGATAAAAATGTCTTGGTAAAAAACTTCCTATGGTTTGAAAATATGGAAGAGTTGTGAGGAATTCCATGAGGAAAATATCTCTAGTAAGCTTGCTGAAATTTTCCTCTAGCTTAGTTCATCTTTCTTCATAGAATGAGCTGGAATTTTCCATCTTGTTGTACCTTCAAAAGGTCAAAATTTTTAGCTAACATTCCCTCCCAAATGCTGCCATAGAAATTGTTTTGAGGATCAGTTTGAAACCTGAAAGTTCTTGTCCAATTTCGGACTGCTCAAGTTGGAGCAAAACAGGAAAAATTCCTGTACGAAAATCAGTTTTGAGAGCCCAAAACCAAGCTGTTTTCTCCCAGATTTTGTGCAGTAGCTGAGCCATGTTTTTCCTCCATAAAGAAGGCTGGAAACCAGCCTTGAATACCTCTGAAATCCCCTTCAAAACATGCTGCAAAATGGTTGGAAGTGGCAGTTGAAATTCTGCCCAGTAAATTCCCTGTGCAGCGAAATTTTGTGCAGGAAATTTTTCCAGCTTGTTTCCTATTTTTGTTCCAACTGAAACACCAGCCCTAATATGTCAAAACCTCCATTAAACCTCCATTAACAGAGCTCCATTGTTTCCCTGGAGCTTCTGCACGAAATTCCATCAATGGCTGTCCAAAAATCTCTCAAACAAATCCCTGTAATTTAGCTTGATTGGTTTTCAAAATTTCAACCATCTTATTTAGCAACCTTCCAAAATATTTTGCTCAATGGACCAGACTTCTTCTTCATCATTGTACACCCTAATTTTGGCCACCATAAGCCTCAATAAGTCAGCATTAATCCCACAAAATTCTACTCAAACAATCAGCCATGGCAGACTTCAAAGTTGTCCAAGCAATCAAGATATTCTTAGGATATTTACTTTCCCAATTCACTTCCTAAAAATATTCTTCAAAGATTGTAACAACTAACCTTTCCTTTTCCCTTCCAAATCAGAGAAACAACTTCCTAAACCCTACAGAAATTCGTCCAGCCCCATCTCTCACAGAAAATTCGGCAGCTGCAAATTCCTTCCCTCTCTCTCTCGATTTTCTGCAATCATCAAGAATACACACACTACACCAAGAACACCTACTTCTTCTCTACACCTAATACCCCTCCAAACCATCTCAAATCCACTCAAAAACTTCCATATTTGATCTACACATTGCTGTGAATCCATCAACACCATTATTAACATCTAACTCCTCCAAACATCTTGCTACTTCGGATCAAAACTAGAAATTTCTGTTAAGGTCAAGAACACCATCAAGGTAAACATATTCTAGCAACTTCATCTTCTCTAAGCTTGATCTCTAATGAGAACCTATGCGAATAAACATACTAATGATTTCTCTTTCTCTTCTCTCTCTCTCTCTCTCTCTCTCTCTCTCTCTCTCTCTCTCTCCCTTCTCTTGGCTGAATGACTTTTTCTCCCATGGACATGCTTTCGCCATCTCCCATGGACAAAGTTTGACATCTAGGAGTTGAGATCTACTCTAAACTCCTTCAAAGCATTCATCAACCAAGTAAGTCCCTTCAACGTTTCTTTTAAACCCTAGATTCATGTCTCTACAATGATGTTGTTAGAAGGTGGAGGGCGAGGGGATGAATATATATATATATATATATTGTTGAGACTGAAGTATGAGTATATGCATGATTGAGAAGGAGATGGGATTTATGCATGGAAGGATTGTCTTGGATGATTATATGATGATTTGAGGTTGATTCATGTCATAGGTAGTATTTGTGATGAAGTATGCTAGAGATTATGTCACTTTTGGTGAATAGGATTTATATTCATGTTGGACTATTGAAGCCATGATCATATTTATGCTAGTAAGGGTTAGGTCATATTTTGATAAATTGAGATCTATGCTTGTATGCATGATTTGGATGATTTGATGAATTGAAGGGTTGTATATGTTCATGTTTGTGGTTAGCCATAGAAATATATTCATGATCTAGTTGTCCCTAAGCTAATCTTTATTTCATTAATAAAATATTTAATAATATGATTTTTCTAGTAAAATTTTGAAAACCATGGGAAAATGTGGATTTGGTCTTTTATATAAAATAGTGATATTCTAGTCAAACAAATAGTAGTTTTTGCTGGAATATATATATATATATATATATATTATTTAAGATGATAAAATCAATTAAAGCCTTTTATGGAAATAATTATAATTAATAAAATATTTATTACTAAAAATTTAATTATTATCTTTTAATCAAAACCCATTAAGGATTTGCTTATTATTTTTCAAGCAAGATTAATTAAATTTATTTTCAACAAATTTTAGCTATCAATTATTTTCTAATAACTAAATTATTAATAAATTATTATTTTACCTAATACTACCTTGGACCCTTTTTCAAATAAACCATAATTTATTTTTAGCAAGATTTAAACCTTCAACTTTTTGTACCTATTTCCCAAACTCTTGTTATTTTAATATCAAACTAGAATTATTTTATAAACCCTTTTATTTATTATTGAGCCTTGAAGCTTGGGACACTAGGGATATGACTGTAGTAAGGTGAGTTAGTTTTATTTGAGAAAGTGAGTCTTTGGCTTGAGTTTGATTGTGGTTTGTATTTACCCTATGCGGGTCAGGTCAGCTATTGGAGACCTTTGTTGTGAGCAAGGATCAGGTAAGCTCCTGCATAAAACCTGTTTGATGAAAAATGATTCTTTTTATGGTAAGCCAAATGTAGAGTGCATGGTCACTCATTTTTGTAAAGGCAATTGAGGATTATTTCCATTCTCATTTCAGACAAATAAATTATTTGTAAATTAAGGGGTGGTTTTACTCAAAACCTAAAATTCTTTCTAAAACCAGTTTTGCCCCAAACTTTGGAAAACCTTAATTGCCATTTTCAAGTAGAACTATGTTTTGTTCATTTTTCCCAAAGTGGGATACATTACGTTGAGTACTCAATAGGGGTAGACTAGTAGTACTTGTTTTGAAGAGCAAGAGTGAGTCTTCTGGCAGGAGGCCACCTCTAGAAGATAAGCTCAACTTAGAGAAACGTCAGTACTACTTAGTCAGGCTGGTCCGAGCTAGCAGTTTGTTTTATTTCAGTCAAGTGACTATGTTTTGCCGGAATGGACACCCGGTTGTTGTTTGGGTATAGGGAAGAAGGAGTATCTTGCCTGGTAGGCCGATCAACTACCTTTTGTCAGTCTGCACAAAGTGTCGGCATTCTGACCGGTTATGGGGCCCAACGTGTGGTAACCCATAGTCCTTTCTTTCGAGTGGTTGATCTCATAAATTATATACGGCTAGATAAGCAAAAACACCACTCTTGCTTTTGACTAATGTTTGATGCTTGCCAATATTTCTCTTATAAAGGTTTTACACTTTGCATCCACGAATTGTTTTCACTAAACACCCAATGCACACACGGACTTACTGAGATTTCTGTCTCATCACCTTTTTATCATGATTTCAGGTGGATCCTGCTGTGGGGTCGAGTAGCTAGTAATATCTGCCTTGGAAGAGAATGTGTCTTTTGATTTTATGTATTGCTTTGGGGAGATGAGGGTGGATAATATTATTTATGGATTTGTTTCCTTTTGGGAATTCATAGATTTATTCTTGGGATGTAATAAATCTTATGTTGAAGTATTATTTTTATTATTTTTATTCCGCTATTTTATTTGTGTGACCTCGTTATAAAAACCCCTTGTCCTTTGAACGGGGCGACATCCCCAGCCCCGGTGGGCCTAGGTAGCGGGGTGTTACAAGGTAAGTTAAAGTCTCGATAGTCGGGGCCATATATGATACATTAAGTTAGTCCATTTAGAGTTATTAAGGTTTTTCATCCAACTCAAGGGATCATTAAGGTGAATGGAAATCAATTAAAACTATATTTGGGTGAAGTCCCTGACACTTTAGAGCATCTCGATGTTCTCCTTTATGAGCCATGGTTATCCATTACTCATTTGTACTTCATTTTCTTTATCGTTTTAGTTATTTTATTATCACATTCTTTTCTTTTTCTAGATTTATATTTCTTTTTGTTTTGTTTCTTTTTAATTAGGTACCCTTGTGATTTTCATTGCAACTCTTCCTTGTGGTGGGATTCAAATATGGTGGCACTACAATGTAATGGCAGTATCCTCTTTACTTTATTCAACCTCTTTATTACTTTTTGTCTCTGTGGCTATAAGTTTATTGTTGTATATTTGGCCATTAAGCATAATGTCCAGTTTAAGTGTGTCTGTGGGAGGGGGGAGGGGGGAATAAGGTCGACGAAATAATTTTCCATCTTATTTTGCCAAAATTTTAAAAAAAATTAGTGGTTTTCATTGTTAAGCAAGGTTGTAATTCTTTTTCTTGCTTGGTGTTAGTGTTATGCCCTAGAGGCAATCATTTGTACATTGTATATGACACATTTTATTTTAATAAAAGGCATTCTTTATTAAAAGGCATTCTTTATCTTACATTTTCTTTTATTTACCTTTGTGTAATAGAATTGTTGGATAAAGTACCTAATACAACACTGTGTTAAGAAAATCATAATAGAGTTCATAATATGAGATTCCTACTACACTGTACAGTGTTAGTACTTAGATAGTCCCTAGTCGTAGTATTAATGAGACTGGACATCATTAATGCGTTAAGACTAGCATGTGTTAGACTTCCTAATTTGATCAGGCAGTGGTTTTCATATCCGTGAGTACTGAGATACTCAAAGTTAACACATGGAGGCTTGTTAATGGTACAAGTACATTGGATGACCTAGCTATGAGATAATCACATGGATAACTATTTAGTGCCAGTGATATAATCTCAATATAGCAAACGTGCAAGTATCTTTAGACTTGAGATTTCCAAGGTACTTTGTTTATTAAGCATTGTGCTTTGATTCCAATCTCTGGAGCCAGATCGAAGGACGCCTATGAGATGGATATTGGGTACATTGTGAGGTAAACGAAAGTAGTTGAGAGAGTCAATAAAGGATTCACCACTTCTAATAGTAGGGGCGAATATCTCACAGACACTTTTATTAATTACTACTCGAGAAGTCCTTGGCCAAGGTGATTGTGTATTGGAAACAGTTCCAATTGATACACTTCTAGAGTAGTGGGCTCCTAGTACAAGTACTATTGTATTCGGGCCAGAATTAATTCTGGAGGGAGTTGACACTAATTCTATACTCCAAATCGAATGAGATATTGTATGGTGAAAGGAGTTAATTGCACTGTAGTTTGTTATTGAAGGGTTCATGTCAAGCCACTTGACTTCTTGGTCTCTTGGATGGTCATGATGTGTTGCTAGATACCGCTCATGATCTAGAAATATAGGTTTATTAATTGATGAATTAATAAACTAATCCTGATTAGAATTGATATGATTAATTCTAATTAATTATGGATTATTAATCTCAAAGACATTTGGATTAATTCATGTTCGCTACCAATTGACTGGGATACCTAATAAGTCACACACAATAGAGGATTATTTACTCAAAATATTATTTGATGACATAATGGGGTTAATTGCGAGAAAGAGAAGTTGTTATAGCTAAATTATAATTAGTCATAATTTATGGGCTAAATTATAATTATGAGATAAATCTAATTACAATTAGGGAATTCTAATTGTTTTCGAATTCTCAGTTTTGGTAATTTTTTTTGTGACCTATAGGATATGCATGAAACCCTAAGGTGTGAGAGTAATACACACGAAAACAATAGCCACGAAAACTCTGTCTTCTCTTTCTCTCTCTTGTTGATATTGATCAAGCCCTAGCTGCCACTTAGTTTTTTCTACTAGCACAGAAAACTTCATGCTTAAGTGTATCCTCGTGTGGATTACTGTTAGAAATAATCGCACACTATGATTATAGTGGTTGGATGTTCAACACTCGTGGTGTTTGATCAAGAGGATTGCTGGATCACGCCTTGACTTGAAGAAGGAAAATTTGTTTTCCACACGATCAAAGAAAGGTAAAAAGTTGTTACCTTTATTCTCCTTATGTCTTGTTTTCCACACATATGTGGATCCTGGGATAGTATCTCGTTTTATTTTTCTGTTATGCCATATATGATATGCATGTGATACCCAACACTTAGGTCTGGGTTTTGTCATTCATTAGGTGGATTTTGATGAAATTAGTTTGTTAGATAGGATATTTTACAAAATATGAGAGGTTTGATTAATCTTATTTATGCATTGGTGTTTGAATGTTATTTGACTCATCTAGTTTCAATATGGAGAGTATGATGAATGTGGGGAAAGTTTATTGGCTAAATCTTGTATTATGAGTTTAAATTTTGCTAAGCTTTGAGTTGTGATGATGAATATGAGGTGATAAAATATCTCTAAGTGGAAAGATTGTGGAAAAAATTGTGAAACATTCTTCTGAGTTGAAGAATTGGAAAAATGAGTTGATTGCTTCCTCTTTGAAGATAAGAAAAAAATTATTTTTGCTTGATATGGGGACCAATATGGATAGTGAAGATAAATCAACTTTCTTGAGGCTATAACTTCCAAAGAGCAAAAGAAAAGAATATTGTTGAAAAAATGATGAGTGATGGCTCAAAGGGTACCAATACGATATGTGAAGAGAAATCTATGTACTTGAGGCTAACAATTCCTCAAGTCATTAGAAAAAATAGAGAGAAAGAAAATTGGATTTCTTTCCTGACATCACGACTTAAGTTGTGCAATTTTTAAATTTATAATAAGTGAGTTGGTAGATAGCTTGACTTATGTAATTCATGTTATCTATATTTTAACTTGAAGAGTGAAATAATTTTCTTAGACTAAGGTACACACTTGCCTAATTTGACTTCAAGAGTTTTGTGATGTCTTGTCCAATATTTCAAAGTTTGAATTTTTTTTCAAAGGGTATGAATCACAAGAGTTGTATGTAAAGTTTGCAAGAAAGGCATAATCTTTGCTATGGTAAAGAAATTTTTCAATGAGAAAGGACTTGTGTTATCTTGATAATTTTCTTGGTTAAAGTGTTTTGCTTGAGGATAAGCAAATGTTCAAGTGCGGGGGTATGTGATAGGGGCTAAAATCACCATTATTTTCCTAGTTATTTAAGATTGTTTTGAGATACATCTATTGTAATGACTAGGCATATTCTTTCCTATTTGACATTTTTCTTGTAAAATGGGTTTTTGGCAAATTTGTAAAGCTATGAGTAGATTTCAAGCAGAAAGTGAACAATTCCAGAATATACCTAGTCCCAGGCCCAGCCAACGAACCAAGTGCCAGGTCTATTCTAGTCTAGCGGCTATAATTGAGCCAACTTTCAGGGGAAAACCATAATAGACCTAGTGCCAGATCTGGCAAGTGTACCTAGCATCGGGTCCATTCTGTCTGTAGATAGGAATGGAGTAAAAATAGAGCAAAAATCTAAAGGAAGAATAGAGCACACATAGCACTAGGTGGGTCGAAGGTACCTGGCGCGCAGGTACACTCTAGAAAGCGAATATTCTATGCACGAAATTAAGAATTTTCCAATGATTTTGGCATTTTATGAATCCTACTCAGCCAAAAGTTCCTAAGCCATGAATTTAGCATCTTCCAGGACTATAAAAGTACAAGAAAATACAATAGAAGGGATATATACACATAGAGAGAGGTGGATTACAAAGCAAAAATTCCCAATCACTGATTGAAGGAGAGATTCACCTAATCAAGGGGGATTGTTTATGAGAGTCTTCAAGAGTGAAGAAAGAGGCTTGTCTACGAGTGCTTTCTTTTACCTTTATCTTCTCTTCCTTAAACAACAATGTATTTAATATTTTTATTGTAATTTAATATTATTTTTGAGATTCATGATTTTATGTTGATTTAGTTTTTTGATCAATTCTTTATCATCTTTGGTGTTTGATTACTTATTATCATTGGTTATTGATGTGAGTTCTTCTAATTGACTTAGACAAAATGATGTTAGGAGTTTCATTGCATTGATTTCATATTTGTTAAATCTTAATGGATATGAACGATGGAGTTAGAATTTTAAAACTAAATGATCAAATGTTAAGTTGATGTTGCCTTGACATAGGGTCATTAGCTAATTTTGTAACACCCCATTACCTAGGCCTAACAGGGTCGGGGATGTCACCCCGTCCAAAGGACAAGGGGTCTTTATAACTAGGTCACACAAACAAAAATAGAACAATACTTTAAAATTTAAAACATATTACAATCCAAAAATTCAAGACAAATGCAAAATAAAAATTGTTCACTCTCAACTCCCAAAGCATTACATAAAATAGATAACAGAATATCTTCCAAGCAGGCAACAACTAGCTACTCATCCCCACAATAGGATCGACCTAAAATCATGGTAAAAAGGGTGATGAGATAAAAATCTCAGTAAGTCCATGTATGCTTTAAGTATTTAGTGAAAACAGTTCGTGAATGCAAAATGTAAGAACTTCATAAGAAAAATACTAGCAAGCAATAAACAATGTTCAAAATCAAGAGTGGCGTCTTGGCTTTTCTATCCAAACATGTACAATAAAATCAACCACTCAAAAGGGGTAGTCATGGGTTACCACACGTTCGGCCCTATAACCATACAACGGTCAGAATGCCACATTTTGTGTAGACTGACAAAGGTATGTGATCGGCATAACGGGTAAGATACTCCTCCTTCTCTACACCCAAACAAAATTGGTTGTCCACTCTGGCAACACACAATCCACATGACTGAAACTTGCTAGCTCAGACCGGCATGACTAAGTAGTACTGGAGTTTCTCTAAGTTGAGTTCATTTTCTAGAGGTGGCCTCCTACCAGAAGACTCGCTCTTGCTCTTCAAAACTAGTACTACTAGCCTACCCTTATTGAGTACTCAACATAGTTCATCCCACTTAGGAGAAAACTGATAAAACATAACTTTACTTGAGAATGGAAATCAAGGGTTTCCAAAGTCTCTGTCAAAATTAGTTTGAGAAACAATTTAGTGTTTGAATAAAACTGCTTGTTATTTTTCAAATAGTTGGTTTGACTGAAACAAGAAAAGAAACAGTCCCTAATTGCCTTTACCAAATCAGTGTTCACAAAATTCGTGTTTAGCTTGCCATAACAACTTTTGTAACAAATAGGTTTTATGCAGCAGCTTACCTGATCCTTTGCCCAAGATAAAATAAAGATCTCTAAAAGCTTATCTAATGCCACTTGGGGTAAACATAAGCCATAATTAAACTCAAGCTAAATTTTGCTTTCACAAATAATCCTAGTTCAACTTACCACAATCATGACCCTTGTGTCCCAAGCTTTAAGGCTAGAAATAAAGGGTTTATAAAATAAACCTACCTTGATATTAAAATCACTAGGGTTTGTGAAATAGTTACTAATAAGTTGTAGGTTTAAATATTGCTATAAATAAATTAAGGTTAATTTGATGAAGGGTCCTAGGCCTTAGATGATATTATTTAAAATAATGATTTATAATAACTAATGGTTTGAAAATAATTGGTAAATAAAATTAGTTGTAAGTAAATTTTAATACATTTGATTAGAAGATAATAAATAAATTTGATTATTATTTATGAATGTAAGACTTACAAAATTAATATTTTCCCTATTATGATTGCTTATATAAAAGGTTTTATTTGATATTATTATTATATAATATCTTTATATTTTATTTCTTTAACAAAAGCTATCATTTATTTGACTAAAATATCATTATTTTATATAATAGTCCAAATCCACATTTTCCTAAGGTTTTCGAAATCACAAGAAGAAATTATAGTATTAATCATTTTATTGATGAAATAAAATTAGCTAACTCAATTAGCTTAGGGACAACAAGGTCATGATCATAATTCCTATTACTAAACATAATCATGAACATACACTCTACACCAATCAACAAAATATCCAATCATGAATAAAGGCATAAATCCAAATATACCAATACATGATCCAAACTCCACAAAACATAATCATATTCATGGCCTTAACAAGAATACATGAGTATAAAACCCTATTCACCAAAGGTGATATAATCTCTAACATTCTTCATTATATATACTACTCACGACATGAAGGCATGCAACAAACCCTAAAAATGCCATACATTCAACCAACATAAATCATCTCATGCATCAACCCCATCTCCATCATACAAATACATTCATTCTCATGCTTCAATCCCAACTCCATCAGAAAACACATAATTAATATCCAAATATATTCCATCCTCATCCAACTACATCTGAGAGACATGAATCTAGAATTTAAAGAGGAGTTTGACGAAGCTTACTTGAATGATGACTATCTTGAGGACGTTTCAAGAGATCCCTCTCGCTAGGAAGGCTTGATCCGTCTAGGGAGAAGAAGAAAAATGGCCATGGTGGGAGTAACCATTTCTGCCGAGAGAGAGAGAGAGAAACAAAAAGTCTATTAGTATATATATATATATATATATATATATATATATATATTCATTAAGAGTTGAAGATGAATGAAGATGGAGATGATCGTTCATGCTTACCTTGAAGGTGTTCTTGAGCCTTCAAGAAAATTTTGGTTTTTTATTCAAAAGTGAGACTTTGATTTCAGTGTTTGATGTTAAAAATTTTAGGAATGGATTCACGAGATTGAGTAGGTATAATCTGGAGTTTTTGGAGAAGATTAAAGTGGTTTTGAGTGGCCTTAGGCGTAAGAATGGTAGGAGGTGTTCTTGGCGGTTTGGAGAGAATGGAGAGAATGGATGAAGCTGGCCGAAATTCTGTTGGTAAAGAGTGGCCGACTGGTTTGGATATTTTTGGTAATTGGATTTTCAGATTTGGGAGGAAAAAGGAAAGCTGGTTGTTTGAAATTCAAAAAGAATAATTTAGGGAATATTTTATGGTAGCAAATATGGTAAGAAGATCTTTGTTGTTGGAGGTCTTTTGGAAGCTTCAATGGCCGACTGAATTGCTGGAATTTCTGCTGAGATGAATGCTATTCGAATGAGCTTAAGGGTGGCCAAAATATGGTGTACAATGGTGAAGGAATTTTCTGGTTGTTTGAGGCTTACTCTATGGAAGGTTGCTGGAATATTTTGCTGGAATTTTGGACTCCAATTAATAGCTTCATTGTAGTGATTGATGGAGAGATTTTAGGAGCAGCCATAGAGCTCCTTTCATGCAGAACACTGATGAGGATGATGAAGTTCAGTTCATGGCTGATCAAGGTGAGTTTGTACAGAAAAATGGGATGAGTTTTGGATAAGGGTGAAGAATGAACAAAGCTGGAAATTTTGGTTGGTTTTTTTCGTAAGGCTTGCTAGAATTTCTGGCAGATTTTTCTGCCATATTTCAGCTAACTTGCAGAAGGTTTGAAGGGCTATTGGAGGGTCCTTTAAGGCTGGTTTCCAGCCCTCTTCATGGAGGAAAAAAAAGATTAAATTGTTGGTTGAAAAGCTAGAAGAAACAGCTTGGTTTTTTGCTCACCAAGCTGCAAAAACTATTCAGGATTTTTCCTAGTTTGCACAGTTTTTGTGCAGCTCGGTTTTGGCTAGAATTTTCAGTCTTCAAGCTGAGTGAATTGGTCATTTTTTCTGAAAGTATTTGGGAGGGAAAGATGTCTGAAATTTTTGACATTTGGATTGATCAAAAAGCTGGAAAAATTACCAGATTACTACATGAAGAAGATGAACACACATAGGTTGGAATTTGAAGGTTCAACCATGGAGAATAATTCGCTTGGGAACCTTCCATAACTCCTCCCCATTTTCGGCCAACAAGATACCTCACATAGACATTTTTGAAACCTCAATATCACAGAAGTTTGCTGGAATTTTCTGGAAATAAAATTAGCTTAGATAAATTGAACAACCCAATTGATTAAGAAGTAGGGAAAACTAGAGATCAAGAAGGGTTTGAATCCCTTAGAAATTTTTGTAGAGCACAAGGGTGAAATTAGGACATTCCTTTTATGTCGCCCCCTAGGACAACTCTCCTACTCTTCCCCAAGGCATGCAAAGGCCAAAATATAGCCTACCAAACCAAAAATAAAATTTAATCATGCTAAAACTCAAATAATGGAATTTGAACTCAAGACCTCAAGGATTTATTCCAAAGCTCTAACTACTAAACCACATCAACTCTTGTTCTTATTTTCTCTCCCAAATATTTTTCCTATTTAACCCTCAAGCTATCTCCCTATTTCCATCTCAAGCAACATTACCATTTTGCCCTTCTTACTCACTAAGCACAATTAAGCCATCTACACTACAAATCACATATCCAAAGCACATAAAATCATACAAAAATATATTTATGCATGCAAGAAAATATGATATGCATTCCGACGCCTTACTCTATGGTTGGTTTTAGTTGGGGTTTCACAAATTTCATATTTTTAAGGAATTGAGATTTATGCATATTTCAGTTAGGATGACTTGTTTGATAAATCTGCTAATTGAATCAAAATATAATGATGGGCTTAATGCATATTTTAGTTATGAATCAAAATGTAGTAATTCCATGGATTGACAAATGAAGTGGAATTTATCTAAGTAGATTTAATACTTGACAAACGATTGAATTTTATATTATATTCCTTCATGATGCCAACATGATAATTAATTGGCAGAATTGTTGGGTATCTTAGACTCGTATCCTCTACGGCGCAGTGGAAAATAAAACGAGATACCATCTCATGACCTATTTATGTGTGGAAAACAAGATATAATGAGGGTAAAGGTAACAGCTTTTACCTTTGAGTGATCGTCCGAAGAACAAAAATTTCTTCTTCAAATTGAGATGTAATCCAGCAATCCTCATGATCAACCTCCACGTGAGTTGAACATCAAACCTCTATATTCACAGTGTGTTATTATCTCTAATAGTAATCCACACAGAGGTATACCCAGGCACCAAAATTTCTGTGCTAGCAAAAATTAATGGCAGCAAGGGTTTTTCTTTCAAGAAGAAAAACAAGAAAGAGAGAACAAAGGAGAGAGAATCGTGTGTTGTTAAGCTATTTTTGGCTAGATTTCGTGTGACTTAACATCAGTTAAGGTTTTCGGTTATATCATACATATATACCTAAAACCCTGCTAAAACTGAGAATTTTAATCCTATTAGAATTCCCTAATTGTAATTGGAAACATCAAGTTCTCACAATTACAACTTAGACCACAAATTATAACTAATTATAATTTGTCCACAACAACTTCTCTTACTCTCAATTAACCCCACAATGTTATCAAATAACACCTTGAGCATATAATCCTCTATTGTGTGTGACCTATTAGGTTTCCCAGTCAATTGATAGTGAACATGAATTAATCCAAACGTCTTTGAGATTAAAAAATCATAATTAATTAGAATTAATCTTATTAATTGTAATCAGAATTGGTTTATTAATTCATCAATTAATAAACTCATATTCCCAGATGATGAGCGGTATCTAGCAACACATCATGACCACCCAAGAGTCCAGGAAGTCAAGTGGCTTGACATGAACCCTTCAATAACAAACATCAGTGCAATTAACCCCTTTCACCATACAATATCTCATTCGGTTTGAAGTACGGAATTAGTGCCAACTCCCTCCAGAATTAATTCTGGCTCGAATACAATAGTACTTGTACTAGGAATCCACTACTCTAGATATGTATCAATTGGAACTGTTTCCAATACACAATCGCCTTGGCCAAGGACTTTCGAGTAGTAATTCCTACAAGTGGCCGTGAGATATTCGCCCCTACTATTAGGAGTGGTGAATCCTTTATTAACCCTCTCAACTACTTTCGTTTACCTCACAATATACCCAATATCCATCCCATAGGCGGCCCTCGATCGAGCTCCGGAGATTAGAATCAAAGTACAAAGCTCAGCAAACAATGTACCTTACAGATCTCAAGTCTAAAGATACTTGCACGTTTGCTATATTGAGATTATATCACTGGCACTAAATAGTTATCCATATGATTATCTCAAAGCTAGGTCATCCAACGAACTTGTTCTATTAACAAGCATCCATGTATTAACATTGAGTATCTCAATACTCACGGTTATGAGAACCACCACCTGATCAAATCAAGAAGTCTAACACAAGCTAATCTTAACGTATTAATAATGTCCTGTCTCATTAATACTATGACTAGGGACTATATAAGTAGTAACACCATCCAGTGTAGTAGGAATCTCATATTATGATCTCTATCATAATTTCCTTAACACAGTGTTGTACTACGAATTTTATCGAACAGTTATATTACTTAAAGTAAACAAAAGAAACTGTAAGATAAATAATGCATTTTATTAAAATAAAACGTGTCATATAGAATGTACAAGTGATTGCCTCTAGGGCACAACACTAACAAACTCCCACTTGCACTAGAGCAAATCATTCATGTATCTAATACCGAATGACTTAACATGACAATTATGTTTCTTTTGGGATATTGCTTTCGTAAGCGGGTCAGCTATGTTCTCATCCGTGGTCACTCTCTCTATCTTTATATCTTTCCTATCTATGCTCTCTCGGATCAGATTATAGAGTTGCAGTACGTGTTTGGATCGTTGGTGAGACTGTGGCTCTTTTGCTTGTGCATTGGCTCCGTTGTTGTCACAATACAAAGTTATTGGACCAACAACACTAGCAACCACACCCAGTTTTATCATGAACTTCTTGATCCAAACAGCCTCCTTAGCTGCTTCAGAAGTAGCTATGTACTCAGCTTCTATCGTAGAGTCGGCAATAGTCTCTTGTTTGGAACTTTTCCAACTTATTGCCCCTCCGCACAACGTAAACACGTGGCCAGATTGTGATTTGAAATCATATTTATCAGATTGAAAACTGGCATCAGTATACCCGTTTATTTTCAAATCACCTTCTCCATATACTAAGAACATATCCTTAGTCATTCGTAAGTACTTAAGGATGTTCTTTACAATTGCCCAATGACCCTCACCAGGGTCGGATTGGTATCTGCTGGTCAAACTGAGATCACAAATACATCGGGCCAAGTACATATCATAGCATACATGATAGATCCAACTGCCGAGGCATATGGAATCTTACTCATGTGATCCCTTTCAGCTTGTGTCTTGGGAGACATCGACTATGAAAGGTTTACACCATGTGGCATGGGCAAGAATCCCTTTTTGGATTGATTCATGCTAAACCTCTTTAGTATTTTATCTATGTATGTAGACTGTGAAAGACCAAGCAACCTTTTGGATCAATCTCTATAGATCCTTATTCCGAGAACATTGGCTTCACCAAGGTCTTTCATGGAGAATTGTTTGGACAACCAAACTTTAACCATTTGTAAGACAGGTATATCATTTCCTATTAGCAATATGTCATCTACATAAAATAGTAAGAAAACGATTGCACTCCCACTAACCTTGTTGTATACACAATGCGCATCTATATTTTGAATAAAACCAAACTCTTTGATTGTTTCATGAAAATGGATATTGGAACTCCTAGAAGCTTGCTTAAGTCCATAAATAGACCTTTGCAGCTTACACACTTTTGTGCCATCACTGGACGTGAAACTCTCAGGTTGTGTCGTATACACTTTCTTAGTTAGATTTTCATTTAGGAAAGCTATTTTCACATCCATTTGCTAAATCTCATTATCATAATGAGCAGTAATGGCTAGGAGTATCCTGATGGATTTCAACATGGCTACTGGCAAGAAGGCTTCATCATAGTCAATACCATGTTGTTGACGATAACCCTTCACCACTAGTTTTGCTTTATAGGTAACTAAGTTACCATCCATGTCCGTTTTCTTCTTGAAAACCGACTTGCACCTAATAGGTTTAATTCCTTTGGGTGGATAAACTAAAGTCCATACTTAGTTGTTGTACATGGAATCCATCTCTGAATTTATGGCCTCAAGCCATTTGTCAGATTCTGAACTATTCATAACATCCTTGTAGGTAGTAGGCTCATATTCATCTATAAGTAATATGTCATTATGGTCACTAATGAGAAATCCATATCTCTCAGGTGCCATACGTATCCTACTAGTTCTACGAGGTTCTTGTGTATTAGAAGGTTCATCTATTCTCTCAATAGATGTGGGGCTAGACGGTTGATCCTCGTTTGTTTGGTCTTCATGAACTTTACTAAGTTCAATCTTACTCCCACTGTCCCCTTTGAGCTTGTGCTCCTTCTCTAAGAAGACAGCATGCTTCAAAACAAACAATTTGTTTTCGGAGGGTTAATAGAAGTAATATCCAAACGATTCTTTTTGATATCCCACAAACAAACACTTGTCAGACTTACTATCAAGTTTGTTTAACTGTAGCCTTTTAACAAAGGCAGGACAATCCCATACTCGCAAGTGAGATAACTTTGGTCTTTTACCAAAGAACATCTCAAATGTGGTAGTATCAACCGATTTTGTCGGAACTCTATTTAGTATATAAACAAAAGTCTCTAGTACATACCCCCAAAATGATTTTGGTAGGTCAACAGAAGCCATCATGGTCCGTACCATATCTAGAAGGGTTCAATTTCTTCTCTCAGATACACCATTATATTGAGGTGTATGTGGTGGAGTCCATTGAGATAATATCCCATTTTCTCTAAGATAACTCAAAAACTCTTAGCTCAAGTATTCTCCTCCTCAATCAAATTTTAGAGCCTTAATACTTTTGTCAAGTTGTTTCTCTATTTCATTCTTGAAGTCTTTGAACCTTTCAAAGGCCTCAGATTTGTATTTCATTAAATACAAATACCCGTATCATGAGAAATCATCGATAAATGTTATGAAATAGTTATAACATCCTCTTACTTGTATTGACATTGGGCCATATACATCAGAATGTATGAGTTCTAATAACTCTTTGGCTCGTTCTCCTTTTTCCTGGAAAATGAGTTTTAGTCATTTTGCCTAGTAAACAAGACTCGCATGTGCCGTATGATTCATAATCAAATGACCATAAGTCACGAAGCTTGTGTAACTTAGAAATACAATTTTCGTTTACATGACCCAAATGACAATGCCATAAGTGAGAGGTGTTAGAGTTATCTATTTTAGGTTTCTTATTGTTTACATTGAGAATTGGATTATCTAAGTCTAGAACATATAAACCATTAACCAAAGTAGCTGAACTATAGTGAATATCATTCAAAGAAAAAGAACAACATTTATTCTTAAATATTAAATGAAATCCACATAAGTCTAAACACGCAACTCAGTTAATGTTTTTCATTAAAACTGGTACAAAATAACAGTTTTGTAGTTCTAGAATTAATCCCAAAGGCAGGTTCAGCTCGTATATCCCCACAACAAGTGCAGCATCCTTTGCCCCATTTGCAATATGTAAGTCCACGTCGTCTTTCTCTAGCCTTCTACTGCTCTTTAGTCCCTACAAGTTATTGCACAAATGAGATCCACATCCGGTATCTAATACCCATATCTCATTTCTAAAGGCAGTATTTATGTCAATCATAAACATATCTGAGAAGAAGTAGAAGTGCTTGTAAGCTTCTCCTTATGCTTCTTGTCCTTGATGGTCTCCAAGTAGGCTTTACAGTTGCGCCTCCAGTGGTCCTTCTTATTCACACCACCTTTGGGCTTCATGGGAGCCTTCTTCTTTTTCTTTTGAACTTTCTTCTTAGCATTGGATGATTCTACCATTAAAACTGTATTAGAATCCCTCTTCATGGTGGATTCCATAGTTTTGAAGAGATTGATCAACTCTGGAATGGTGGACTCAATCTTGTTCATCTAATAGTTAATCACAAATTGTGAAAAATTATTAGGCAAAGACAGTAGAATTAAGTCAACACTTAAGTCTGGTCCATTATAAACCCAAGAGATCCAAGCTTCTCAGTCTAGCCAAGCATCTTCATCCCATGAGTGGCCACAGAAGAACCCTCTGCCATGTTACAACGAAATAGTTGCTTCGAGATCTCATATCTCTCAGTTCTGGCTTGGGCATTAAATAGCTCTCGAAGATGTAAAATGATCGATTGAGCATCCATATGCCCGTGCTATTTTTACAACTCAGGAGTCATGGATGCCAGCATAATACATGATGCTGTATCACTATGCTCATTGTGCCTTCTATGGACAGCATGCTCATCAGCATAAGCATCTTGGGCTGGTGGTAGTGGAATTGGAGCATCTAGCACGTAGAGCAACTTTTCCGATTTGAGAACGATTCTCAAATTTCTATACCAGTCGAGATAGTTCGATTCGGTTAAATTGTTAGTTTCCAAGATGCTATGTAAGTTCAAGTTCATTGACATGATGCAAGTGACCTAGATGTAAAGATAGAAAGCATTAGCTACTTGTACATGCACATGATATACAAATAATTAGGACTTTAATTAAACGCATTTTTACTCCACTATTTTACGCAAACCAATAGCTCCTACTACTTATTCGGGAAAGCACGTTGGAAGCTTTCCTAGTGGACTGGTATCCAAATTCCTCAAGAATAACCTTGGGTTTGCCCAACAAGCCACCCTTGAGTTCATTGGTAGGTATCCAATACCAATTACATCGTATGTAACTACCGGATCATTGGGTGATTAATAGCTTTTAATCTTAAAGCCTTTTGGGCTACCCCAACTTTTCCTCTAAATTTCTTTATGCTTGAGTTTGCCCAACTGGGATAAAGAATTTACTTAAACCCAACCCATTAATCAGGAATTTAATTCTAAAGAAATTTAATTCCATAGCTTGAACATGCCCAATGTCAAGTAGGCTTGGGTTTGCCCAACAACCTGATCTCGAAAAAGGACTCTCGTTCTTACTATAATAATGGAAGGAATCAGGTTTAATATTAATTGAGGGATTTGTTCCTTTTAGTGATTTTGTTGAATGACATGCATAATAATTAATAATCACGTAATTGATAATCATGGTAATAAAGCAATTACGTGGTATGGTTATGGACACTACTCTAAATTAATTTCTTTGAGCCATAAAAGAAATTAATATAGTTAACCATATGTGTTCATGCATGATTTAAGTAGAAGGTCTTACCTCATCGCCTTGTTTTGGTTGCCATCTCTAGAATAAAATAATTCTACTCCTCTCTAATCTATGTAAACTAATTACATAATTTCCTAAAGAGAGAAAACCTCGAGTTACATTTGAGAGGAGTTAGATGAGAAGAGAATTACACAAGAATTCTAGTGAAGACAGGACACGCAGGCGCTATTTCATAAAAACCAAAAATGTAAAATGCATCAACAGATATAATTGGTTTTAGTCCATAACCATCCACCATGCCATTGACTATACTTAAACAAAATAAACATTTACTTTTATTATTCCAAAATCACTATTTTGGAAAAATAAAAAAAATTCTAAAATCACCATTTTAGAGAATACATCAATTTTAGATTTTCACAATCATTATTTTGAAGAACAAAAATGATTGTCTCAAAACTAATTTTGAGAAAATGCTTCCAGGTCCTGTGTCTCATCAAATGAGGTTTTTTCCTTTCAAAATTCTATTCCAGATTTTTTTTTTTTAAATAGCTGAAAGTTGCAAACAGAGCAGACCGGCGCCGGTTCGGAAGCCGGAGCCAGAGCCGGCGCCGACTCTATTCTGGTTTCCAAAAAATTTTTCCTTCCAAAAACGATTTTCGGACATCTCGAATAGAATGGAACCGGCACCGGCTTGGAGGCCAAATGTAACACCCCGCTACCTAGGCCCGCCAGGGCCGGGAATGTCGCCCCGTCCAAAGGACAAATGGTCTTTATAACTAGGTCACACAAATAAAATAGCGGAATAAAAACGATACTTGAACTTAAAATTTATTATATCCCAATATATATATATATATATATATAATAAATCCAAGAAATCAATCCAAGAATACCCAAAACAAATTCATAATAAAATTCATCCGCTCTCATCTCCCCCAAACATTACACAAAATAAATCATCAGAAAATTCTCCCAAAGCAGGCAATATCTAGCTACTCATCCCCACAGCAAGATCAACGTGAAATCATGGTAAAAATGGTGGTGAGACAGAAATCTCAGTAAGTCCGTGGGTGCTTAAGTGTCGGGAGAAAACAGTTCATAAATGCAAAGTATAAAATTCTTTATAAGAGATCACTGGCAAGCAATAAACATTAGTCAAAAGTAAGAGTGGTGTTTTGACTTTTCCAACCATAAATAATCAATAAAATCAACCACTCAAAAGAAATGGTCATGGGTTACCACGCGTTGGGCCCCATAACCACATGGTCAGCACGCCACACTTTGTGCATATTGCCAGTCAGAATGCCACACTTTGTGCAGACTGACAAAATTAGGTGATCGGCCTACTGGGCAAGATACTCCTCCTTCTCTATACCCAAACAACAACCGGGTGTCCATTTCGGCAAAACACAGTCGCTTGACTGAAAAGAATGCTGCTAGCTCGGACCGGCACGACCTACTGGACTGATGTCTTATCTGGGAATGTCTCACCCCTCTTTGGTGGCCACCTACTGAGAGACTTACCTTAACCCCTCAAAGACTAGCCCTAGTAGTCTACCCTTATTGAGTACTCAACGACGTTTCCCACTTGGGATAAAATGAACAAAACACTATTCCACATGAAAATGGCAATTTAAGGGTTTCCAAAGTCTTTGTCAAAATCAGTTTTAGAAAGAGTTTTGAGTTTGATTAAATCTACTCATTGATCTTTAAATAATTCAATTGTTTGAAATAAGAAAGAATTGAACCCTCAATTGCTTTTACAAAAATGAGTATCCATACATTCTACATTTGGCTTGCCATAATAAACATTTCACATCAATCAGGTTTTATGCAGGAGCTTACCTGATTCTTGCTCACAATAAAAGGTCTTCAACAACTGACCTAACCCCGCATGGGCAAATACAAATCACAATCAATTTCGAGCCATAATCCACTTCCTCAATTTTAAATCAACTCAACTTAATACTGCCATGATCCTAGTGTCCCAAGCTCTAAGGCCAAACAATAAATAAATAGGTTTATAAGTTGAGCCTAATTTGATATTTAAAATAATTAATGGTTTGGGAAATAAATTCTAATAAGTTGAAAGTTTAAATCTTGCTAAGAAAAATTTATAGTTTATTTGATCAAGAGTCCTAGGTAGTATTAAGTAAAATAATGATTTATTAATAATTTAGTTGTTAGAAAATAATTGATAGCTAAAATTAGTTGAAAATAGATTTAATGAGTCTTGCTTGTGATGGCAAAACGCAGCACAGGAAGCCATGGACGATAAAAAACAGAGACCCAAAAAAAAAATTAAACGCGGGCCATAAAGGCCATGCGGAAGCGTGAAGATCATACCTTTGCGTTCCTTAACCCTCCTAGGTTGCGTAGGAACAGATTGAACGGCTGGAATTGCCTCGCTTTGCACAGTTGAAGGAGCTTCCGGTTGAACACCCGCTAGCCTTCGACTTCGTCTTGTTTGCATTAACGCTTAGCTTTCCAACTCTTGGGATATTCCTCAGCCTAACCTCTAGTCGGTGAACACTATGGTGAAGAGGAAGAGTCTCAATTCTCCTTGGTTCGTTCGCTATTGATTAGCAAAGAACAAGAGAAAAACAAGAAGAAGAAGAAGAGACTTTGAGAGAGAGAGAGTGACTCACGTGAGAGTCTCCTTAGCCAAGGAAAATTAGGGTTTTTTTTCTTTTCAAAGAGTTGTTTATATTTAGCCAAAATTAGGTCTCTCAATCTCTGATAAACATATCCCCGGGATTTCAAAATATCCGGATGTTATCCTGAGAAACAGTTTGGCCTAACCTTAAACTCCTCTTTACCGTATCTGGAAAAAACCCTAAGGTCCAAGCTATTGGGCCAGATAAATATTTATTATTTTTCTTGGACCCAAAAGGCCCAAAATAATAAATATTAATTATTTATTTTCTGGGCTTACATAAGTAACCCAATAAATAATTAATGAGCTCAAATGAACCATAATAATTAATCTCTAATTATTTATTTCTTGGGCCTACATAAATAACCCAATAAATAATTAAACATTAATTATTTCCCCTAGTTTAAGCTCAGGTTAATTTCTTAATTATTCATACTGGACCTAGGCCCTGAATAATTAATTAACCAAATAAACTAGATAATTAATTTCTCTCAACTCCTATTTTATTTATTTATTTATTCATTTTATTCCAGTCCAATAATAAATTAGACTTCCTGAATAAAATAAAATAAAATAAAATCCTCTTCAACTGAGACCAAATCCTCAACCCAAAAATAGTTAGGACTTACGGGCTATCCCGAGGACCAAAAAGACACATCGCCTTGGCTGCTAAAATGACCAAAATACCCCTGCTATATAAATAGCTGTATTTTGCATTTTAAATATTTCCTAATATCACCATAAGGAAATATTGACCCCAAGGACAATGCTGCATTCGCAAAGTCTCCGACCTACAGGTGAAATGACTAAAATACCCCTCCACACATCGCCGTACATTTAGAGAGGAAGAAGTGTACTAACACCCCTCTAAATGACATCTACCATCCTTAGGCTTCTAGTCCAATGATCCACGACTTCCTGGAGTGTTTCCGCTTTCCAAGGGAGCTACCCTAAAGCAAACATCCAAGTCATGTTTCCTAGGGCCCTGGATAATTTAGACCATTCGGACAACCACAAGGGGCGATATAGTGCAGAAACTATCTTGTATAAGTCTATCTTAACTAACTAGTCACTCATACCCAACATACAAGTATATTGGCCCTATGATAGAACCTCAACTACAGCAAATCAAAGTATATGCTTCCAGCTTCGCTAGACCACCAACTCATACTCAAGTCGTAGAGTACTGGTCCACGCTGTAGCGGTAGTAGTCTAGGTTTCTATCATATAGTACTTTGAGAAACCACTACTACAGGTCCTGTTCTACGTATTCGAAATACGCTTATGTCATGAAGTGAGTGGACTACCCACTGGCTAAAGGTAAGCCATTCCCCATTTGGAATTCATAACATAATAACCTAAACATGATGAGGTTCCCAGTCTCATCAATAGGTTAAGAACAAATGTTTATGTGTTAAATAACCCGTGATCCATACCTTACTGTGAAAGACCACCATTCACATGGATCACTTATTTAAACACAATGGGTCTGTTCCAAACAAAAATCGTGCACAAACAAAAAGTAAATTCACAAACAATTTCTGAAAATAAATTCTTTTATTAAATAATTCGATTTTACATCAGAAACCTAGTCTAAGAGGGCATACAATCCAACAGCTTGAACAATAATAAATAAATTCTTAATGGGTTTTGATGAAAAGATAATAATTATATTTTTAGTAATAAATATTTTACTAATTATAATTATTTCCATAAAGCGCTTTATTTGATTTCATTATGTTAAGTAATATATATATATATATATATATATTATTTTTCTAGCAAAAGCTATTATTTATTTGACTAAAATATCCTTATTATATATAATAATCCAGATCTACCCTTCCAAGGGTTTTTCAAAATTACTAGTAAAATTATATTATTAAATATTTTATTCATGAAATAAAAATTAGCTTAAGGACAACTAGATCATGATCAAATTTCTATGGCTAGCCACAATCAAGAACATATACAATCCTTCAATTCATCAAATCATCCAAATCATGCATATAAGCATAGATCTAAATTTATCAAGACATGATCTAACCTCTACTAGCATAAATATGATCATGGCTTCAATAATCCAACATGAATATAAATCATATTCACCAAAGGTAACATAATCTCTAGCATACTTAATCACAAATACTACCTATGACATGGAAACATACATCAAACCCCAAATCATCATTCAATCAACCAAGATAAACCTTCCATGCATAAATCCCATCTCCTTCACAATCATACATATATTCATGCTTCAATCTCAACAATACATACTCAAATCCTATCACAATCCACATACTATCAACATCATCCTAGAGACATGAATGTAGAATTTAAAAGAAAGATTGAAGGGACTTACTCGGTTGAGGAATACATTGAAGGAGTTTAGAATGGATCTCAACTCCTAGATGCCTAGCTTCGTCCAAGGAAGATTGAGAAAGCATGGCCATGGGAGAAGAAGCCATCCGGCCAAGAGAAGAGGGTTTCGGCCATGAGAGAGAGAGAGAGAGAGCGAGAGAGAGAGAGAATTAGCATGATTATTCATATATATTTTCACTAGAGATCAAGATTGGAGAAAATGAAGTTGTTAGAACAAACCTACCTTGAAGGTGTTCTTGAACCGTCACAAAATTTTCTGGTTTTTTATCCAAACTAGCAAGTTGGTTTGTGGTGTTTGATGTTAAGAATGGTGTTGATGGACTCACAACAGTGAGTAGGTTAAATCTGGAAATTTTAGAGAAGGTTTGAAGTGGTTTGGAGGGGTATTAGGTGAAAGGAAGGAGTAGGTGTTCTTGGTGTATTGTGTGTGTTCTTGAAGGATGAAGGGATTTGAGAGATTTTGTTTTGCAGCTGCCGAAATTCTGTGAGAACTAGGGCTGCCGAATTTTTTGTAGGGTTTAGGAAGATGGCTCTCTAGTTTGGAAGGGAAAAGGAAAGGCTAGTTGTTAAAATCCTTGAAGAATATTTTTAGGAAGTAAATTTGGAAACTAAATATTCAAGAATATCTTGATTATTGGAAAGCTTTCGAAGTCTGCCATGGCCGATTGTTTTGAGAAGTATTTCGGTTGATTGAAAGCTGGTTTAAGAAGGCTTATGGTGGCTGAAAACAAGGAGCATAATGGTGAAGAAAAAGTCTGGTTATTTGAGGGATACTTTATGGAAGGTTGCTAAACTAAGGTGGCTGGAATTTTGGTAATCAATCAAGCATGATTGCAGGGATTTGTTGGAGAGATTTTCGGGCAACCATGTCTAAATTTCGTGCAGAAGCTTAAGAGAGATAATGGAGCTCAGTTACTGAAGGTTTAAGGGAAGTTTATGCAGAACAAGGATAGGGTTTCGGCTAGGAGAGAATTAGGAAACAAAGCTGGACAGTTAGACTGCACAGGATTTTCGCTAGGCTGGAATTCCTAGACAGTTTTTCGGCTTCCATTTTCCAGCCAGCTTGCAGAGATTTTGAAGGGGAATTTTAGGGAATTTCAAGGCTAGATTCCTGCCTTCTTCATGGAGGAAAAACATGGCTAAGGTGCTAAACAAAATCTGGAAGAAAACAGCTTGGTTTTGGATCTCCAAAGCTGCGATTTGCATAGGAATTTTTCTGGTTTTGCACCACTCTTGTGCAGTCCGAAAATAGCCAGAAAAATCCAGATTCTAGGCTGAACAAAAGGGCCTTTTTCTGGCAGCATTTGGGAGGGAATAATGGTTAAGAATTTCGACACCTTGAAGGCACACAAAGCTGGAAAATTTCAATTCTATGCATGAAGGGAAATGAACTTAGCTAGAGTGAATTTTTAGCAAGTTCACTAGAGGGATTTATCCTCTTGGAATCTCCCACAACTCTTCGACATTTTCAGACCATAAGATGCCTTGCACTAAGACATTTTGATCCTACAAAACCACAGTACTTTACTGAAATTTCTAAAAAGGAAATGGCTAAAACAACTTGATCAAACTAATGAGTTGAAAAATAAGGAAAATCAAAGATCAATTGGAAATGAATTCTCCTTAGGAAATTCGTGTAGGACAAAGGAGTAGAATGAGGATACTCCTAACATGTCTCTCTTAGGACAACTTCTCTACCCCACTCCAAGCACATAAAGCCGAAATTATTACTTCCTAAGCAAAAATAAAATTTTACCAAGTTAAAGCTCCTATGATGGAATCTGAACCCAAGACCTCAAGAACTAATTCTAAGGCTCTAACCACTACACCACAATAACTCTTGTTCTTATTTCCCCTTTAAAAAAATATTTTCTATTCAATCCTCAAGCTATCTCCCTTTTTCCACCTCAAGCAATATTACCATTTTGCCTTTCTCAAGCAATACCCACAACCAAGCCTTCAAGACAATAAATCTCAAATCCAAAACATAGAAAACCATATAAAAATATATTTAAAAATGCAATAAAGTATGATATGCATCCCAACCCCCCTTACTCCAAGACTGGTTTTGACTGGGGTTTCACATCGGAGCCGACGCCGCCTGTGTTCTGCAACAATGGCGGCGATTTTCAAAAAATTCTAGAAATAATTTCTGGGGCTTTCTTCTTCTGCAAATTTTCAGTGAGAACAATTCTCAGCTGTATTTTCTATTTTGAAGCTATAAACAACAACCAATTTGTTAGTTTAAACAAAATCAAAACGGAAAATTAAGATGAAACAGAGGGCAACATCCATATTGCAAAAAAATGTTTTTCTGCAGAAATTTTTCTGCACCAAAGAAAGCATCTTTTCGAAATACTCTGTGACTATAACACAATCTTATTGTGCTACGGGCCCAACTCATAAAGATCAAAACGATTTCCACTCGAGTGATAACAATTTTCACAACAAACAAAGATAAACATGAAAACAGTTTTTCATGCCAAAACAATGTCTGTAGACCACACATGGCATGGCTCTGATACCACTGTTGGGTATCTCAGGCTCGTATCCTATACGGCGCAGCGAAAAATAAAACGAGATACCATCCCAGGACCTATCTATGTGTGGAAAACAAGACATAATGAGGGTAAAGGTAACAACTTTTACCTTTGCGTGATCGTCCCAAGAACAAAAATTTCTTCTTCAAGTTGAGGCGCTATCCAGCAATCCTCGTGATCAACCTCCACGTGAGTTGAACGTCAAACTGCTATAATCACAGTGTATGATTATCTCTAATAGTAATCCACATAGAAGTATACTAAAGCACCAAAATTTCTATGCTATCAAAAATTAATAGTGGCTAGGGTTTTTCTTTCAAGAAGAAAAACGAGAAAGAGAGAACAAATGAGAGAGAATCGTGTGTTGTTCAGCTATTTTTGGCTAGATTTCGTGTGACTCAACATCAGCTAGGGTTTTCGGTTATATTATACATATATACCTAAAACCCTGCTAAAACTGAGAATTCTAATCCTATTAGAATTCCAATTGGAAACATCAAGTTCTCACAATTACAACTTAGACCACAAATTATAACTAATTATAATTTATCCACAACAACTTCTCTTTCTCTCAATTAACCCCACAATGTTATCAAATAACACCTTGAGTAAATAATCCTCTATTGTGTGTGACCTATTAGGTTTCCCAATCAATTGGTAGCGAACATGAATTAATCCAAATGTCTTTGAGATTAATAATTCATAATTAATTAGAATTAATCCTATTAATTCTAATCAAAATTGGTTTATTAATTCATCAATTAATAAACCCATATTCCCAGATCATGAGCAGTATCTACCAACATATCATGACCACCTAAGAGTCCAGGAAGTCAAGAGGCTTGACATGAACCTTTCAATAACAAACTTCAGTGCAATTAACTCCTTTCACCATGCAATATCTCATTCGGTTTGGAGTACGGAATTAGTGCCAACTCCCTCCAGAATTAATTTTGGTCCGAATACAATCGTACTTGTACCAGGAAACCACTACTCTAGATGTGTATCAATTAGAACTGTTTCCAATACACAATCGCCTTGGCCAAGGACTTTCGAGTAGAATTCCTACAAATGGCCGTGAGATATTCGCCCCTACTATTAGGAGTGGTGAATCCTTTATTAACCCTCTCAACTAATTTCGTTTACCTCACAATATACCCAATATCCATCCCATAGGCAGCCCTCGATCGAGCTCTGGAGATTAGAATCAAAGTACAAAGCTCAGCAAACAAAGTACCTTGGAGATCTCAAGTCTAAGGATACTTGCACGTTTGCTATATTGAGATTATATCACTGGCACTAAATAGTTATCCATATGATTATCTCAAAGCTAGGTCATCCAACGAACTTGTTCTATTAACAAGCATCTATGTATTAACATTGAGTATCTCAATACTCACGGTTATGAGAACCACCACCTGATGAAATCAAGAAGTCTAACACAAGCTAATCTTAACGTATTAATAATGTCCTGACTCATTAATACTATGACTAGGGACTATTTAAGTACTAACACCATCCAGTGTAGTAGGAATCTCATATTATGATCTCTATCATAATTTCCTTAACACAGTGTTGTACTACGAATTTTATCGAACAGTTATATTGCTTAAAGTAAACAAAAAAACTGTAAGATAAATAATGCCTTTTATTAAAATAAAATGTGTCATATAGAATGTACAAGTGATTGCCTCTAGGGCACAACACTAACAAGAATTGCTACTTGGTTCATTATCATGTTTTCTAGGATAATTTTCTAAATTACATAACCTTACATCCATTGAGTTGTATATATTTATTTATTCTATTAATATTTTCTCACTTTATTTGGGTCGGTTATACAGTGAATGAAAAGTGATTAGTTTGTACTTGCTCTTTTGAGGATCGATACTCGTAAATTCCCTATGCTATGCTTGCGATGAGTATACTTGCTCGTATGTGGATTTTGGGATTAATGTTTTAATTCAAACTTAACTAAAGGATGAATTTAAATTTGATGATTTTTATATACCCAAAATTTACGCATCAATAACTGATGTGGGGTTCTACCTTTAAGGTCTCGCAAAGGCTTAAGGATTAGGAATACAGTATAACGTAGGACACGGGGTGAGTCCCATTACCTTCTTAAATCCTGTTTTAGATAAGTGTTTTTTGGAAACGATCATGTGTTTTCCTGATATAGTTAATGCTTTCCTGATATATTATGAGATGAATGGTACACTTGAATTTGAAAAGCATTAGCAAGAACTCAATTTCTTGAATATCTTGAATATGAATTTCAATTTACAAATCTCGGTTTTGGTAAAGTGTTTTCCTGATATAGAAAATGATTTCTTGATGTGCTCAAGTGCGAGCTTTCCATATGGATTTGGAAACATGATAAGCAATATGAACTTTAAATTCTTGATTTCTTGAATATGTCATTCCTTGAATCCAATATATGACTAACTCGAATACTTGACATATGTAGTAACTTGACTACTAGGTGTAAGTACTATCCTAAATTCTTGGTGTATGCACTAACTTGAATACTTGGTATAAGCATTCGCTTGACTACTTACCGTAAGCACTGACTTGAATAATTGGCGTAGGTACTGACTATACTTGAACACTCAAATAGTTGAATACTTGAATCAGAATATTCTATATTAGTATTCTGAATACTTAAATTAACATGTTTTAACTACTCAAAATCCTTGAATACTTGTTTTTAGAATGTTTTCACACGAGAATTTCTGAACTAGCTTATGTTGAGATTATTATTCATAAGATCTTTTTAGTTGAAAACACTAGCACACACAGGACTTATTGAGCTTTACGTTGATATGTGTGTTATCTCTTTTGAAAAATTTAGCATCAGAGGCGCAACTAAAGTATGGTGGACTCCTAGAGACTTATACTATATCTTGGACTTATTATACCCTTGAGTGTATGTATCAAAAGCCAAATTCTTGTACTTTTCTATTTTGAAAAAATTTCCTTCCAAATGAGTGAAGTTTGTTATAAAGACCCATTGTCTGAGCAATCAGATAGAGCGACATCCTATATATGGAAATATAGGGCGTTACACGAAAGTTGTTGCTGCCACGTAGCTGACCACCAAGCAAAAGGGAAAGAAGATTGTTGCTGAAAAGACTCTTTCGCAAACCGACTCATCAACAGAGCTTCCTATACGAGAAAGTTCAAAAACTCAGGTGCCTCGATTTCTTGATAAAAAATGTGAGTTTGAATTCAATGAATGGGAAGACAGAAATAGGACAGTGGGCACTGGGCATTGGGTTAATGCTGAGGCTTTTTCGAATTTTTCTGACATTCTGAGCATGTTTGAAAATCGTGGATGGGGGACCCTACTATCAGTTGATGAGAAATTATAGTGTTGGGTATCTCACACATATCATATATGGTGCAACGGAAAAATAAGAATGAGATACCAACCCAGTGTCCGTATATGTGTGGAAAACAAGATATAAAGAGAACAAAGGTAATAGCTTTATACCTTTCTTTGATCATGTGGAAAACAAAATTTTCGTTCTTCAAGTCGAGGAACGATCCAGTAATCCTCTTGATCAAACTCCACGAGAGTTGAATGTCCAAGCACTATAATCACAGTGTGTGATTATCTCTACCAGAAATCCACACAAAGAATACACTCAAGCACCAAAATTTCCTGTGATAGCAGAAAAATAATGGCGGCTAGGGTTTGTTCTTCTTCAAAAGAAGGACGAGAGATAGAGAAAGAGAGAGAGAGAGAAGAGAAGAGGTTTTTTGAAGCCCTTGTTTTTGTGTGTATTGCTCTTACACCTTAGGGATTCGTGCATATCCTATATGTCACGAAAAGAAGTACCAAAGCTGAGAATTCTAAGACAATTAGAATTCCCTAATTGTAATTAGAATTATCAAATCTCATAATTACAATTTGGCCTATAAATTATGACTAATTATAATTTGGTCATAACAACTTCTTTTTCTCACAATTAACCCTCTATGTTATCAAATAATATCTTGAGTATATAATCCACTATTGTGTGTGACCTATTAGGTTTCCCAGTCAATTGGTAGTGAACATGAATTAATCCAAACGTCTTTGAGATTAATAATCTATAATTAATTAGAATTAATCCTATTAATTCTAATCAGGTTTGGTTTATTAATTCATCAATTAATAAACCTATATTCCCAGATCATGAGCAATATCTAGCAACACATCATGACCACCTAAGAGTCTAGGAAGTCATGTGGCTTGACATGAGCCCTTCAATAACAAATTACAGTGCAATTAACTCCTTTTACCATACAATATCTCATTCGGTTTGGAGTATGGAATTAGTACCAACTCCCTCCTGAATTAATTCTGGCCCGAATATAATAGTACATGTACCAAGAACCGACTACTCCAGATGTGTATCAATTGGAACTATTTCCAATACACAATCGCCTTGGCCAAGGACTTCTCGAGTAGTAATTCCTACAAGTGGCCATGAAATATTTACCCCTGCTATTAGGAGTGGTCAATCCTTTATTGACCCTCTCAACTACTTTCGTTTACCTCACAATATATCCAATATCTATCCCATAGGTGGCCCACGATCTGGCTCCAAAGATTGGAATCAAAGCTCAAAGCTCAGCAAACAAAGTTCCTTAGAGATCTCAAATCTAAGGATACTTGCACATTTGCTATATTAAGATTATATCACTGGTACTAAATAGTTATCTATGTGATTATCTCATAGCTAGGTCATCGAATGTACTTATTCTATTAACAAGCATCCATATGTTAACTTTGAGTATCTCAATACTCACGGATATGAGAACCACCACCTGATCAAATCAGGAAGTCTAACACATGCTAATCTTAACACATTAATGATGTCCAGCCTCATTAATACTATGACTTGTGACTATTTAAGAACTAACACTATATAGTATAGTAGGAATCTCATATCATTATCTCTATCATGATTTCCTTAACACGATATTGTACTAGGGACTTTATCTAACAATTATTTTACATAAAAGTAAACAAAAGAAACTGTGAGATAAATAATGCCTTTTATTAAAATGTGTCATATACGATGTACAAGTGATTGCCTCTAAGCCATAACACTAACAAACTCCCACTTACACTAGAGCCAATTATTAATGTATCTAATACCGAATGACTCAACATGACAATCATGTTTCTTCTGGGATAGTGCTTTTGTAAGCAGGTCAACTATGTTCATGTATGTGGTAACTCTTTCTATCTTTACATCATTCCTATCTATAATCTCCCGGATCAGATAATAGCGTTGCAGTATGTGTTTGGATCGTTGGTGAGACCGTGGCTCCTTTGCTAGTGCCATGGCTCCATTGTTGTCACAATACAAAGATATTGGACCAACAATGCTAGGAATCACACCCAGTTTCGTCACGAACTTCTTGATCCAAACGGCCTCCTTAGTTGCTTCAGAAGAGACTATGTACACAGCTTCAGTCATAGAGTCGGTAATAGTCTCTTGTTCGAAACATATCCAACTTATTGCCCCTCCACACAACGTAAACACGTAGCCGAACTATAATTTGAAATCATCTTTATCAGATTGAAAACTGACATCAGTATACCCGTTTATTTTCAAATCACCTTCTCAATATACTAAGAACATATCCTTAGTCCTTCGTAAGTACTTAAGGATGTTCTTTACAACTGCCCAATGACCCTCACCAGGGTTAGATTGGTACCTGCTTGACAAACTGAGAACATAAGATACATCGAGCCTAGTACATATCATAGCGTACATGATTGATCTAACTACCGAGGCATATGAAATCTTAGTCATATGATCCCTTTCAACTTGTGTCTTAAGAGACATCGACTTTGAAAGGCTTACACTATGTGACATGGGTAAGAATCCCTTTTCGGATTGATCCATGCTAAACCTTTTTAGCACTTTATCTATGTATGTAGACTGTGAAAGACCTAGCAACTTTTGGATCTATCTCTATAGATCCTTATTTCAAGAATATAGGTTGTTTCTCCAAGGTCTTTCATGGAGAATTGTTTGGACAACCAAACTTTAACTATTTACAAGATAGATATATCATTTCCTATTAGCAATATGTCATCAACATAAAGCAATAAGAAAAGGATTGCGCTCTCGCAGACCTTCTTATATACACAAGGCTCATCTATATTCTGAATGAAACCAAACTCTTTGATTGTTTCATCAAAATGGATGTTCCAACTCCAAGAAGCTTACTTAAGTCCATAAATGGAGCTTTGCAGCTTACACACCTATGTACTATCACTGGATGTGAAACTCCTAGGTTGTGTTATATACATTTCCTTAGTCAAATTTCCATTTAGAAAATCTATTTTCACAACCATTTGTTAAATCTCATAATCATAATGAGCAATAATGTCTAGGAGTATCCTGATGGATTTTAACATGGTTACAGGTGAGAAGGTTTCATCATAGTCAATACCATATTTTTGACGATAACCATTTGTCACTAGTCATACTTTATAGGTAACTAAGTTACCATCCATGTTCATTTTCTTCTTGATAATCCATTTTCACCCAATAGGTTTAATTTCTTTGGGTGAATCAACCAAAGTCCATACTTGGTTGTTGTACATGGAATCCATCTCTGACTTCATGGCCTCAAGCCATTTGCCAGATTCTGAACTGTTTAGAACATCCTTGTAGGTAGTAGGATAATCTTCATCTATGAGCAATTCGTCATTGTGGTCACAAATGAGAAATCTATATCTCTCAGGTTCCACACGTATCCTGCCAGACCTATGAGATTCTTGTGTAGTAGAAGGTTTATCTATTCTCTCAATAGATGTACGATTAGATGATTGATCCTTGTTTGTTTGATCTTCTGGAACTTTACTAAGTTCAATTTTACCCCCACTGTCCCCTTTGAGCATGTGCTCTTTCTTTAAGAAGACAGCATGCTTCAAAACAAACACTTTGTTTTCAGAGGGTAGGTTGAAGAAATATCCGAAAAATTCTTTCGGATGTCTCACAAACAAACACTTATCAGACTTACTATTAAGTTTGTGTAACGGTGGCCATTTGACGAAGGCAAGATAACCCCATACTCACAAATGAGATAACTTTGGTTTCTTACCAAAAAACACCTCAATTAGGGTAGAATCAACCATTTTTGTTGAAACTCTGTTTAGTATATAAACAGAAGTTTCTAGTGCATGCCCCCAAAACGATTTTGATTGGTCTGCAAAAGCCATCATGGTCCATACCATGTCTAGAAGGGTTCAATTCCTTCTCTTAGATACACCGTTCTGTTGAGGTGTATGTAGTGGAGTCTATTGAGATAATATCCTATTATCTCTAAGATAACTCAAAAACTGTTAGCTCAAGTATTCTCCTCCTTAATCAGATCTTAGAGTCTTAATACTTTTGTCAAGTTGTTTCTCTATTTCATTCTTGAAGTCTTTGAACCTTTCAAATGCCTTAGATTTATTTTTCATTAAATACATATACCCGTATCGTGAGAAATCATCGATAAAGGTTATGAAATAGTTATAACTTCCTCTTTCTTGTATTGACATTGGGTCACATACATCAGAATGTATAAGTTCTAATAACTCTTTGGCCTGTTCTCCTTTTCCTGAAAAAAGGAATTTTAATCATTTTACCTCATAAACAAGATTCGCATATGCCATATGATTCATAATAAAATGACCCTAAGTCACCAAGCTTGTGTAACTTAAAACATGATTTTCATTTACACGGCCTAAACGACAATGCCATAAGTAAGAGGTGTTAGAGTTATCTATTTTAGATTTCTTATTGTTTATATTGAGAATTGTATTTTCCAAGTCTAGAACATATAAACTATAAACTAATGTTGCTGAACCATAATGAATATCATTCAATGAAAAAGAACAACATTGATTCTTAAATATCAAATAAAATCCATTTAAGTCTAAACACGCAATTGAGATAATATTTTTCATTAAAACTAGTACATAATAACAGTTTTGTAGTTCTAGAATTAATCCCGAAGGCATGTTCAGCTCGTATGTCCCTACTACAAGTACAGCAACCTTTGCCCCATTTGCAGTACGTAGGTCCACGTCGCCTTTCTCTAGCCTTCAACTGCTCTTTAGTCCTTGCAAGTTATTGCATAAATGAGATCCACATCCAGTATCTAAAAACCATATCTAATTTCTAAAGGCAGTATTTATCTCAATCATAAACATACTCGGAGTAGAAGTAGAAGTGCTTGTAAGCTTCTCCTTTTGCTTTTTGTCCTTAATGGTGTCCAAGTAGGTTTTGCAGTTGCGCCTCTAGTAGCCCATCTTCCCACAATGATGGCATGGGCCCATGGTAGCTACGTCTTTCTTCTTCACACCACCTTTGGGCTTCATGGGAACCTTCTTCGACTTTTGAACTTTCTTCTTAAAAGAAGATTCTACTATTAAAATTGCATTGGAATCTTTCTTCATAGAGGACTCCGTAGTTTTGAGAAGATTGATCAACTCAGGAATAGTGGACTCAATCTTGTTCATCTGATAGTTAATCACAAATTGTGAAAAACTATTAGGCAAGGATTGCAAAATTAAGTCAATACTTGAGTTATGGTCCATCGCGAACTCGAGAGATCCAAGCTTCTTCATCAAGCCCAGCATCTTCAACCCATGAGTGGCTATAGAAGAACCTTCTACCATTTTTCAATGGAATAGTTGCTTCGAGATCTCATATCTCTCAGTTTTGGCTTGGGCATCGAGCAGCTCTCGAAGAAGTAGTATAATCGATTGAGTATCCATATGCTTGTGCTGTTTTTGCAACTCGGGAGTCATGGATGCCAGCGTAATACATGATGTTGTATCACTATCCTCCTTATGCCTTTTGTGGATATCATGCTCATCAGCATGAGCATCTTCAGCTGGTGGGGGCAGAATATGTGCATCTAGCACGTAGAGCAACTTTTCTGATTTGAGAACGATTCTCAAATAATTAGGACTTTAATTAAACGCATTTTTACTCCACTATTTTATTCAAACCAATAGCCCCCACTACTGATTCGGAAAAGCCCATTGGAAGCTTTCATAGTAGACCGGTATCCAAATTCCTCAAGAATAACCTTGGGTTTGCCTAACAAGCCACCATTGAGTTCATTGGTAGGTATCCAATTCCAATTACATTGTATGTAACTACCGGATCATTGGGTGATTAACAGCTTTTAATCCTAAAGCCTTTTGGGCTACCCCAACTTTTCCTCTAAATTTCTTTATGCTTGAGTTTGCCCAATCGGGATAAAGAATTTAATTAAACCTGACTGATTAATCAGGAATTTAACTCCAAAGGAATTTAATTCCATAGCTTAAACATGCCCGATGTCGAGTAGGCTTGGGTTTGCCCAACAACCTGGTCTCGAAAAAGGACTCTCGTTCTCACTATATTAACGGAAGGAAATAGGTTTAATATTAATTGAATGATTTGTTCCTTTTAGTGATTTCAATAAATGACATGGATAAAAATCAATAAATCACATAATTGATAATCATGGTAATAAAGCGATTGCGTAGTATGGTTATGGACTTTACCCTAAATTAATTTCTTTGAGCCATAAAAGAAATTAATATAGTTTACCCTATATGTTCATGCTTGATTTAAGTAGAAGGTCTTACCTTCTCGCCTTGTTTTTGTTGCCATCTCCAAAATAGTATAATTCTATTCATATCTAACCTATGTAAACTAATTACATAATTTTCTAAAGCGAGAAAACCTTGAGTTACATTCGAGGGGAATTAGATGAGAAGGGAATTATATAAGAATTCTAGAGAAGGCAAGACACGCAAGCCCTATTTCATAAAAACCAAAATTGTAAAATACATAAACAGATATAATTGGTTTTAGTCCATAACCATACACCATGCCATTGACTATTCTTAAATGAAATAAACATATAACTTTTATTATTCCAAAATCACTATTTTGGAAAAATAAAACCAAATTCTAAAATCACAATTTTAGAAAAATACATGAATTTTAGATTTTTCAAAATCCTTATTTTAAAAAATAAAATTGTTTGTCTCAAAACTAATTTTGAGAAAATGCTTTTGGGTCTCGTCTGTAATCCACAGACAAACACGAATAAGTGCCAAATTGATTCATCAATTAATAAAGACAAACACGAATTCATGAAAACAGCTTTTCAGGATTGGTTTATTAATAAACCCAATTAATAAGCCCATATTCCCAGATCATGAGCGGTATTTATCAACATATCATGACCACTCAAGAGTCCAGAAAGTCAAGTGGCTTGACATGAACCTTTCAATAACAAACTATAGTGCAATTAACTCCTTTCACCACACCATATCTCATTTGGTTTGGACTACGGAATTAGTGCCAACTCCCTCCATAATTAATTCTGGCCCGAATACAATAGTACTTGTACTAGGAACCCACTACTCTAGATGTGTATCAATTGGAACTGTTTCCAATACACAATCGCCTTGGCCAAGGACTTCTCGAGTAGTAATTCCTATAAGTGGCCGTGAGATATTCGCCCCTACTATTAGAAGTGGTGAATCCTTTATTGACCTTCTCAACTACTTTCGTTTACCTCACAATGTACCCAATATCCATCCCATAGGCAACTCTCAATCTGGCTCCAAAGATTGGAATCAAAGCTTAAAGCTCAACAAACAAAGTACCTTGGAGATCTCAAGTCTAAGGATACTTGTACGTTTGCTATATTGAGATTATATCACCAGTACTAAATAATTATCCATGTGATTATCTCATATCTAGGTCATCCAATGTACTTGTTCCATTAACAAGCATCCATGTGTTAACTTTGAATATCTCAATGCTCACGAATATGAGAACCACTGCCTGATCAAATCAGGAAGTCATACACATGCTATTCTTAACGCATTAATGATGTCCTGTCTCATTAATACTCTGACTAGCAACTATTTAAGTACTAACACTATATAGTGTAGTAGGAATCTCATATCATGATTTCCTTGACACAGTGTTGTACTGGGGACTTTATCTAACAGTTATTTTACACAAAAGTAAACAAAAGAAACTATGAGATACATAATGCCTTTTATTAAAATAAAATGTGTCATATACAATATACAAGTGATTGCCTCTATGGCATAACACTAACATATAGACATCTCTAGTTTGGGAGTTTTATGCAAATTTGTAAAGGGGATGATTTAAGGAGACTAGAGGAGGTTTTATGGTGCAATGGTATAGAACCAATGTAGGATATGTCAATATGGAAGTCAACAATCAGTTGTTAAATCGAATTTTTGGCATAAGAGATTGAAGGATTCAGTTTTCGAAATGAACAAATTCCCTGTAGGGTTAGTCCTCTTTGATTTGGAAAAATTTGAGGAAAGATTTACTGGTGGAAAGAGTTTCAAGAAATCAAACGACAAAAATTCAAAATGGCTAAGTGGTGCTGGAAGGGTTTTACACCATATAGTGTCAACAATGGTTACCCCAAGTTTTGGGCATAAGACCTTAGTGAGCAAATTGCTAATGATTCTGATGCTGGCCCTATCTGAGGGTAGATAAATTAGTTTTGGTTTTCTGGTAGTTAATCTTATGATTCAGTTATGAAATACATCTCACAAGGACTACCATATGGAAATTTGTTGACCAAGGTCTTCAACCATTTTAATGAGAACTTGAATACTTGTGCACCTGGACACAGTAAGTCGAATATGTACATCATGGAATCCTTTGAAAGGATGGGATTTGTACAAGTTAACAAGGAATGAGTCTTGCTTAGAGATATGTCAGATGAAGAAAAAGGAAGATTGTTGGAGATCAAGGTTGAAGGAAAAAGAACTGCCCCTACTGTGTAATCAGGAATGAAACAGAAGTTAGAGATAGAAGAAGAGTCCTCCAACAAAGGGAAACAAAAGACGGAGGGGAGTAATCTGACTCAAAGCATCCCAACTACTTTGAACAACTTAGCTAAAAAGTTTGATGGTTTTCGAACTAAATTCTCTACAGAATTGCAAAACATAGGAGCCAGATTGAGCAGAGATGAGGAAAATATGTGAGATAGACCACTGAGGGAGTTCAGGTTGAACAAGCTCCATCTCCAGACCACACGACTGAAAAAGGAACTGTCTTTCTACATGATGAATATGGAAATGGTTAACAGACTGACTAGAAAATGCAACCAGATCAGGGAAAGGAAACAGGGAAAGTAGAAGAAAGTAAAAAGGCCAAAGAAAAGGAGGACGATGTCCCCATCTCTGCTGCCGCTACTAAAGTACCTACTCCCAAGCCAACCATAGTCGGAAGTTCATCTAGTAAACGTCAGAAACATATGGTGGTAAAAAGAAAGTCCAGTTACTTTGCTGGCTAGCATTCAAAAAGGGGTGTCGGGACTAAGTCTGCAATAATTCACATTTCCTAACTGGCCATTTCTGTGTGCTGCTTATAGACTTCTTATGCTTGAACAACTTTTATTGCTTTCCCATTGACAAAAAATTTTATAATTTCTGCACTAATACTAGAACAATTTATTTCTAAATTTATCCCCTACTAGTTTTGTTTGACCTTTTTATTCTATCATTCTTGCATTTTGATTGATGACAAAGGTGGAGAAAAATATATTGTGATCGTGATCTATGGATTATGATTGTGATTTTGATCTGTGGGTTATGAATTATGGATTGATGGATTATGATTGTGATATGTGGATTATGAATTATGGATTGTGGATGAATATGAATTATTATGTATTGTGATTCTTATTTTTATTACGAACTATGATGTGAGAATATTATTTTGATAATGGTGGATTGGGAACTACGTTGTGAGAATATATGTTATGAACCTACAGACTGTTTATGGTTTGAGGACACGGACTATAAGGCATTGCGAGACTTAGTGGCATTTGTGTTGAGGTTTATGCAATCAGGAGCTTTGAAGAATGGGCATGAGTTCATCGTGCATTCTAACTAATTTTAACTTGGCTTGATGATTTGTTTCTTGACTATGGTTGTGATTTACACGTTATTAAGTATTCAGATGATGAGGATATTTATGTTTATGAAACTTTTCTCCTATTGCACAAAAAAATCTTTGTGTTTGAAATATGTTGAGAACTAGATTGGGTTAAAAACCTCTTATCCATCTTTGTTAAAAAAAATAAAAATAAAATACCCTGTACATACACAGGGGGAGTTTAGGACCTACATTTCTTCAATCTAAACTAGCAATCCAAAAATGACTTTTCAAAAGTCCAGCTTCTACCTCATTTTACACCATTTTGGATGCATATTTTGGAAGTCCAAACTTCTGGGATCTGTCTTAATTTTAAAACGCACCTCATAACTCTATATCCTATGATTCATATATGCATATACTAAGGGGGAGCATTACATCTTATGATTTATCTTCTATACCTACCTATGTACATATCTATACATTATTCTTGTGACTACTATTTGCGGCTATTTCTTTGTGAAATAGTCCTGTGATGGAAGGAAGGAGGATAAGAAGATACATTGATCCATAGGCTCATTGAGCCATGTTTGTGAGTATATACTTAAATTTTCTCATTTTAATCTTATAAACACTCTTTGAGTCCTACAATAAGAGAATTCTTCTCTGTTAATAATATTCTTATTTCCCTAGGTCTAACATATCTATACTATACATGTCATTGTATTTATATCACAATCCCATCAAGTTTGTCATCACTTAAAAAGGGGGAGATTGTTAGCCCTATGGGTATTCTGCTGTGTTTTGACTTATGATAAATATTAATAAGGACTAACTTGTATGATCTATATATGATAGGACATATTTGACCATAGTTCTTCCAAGAGTACAAATAAGATTGCTAAGCAACTCTTAAGTAATAGAATCTAAGAATGGGTAATCAAGAATAAGATAAGCTTAAGAGATTACATACCAAGAAGTCCTTATAAAAGAACATTAGACTAGGAATCATTTGTCAAGGTATTATTTGCAAATTCCTACGTCTCTTTACCTTATGATCAGTTTTGTTTTACCTTAAAGCACACAAATAAAATGATTTCAAAAGAGTAAGCTTTCAGATGTTTGGATTAAGTAGTTTGGATGGACTCTACATTCAAAACACTAGAACAGTGTCCCAATGTTTCTCTCTAAAAAAGTACTATTTTGGACTGATTTTTTGGATGCACCCTCGTTCGATCCATGAGTCCAAAACTCTAAAAAATATGACAGTAAGAAATGAGTTGTTACTAGTTGTTGCTGTCTTACTTTTTGCTTCTATAAAAGCTTTCAAAACTATATTTTGAAGTAGATTTTTGTGCCATCTTTCTCAAAAACACTCTTTCACTTCAAATTGAAAAAATCTTCCTTTTCGTTTGTGCTTAAAAAGTGAAATCAAGTTGTTCAAAAGTTAAAAAGATGTTGGTGCTCATCTGTCTGCACATCTCCTCAAAAGTGTGAGCTATCTCTGTTTTATTTTTATAATCTTTTTGTATATCAAGGTAGTAGTGTAAAACCTATTTGGGGTGAGCATTGATTTGTCTTTGGTTGAGAGGCTTTGGTAAAACTAGGTGTGGTGATCCTCTTGCGTAATTGGTGTAGTCAAACACCATTGAGCTGACTGAGTTTTATAGTGATCTGGTTTAAAATCTTTAAGTGTGAGTTTAAGGTAGTGGATGCAGATATTTGAGGATCGAACCACTATAAATCTCTTGTTCATCTTCCTTGCATTTATTTTTGAAAATTTGTGAACTTCTTAGCATAAAGTTTTCTATCCTTCGAAGAGACCTTTATGATTCTCACCAACCCATGTTTACTATTGTATTGATTGCACATCACCTATCTCATATCTTTAAGATCCTAGATGTCTCTCTAAAAGTCTACAAAATTCAACTTTGCATAACCTTATACATCACGATCTGTAAAACAAAATGAGGATTTTGAAAATTATATCTTTTTGAAAAAGTGTTTAAATTTTCCAAAAACCTTATTCACCCCCCCCCCCCCCTCCCCCAAGGTTTTTCACAAAATCAATTCTCTTCAAGAACATTAAATTTACCCAATGGTGGCTTCTCATATAAGATATGAATTAATAAAAAAGATGAGTTCAAATAACTTACCCAATTTATGAAAACTTGCAAATACTCCAATTAGTAACTTCAAACCACTTCGATCTTCAGTAATTAAGCTTGGATTAAAGAGTTTAAGTAAAGAAAATTAAAGAAATAGGAGATATATAGAGAGGGATGGTAAAGAGTAGATCAAAAAGAGAGAAAATAATAAATTTGTAAATGTTGAGAGAGGGGTGAATGAAATTATGAGGGGACGAGGTTTGGAAAATTTGATTTTGATTGATAAATAAGTGTTTTAGATTGAATAGCTAGTTTTAGAAGTAATTTTTAATGACTATGATTTAATAAAAATAAATGGTTAGAATTTAAATGCACCAACTACTATGATTGGGTTACTATAATGAAGGATATGGTAGTAATTTAACATAGATAGGGCTTGTAGGATTTATTAGAAGGAAAATAAATAAAAGAGAAGTTGATCTTGTATAAAATAATGAAGAAGGGTTCAAAAGGGTCGCATATAGGCCAAAGGGTTCAAAGAATATTAAAAATGTTCAAAAAGTTCAAAGTCTTGGTCAATTAGTAGTTAAAATAAATCAAAGTCAAAAGGTAAAATAGTTAAAATATTGAAATAGAGCTTTTATTTAATAAAAATCAATATTGGGTGATTTATAAAACCAATTTCTTACATGTGCCCAAAAATAATATTTTTCACCAAATACATGCATAAAATACATGTGAATAATTAATTCCATATCCAGGATATAAAATTGAGCATAATAAAGCATCACATAATATTTATATAAGTATATACAAATTTCCTACACATATTTCACTTATAAAAAGTAGTATAAAAAGTAGTCAAGATTTTATTTAAATTAACTCTTGGCAAAATATGCAAATATCCACTCAATGTATATTCAAATAAAATTTTAAAAAATAATATACTAATGAAATGCTATTTTATTTGTATATGAATACCTGATAATGAGGGGTGTTACACTCCAATGGATAGCGAAGGAATCTAGCCGCCATTGTGAGGGTGTAGCAACTAGATGAATCCGTGAATAATCATAAATGAATCTAAAAATCCTCCTCCACAATCTAAGAAAAGAAAATGAAACCCCATTAAATAAGATTTCATTCCGCAACATCTATACCTCTTAGAGGTAAGAAGTAATAAAAATCGAGAGAAATATTGTCATGCCTTTGAGCAGTACGATGAGGAAGAGATGAAAATATATATGCTGCATTTGAAGATATCTGATAAGGGCTAAAATCACCTTTATTTTTCTAGTTATTTGTTATAATAACTAGGCATATTCCTGACTATTTGGCATTTAGCATGTAAAAAGTGTTTTTGGCAAATTTGTGCAAAGTTGAGTTAAAATTGAGTAGAAAATGAACAATTTCAGAATGCCCCTGGCACCTGGCCTAGCCAAGGGACTAGGAGCGGAGTTCATTCTGGTCAAGTAATAGAAATTCAGCCAACATTTAGGAAAAAACCAGAACAGACTTGGCGCCAGGTCTGGCAAGTGTTCCTGGCGCTGGGTCAATTTTGTCTGCTAACTAAAAACAGAGCAAAACACCAGATGAAGAATAGTGTGTACTTGGCGTCATGTAGATCAAAGACACCTGGCGCCAGATATGCTCTGGAAGGAGAATATTTTGTTCACGAATTTGAGAATTTTTCAATGATTTTGACATTTTTTAAATCCTATTCGGCTAAGACTTCCTAAGCCACGAAATTTAGTATCTAAGGGGCCTATAAAAGTATAAGAAAACACATGAAAAAGGGATATACACATAGAGAGAGGTGGATTCAAAAGCAAAAATTCTCAAATCACTCATTGAATGAGGATGTCACCCAATCAAGGGGGATTGTTCAAGAGAGTCTTCAAGGGTAAAGAAAGAGGCTTATTTACGAGTGCTTTCTTTTATCTTTGTCTTCTTTTCACTTAACAATGATATATTCAATGTTTTTATTGTAATTTACCTTATTTTGGGATTCATAATATAGTGTTAATTTAGTTATGTGATCAATTCTTTGTTATCTTTGGTGTTTGATTAGTTGTTAACATTACTTATCGATGCGAGTTCTTCTAATTGACTTGGGACGATGATGTTAGGAGTTTCATTGCATTGATTTTGTATTTATCTAATCTTGATGGACTTGAGCGACGAAGTTAAGATTACAGAACTAAGTAATCAAAGATTAGTTGATTTCACCTCGAGCAAAGGGTTATTAGCTAATTCTGCTTATATAGAATTGGGCTTAATGCATGTTTTGGTTATATTAGCTTTATGGGCAACTCTGTTAATTTAATCAAAATATAGGATTCCATGGATTGAAAAACAAAGTGGGATTTAATTAAGTAGATTCATGACTTGTGAAATAATTGAATTTTACTCTATATTCCTTCTTATCCTAAGATTATAATTAGTTAAGAGAATTTCTAGTTGGTTCATTATCATTGTTTCCAGGATTATTGTCTAAATTGCATAAACCTACATCCTTGAGTTGTATATATATTTTTTATTTTTCTTTTTATTTTATCACTTAATTTTGGTCAGTTAAACAATGAATGAAAAGTGATTAGTGTGTACTTGTTCATTTGAGGATCGATACTAGTTAATTCCCTATACTATGCTTACGATGAGTATACTTGCTTGTATGTGTATTTTGGGATTAATATTTTAATTAAAACTTGACTAAGTGATGGATTTAAATTTGATGATTTTATACACTAAAAATTTACGCATTATGTTTTTGGCACCATTGTCGGGGAACAATATCATGAACGCTTGGATTTTGTTGATTTAACCTTGTTTATATGCTTATATGTCCATATGTGTATATGTTCTTTGTGTAAATCAATGTTCTATCTTGTTGTTTTGTAATATTCTGTTAGTTAATTGCCTAGCTTACTTCATGTTGTACTATAAATACTACTAACTTTTGTATTTAGATAATTTATGAATGCGTGTGTTTTTCTTTTCTTTATTTTTCTATTATTTATTTTCCCTTTTGTTTTTTCTTTTCTTTGTTTTATTATTATTACTATTACTATTATTATTGTTATTATTATTATTTGTTTTTATTATTTATTTGATTTATTTTATTTTTCTTTGAGCGCGAGATTAACATCATCATGAACAACTACTTTTGGACATAAGATCAAAAGAGCTATGATGACAAGAATTTGACAAATTTGCAAGCTCGAATTGACGCTTTTTGTGAAATGTCACTTGAAGCCTCAATGCATGCTTTTGTTGCCAATACAAATTTCTCCATTAAGTGGCATGAAGAAGCATCCCAACGTATGAGCCATTAAAACAATACAACTAGCTAAGTTGGTTGAGGATTCTATAAAGGCCCATACACTTGAACAAGAGAATGCCTAAGGAAAAGAGAGAGAATATGAGGAACAACTATCCAATGTGCAAAGGAAGGTATTCAATTCTCCTCTATATTGTATTAATTCTAATCTCACTTTATCATATGATTTTGTTTTGGTTCTTCTCAATTCTTGGAGAACAGGGGTCCAAATGATGATGTGTTGAATTTATCATGCCTCAAGGAGTTAGATCTTTGCAACGCTACATCACAAGAAATCCTTGGAGGATGGTGATAATTTCTACCCTTCACCCCATCCAGAGGGAGGTAACTTAGTTTTTGTAAATGCATTGAAAAGTAAGGATTTCTTATTCCCATCTTTGAAGACTCAGTTGCTAAGCTTCATGGGGAATTTTCATTTTAACACATCTTTTGAAGGGAAAAATGGTGATTTCAAGATTGAAGCATTCTTTAGATACTATGTGCACACATATGTTGAAAATAGTATTTGCGTACCTAAATGAATGTTCTAGAATGAGGTTCATGTGTTTTGTTTTATTAAGAAAAAATATTTTCATGAACACGACCTTTTTCAAAACCCTCCATTCTTTCTACTTTCATTATGCATATCTTCTATTTTGAGCATTAATTTCTTTTCCAAAGATTAGATAAAGAAGCTGATGAGTGGAAATGGTTTGTATCTTTGTTTTATTTTGTAATTGTTACGTGTCTTTCTTCACAAATAAGAAAAACATTTTCCACCTTAAGTGTGGGCGTGTAAGTTGATAAGAGCTAAATTGGTTATACTTTGCCTAGTTATTTGAGACTCTTTTGTAATATATTTTGTGCAATAACTAGTTATATTCTTTCATCTTATAGATTTTACCCTTGGAAAGGTATTTTGGTCATTATCTCAGGATTTTGGGTAAAACAAAAAAAAACCGTCGCGAAGTAGAGCAGAGGCGGTGCCAGTTGTAAGGTTGGAACCGGCACCGGCTGCACTCTGGAACGTATACGCAAAATTCGGAGAAAAATCGACGGACGAGTGGAGAAACAAAACCAAGGCGGCGGAGGCTGTGGTCTGCCCCTAAGGCAGTGCGGCGATCTTTCTACGCGTTTTTGAAAATCTGAAGAGTTTTAGCAGCTTCCAACTTCTACTCGGCCAAGGACTTTGTACCTACGAGTTTAGGCACTGCTTAAGCCTATAAATAGATGAAAAACAAAAGGGAAAAGAGGAGAATTCATTGATCATCATAGAAAATCACTCAGTCCAAGGAGAATTCTTCAAAGTTCAAGGAGGGTTGTACAAGAAGGTCTTCAAAAATAGAAGAATGAGGCTTGTCTATGAGTTCTTTCTTTTACTTTGTTTTCTTTTTCTTGACAATGATATGTTAATTGTTTTATTTTAGTTGAACATTGTTTTAGACATTCATGATTTCTAGAGTTATTTGATATTTTGATTAATTGGTTATTATTCTTGGTATTCAATTACTTATGCTTATTACGATATTAGTTAGTTGATTCTATCCATTGACTTGCTGGACCAAAGGGGGTTGATGGGTGTTTCGATTTATTAGTTTCATATTTTGTTGGCAATTGACTTACTGGACCAAAGGGAGTTGATTATTTAAGAAATGGTAATTGAAGATTAATTAATGTCTTCCGAGACTAAGGGTTCATTGATTAATTTCATGTTCTAAATTCGCCGAGACCAAGGGAATTTAATTAAGGATTGTGTTTAATGCATTTTTTGGATGAATTAGTTGAGACGAACCAAGTGATTCTAATTTATCTAGAAGATAGTGATTTCATAGATTAACCATCAAAGTGAGTCTACCTTCATCCTTCATGGTGCTAAGAGAATGGTTGGTTGTGATAATGGTTAAGTTCTTTAAGATCATGTTTGTCTAAGCAATGGCTTGAGTTGCATAAATCTACATCCTTGACATATAAATATTTTTATTTTTATTTTTATGTTCTTTTTAATTTTCTTTTTATTTGTTTTTCACTTTATTGAGTCGGTTAAAAAATGAAAGAAGGGTAATTAATGTCTACTTGTTCCTGAGGATCAACACTTGTTTTAACCCTATACTCAGTTAATGATAAGTACGCGTGCTCATATGTGTGATTTGGGTTTAACGTTTTCATTTAAACTTGATTAGGAATGTACTTAGTTTTATATGATTTTTATACCCAAGTCTGAACGGATCAAGTTTTTGGCACCGTTGCTGGGAAACAATAGCATGAAAACTCGAATTTTATTGATCTAACCATGTAAATATGTAAATATGTCAATAAGTAAATATGTATATTTGTTCTTTCTGCAAAACGGTGCTATCTTTTATTTTTCGTGTATTCTTGTATGACCTTGTAACCTAACCTAACTTAACCAACTAACTTAGACTGAGTTTGAATTACTAACTTTGTAACATTGTATTTGTGTTATTTTAACCATTAATTATATCTCTAAACTTGCTTCTTGTTTTCTTAGGTATTACCCTTGGTACATGACCCGAAAATCTAACAACGAGATAGTCGATTTTGACCCTAAAATCGAGAGGACAATTTTTAATTTATAATATTTTTATTCAGCATCCGTGTGTTTTTGCATTTTCATTAAAAAAAATTTTTTTGAACCGGACAGAACAGAGTCGGGCCGGCGCCGGTTCCGGTCGGGAAGAACATAATTAAAGGGCCATTTTTGCCACTTTTTCTTCAAAACCTCCCTTCTCCCTCGCAAATCCTCTCAAGCCCATGCTGGCTTCACATCCATTAGTGCCCAAAGCTTGATTTTTCAACTTCTAAACACCTCCATAACATCTCTTACCTTCTTTTTTATTGATCCTATGAATCAAACACATCAAAAGCTTTGATTTTTCACAAAAATAGCACATTCAATCTACAAGCAGAGGGAGTAGATTTTCGCAAAAAGCTTGCATCTTTTGCTTGCCCATGCATATAGGAGCCTAAAGGTATGATTTTTATTTAAGTCCTACGGTTAAATTGATGGAATTGATTTTTTCTAATTATAGGGACGGTTTTGGACGAAAATTGGGAATTATATATTCTATGATTGTGCATTCCTAGTTTCATTCATTGGATTACCTTAGGAGTGCTGAGCCTGCATTACTTAATTCATGCTTGTTATCATTCAAGAATTCATATAGCTTAGGCTAGAATTATGGTTATTGGTGACACTTAAATTTATTGAAGCGACATTATTGATCACATAATACCTTTGCCTTCATTTACATGATCATGTTTACTAGCATGCTTTGAGGATATTCACACAAGTTATGCTTTACAGTGGACTTTTACATGCATTGTGCAGGTTGTGTTGCATTGGGTGAAAGTGGTTGATTGAATTGGGGGTTGGAGTTGATATACATTGAAGGAGTTGTCGTTTGTAGATTGTGAGCTTGGTTGAGGGTTGTGTGAAATTTGAGATATATCTGTGTAGGGGTAGTTATACTCTCTTCAATGATTGAGCGTATCTGTTCTCTCTTCTTAGTACTCCATTCCTTCTGTGACCATGTCTAGAGCGAGGAGTCAACCATCTAAAAGGGTGAGACCTTCCCCGTCCTTAGTTCCATCATTTGTTGATCCCTTATCTCTTAGACCTACTGAGTTTGTCGATGCCTCTTGTGAGGAATGGTATAGTAGGAGAGCTTTAAACAAGATTATTGATGAGCGTACTTTCTCCCCCACCTTAGACCGGGCACTTAAATTAGGAATGATGTTTAGATGACTAGGTTGGGGATCTATAGTGCAATTGAAAGGGAAGTTTTGCCCCGTGCTTGTTAAGTAATTCTATGCTAATATGACGGACAAGGGTAATAAACATCTCCCGCATATTGAAATAAGAGTGAAAGGAGTTCCTATTGTCATCACTCAAAACCAATTATCTCACCTCCTCCAGATTTATGACGATGATACTTGGCAAGGAATTGATGTGAATAATCAAAGGATTCTTTCGGACCCAAATTGGGATGTTAGGGGGACGCGAACAACCCTAGGCTTATATAAGCATAATGCCTTCCAAGCTAACAGTTTCTATTTCAACAATGACTTGGCAGCCAACTTTCGTGCGCTGGTGTACATGTTTGGGTTTAATGTTGTTCCTCGTGCTAGTGGTTTCAATGAAACTAGGCTTATTGACACTTATATTCTACACCGAATGATGAACACATTACCTATCCCTCTTACGCCTTTGATCATCCAATCCATTAGGGAGGTTGTTCATCACCGTCTCTCCACAAAAGCCTTTGTTTTTCCCTTGATTATAATAAAGATTCTAAAGGACTTTGGGGTGAGTCTAGAGGGAGAACTCGTGGAGGCTACCACTGAGAACGATATGGTCACTAAACATACTCTTATGAGTTGTGGATACAAATATAGCCCAGGGTTAAAGAAATGGCTTACTCCCTTCGAGGTCCAACATCCCGATCAAGAAAGGCCACCTACAGTGGAGGAGGAACAGCCACCACCACCGGCACGTGCTAGAGCTGGCCGTTCTCAGTCCCACTCCCGGATGGACTTTGAGACCACCGTACTAGGGTGCCTCGACTAGCAAATGGAGGTGCTCCTACGCTTGCAGGGTACTATGGAAAATATGGCACGATGGCAAGCTACCATAGAGCAGCAGTTGACTGAGTTGAGGCAGCAGCCTCCTAGGCCACATGATGGTGTAGGCCCCTCTACACTCACTGATGAGGAGGAGGATGAGGATGATAATACTGCAGAGGATTAATGATGCTTTCTTGCTCACTTTTGTTTTTGTTTCCTTTCTCTTTTCATGTTTTTGTTTTAGTTAGTTTGGCTTTCCTTTCGTTGTCTTTCTATTTCGTTTGTCTTTGCTTTATTTTCTTTTCTAGTTGTTATGCTTTGGTATTTTCTTTTGTATTTTTTTTAGGTACGTTAATGCTGCCTCCCTCTTCATGCATTCAGCTCTTGTGCGCCACAATGAATGGAAGTTTATTTTTCCTTTCTCTTCTCTTTTATTTTGTTTGATCCCGTGGTATTAGTTGTTTTGATTATACTTATTTGGCCATTGAAGACAATGTCCAGTTTAAGTATGGGTGAGTGGTTTGATTGACAATTCTTCTATACATATTCTTGGGAGCGGGATTTTTCAAAATTTTTCAATTTCAAGCTGTATTATTTTTAGTGCATGTCTTTATGATGGATTATAGAGCATATGTTCTAGACCATTGATGGCTTATGCATGACTTTTTCCACTCACTTGGACAATGTAGTTCTTGATCAAATGCTGTGCATTATTCTTAAACCTTTTTTTTCTCTAAAATTAATGAAACATTCTAGAATTTACTTGAATACCTCTCGAGGTGAAATAAGAAAGACATTCATGATTTAACTTAGGGATGACGTTAATAGACCTTCCTTGGATAGTTTGAGCTTTTCAAGCCGACCTATTGTTATGTTATCCCTAGTGCCTATTTTGAGCCTAAATTGGTAATTTCTTTCTTTAAAACCCGTCACGATATTTTGTCCATTCCTTGTGCCAAGAGTTTGTATAATTTCCAAATCTCTATGCTCTTGAAGGATGAAAGTATATGTATGGTTGAAAAAAATGCACGGATGGAGATCATGACTTGTTACTTTTAGTCATAGATCAATTACAAGTGGAGCTAGGAAAAGAAAGGAAGTGGAATGGAACGAAGAAGTTGAAAATTTTTGAGAAAGAAAAGAATATTGAGCTGAAAAAGATGAGAAAGAAGAAAAAAAACGAGAGGAAGTGAGAAGAGAAAACAACTAGCTGCTAGTAAGAAAGGTGAGTGAAAAAGAAAAGAATAGCAGCAGTGAAAACAAAAGAGGAGTAAAAGAGGAGAGAATTGAAAAAGCATTGGGAAAAAAAAAAGAAGAATGGAAAAGATCACAAAAGGGATGGTGAGTGAACTGTAAAAGTAAGTTCATATAAAACACTTGACACCATTGCTGAAAAATTAAGTGATCTTGTGAGGAAAAGAGTTGATGATAAGAAGAGGTGAAAGAAGAAGAAGAACAATGCAGGATTTGCTTGAAATACATAAGGGTTGTTATATAAGGTTATGGTTTGATTGATTCGTGGAATATGAGAGCAAAAAGAGTTGGGAATTATAGGTTTATTTTGGTTACCCTTTTCTTGCTTACTCTCAGTTTTCTTTGACTTTTGATGTTCCTATATCCTTTGTTTGCTAAGCCGCATTACAAACCTTTAGCCTTACATTACAAGCTTAAAAGTCCTACTTGATCTAAGTAAAATCATGATATGTCTCGGATTAGTGGAGAGAGTGTATGAAAAGTAAGCATATGGAATGCATAATCTTTTTTAACTGACTTCTTTCCAATGGTTTGAGAATATTGTAAAGTGTTGAAATGGTTCTACTAAGTCATTTATCACTACACAAGTCTTGCATTGGCTGTGAAAGATTTGGTATCATATATTTTATGTTCATAAATAAAGAAAGCATTGAAGATATGGTTTTGGAATTGATTGAGTGATTAAAACCTTGTGTTTTTCCTACTTATTCTTGATACTTTGCTTGAGGACAAGAAAAGAGTTAAAGTGTGGAGGAATGTAATAGGAGCTAAATTGGTTATAGTTTGCTTAATTATTTGAGGCTTTTTTGTAATACATTTTGTGGAATAACTAGTCATATTCTTTCATATTAGAGATTTTACCCTTGGAAAGGTATTTTGGTTATTATCTCAGGATTTTGGGTAAAACAAAGAAAAATCATTGCGAAGTAGAGTAGAGGCGGCGCCGGCTGTAAGGTTGGAACCGGCGCCAGTTGCACTCTGGAACGTATGCACATAATACAGAGAAAAATCGGCGGACGAGTGGAAAAACAAAACTAAGGCGGCACCGGTTGTGGTCTGCCCCTAAGGAAGTGCTGCGATCTTTCTACGCGTTTTTGAAAATCTGAAGAATTTTAGTAGCTTCCAACTTCTACTCGGCCAAGAACTTTGTACCTACAAGTTTTGGCACCTCTTAAGCCTATAAATAGATGAAAAACACAAGGGAAAAGAGGAGAATTCATTGATCATCATAGAAAATCACTCAGTCCAAGGAGAATTCTTCAAAGTTCAAGGAGGGTTGTACAAGAAGGTCTTCAAAGGAAGAAGAAGGAGGCTTGTCTATGAGTTCTTTCTTTTACTTTGTTTTCTTTTTCTTGGCAATGATATGTTAATTGTTTTATTGTAATTCAACATTGTTTTAGACATTCATGATTTCTAGAGTTATTTGATCTTTTGATTAATTGGTTATTATTCTTGGTATTCAATTACTTATACTTATTACAAGATTAGTTAGTTGATTCTATCCATTGACTTGCTGGACCAAAAGGGGTTGATGGGTGTTTCGATTTATTAGTTTCATATTCTTTTTGCAATTGACTTGCTAGACCAAAGGGGGTTGACTGTTTAAGAACTGGTAATTGAAGTTTAATTGATGTCTTCCAAGACCAAGGGTTCATTGATTAATTTCATGTTCTAAATTCGCCGAGACTAAGGGAATTTAATTAAGGATTGTGTTTAATGCGTTTTTTGGATGAATTAGTTGAGACGAACCAAGTGATTCTAATTTATATAGAAGATAGTGATTTCATGGATTGACCATCAAAATGAGTCTACCTTCATCCTTCATGGTGCTAAGAAAATGATTGGTTATAATAATGGTTAAGTTCTTTAAGATCATGTTTGTCAAACAATTGCTTGAGTTGCATAAATCTACATCCTTGACATATACATATTTTTTAATTTTCTTTTTAATTTTCTTTTTATTTATTTTTCACTTTATTGAGTCGGTTAAACAATGAAAGAAGTGTAATTAATGTCTACTTGTTCCTTGAGGATCGACACTTGTTTTAACCCTATGATCAGTTAATGATGAGTACGCTTGATCATATGTGTGATTTGGGTTTAATGTTCTAATTTAAACTTGATTGGGAATGTGCTTAGTTTTGTTTGATTTTTATACCCAAGTCTGAACGCATCATGAGTCGTGTCTTTATTTGCTTTCTTAGGATTTTTATTAGTATTTTTCTTTAGTTTGCTTTCTTTATTTGCGTGTGCTTTATTTTATTTTATTTTATTCTTTTATTTGTGTTTTGTTTTATAGGTAGGAATAATTTCCTCTTGAACAAACCCTTCTCTCTATTTCCAGTTTTAATAACTATTGCAATTGTATTGCACTTGGGAAGTCTTGCTTAAACTTTCTACCCCTTTATTATTGTTAGTCACTTTGGAGATGCTATCTTGTGTTTATTTTTTGCCAATAAGGACATTGTCCAATTTATGTGTGTGGGAATGGTTTGGTGATATTCTTTGTCCAAGTTTTTATCAATTATCTTGGTATTTTCTTGGTATCGAGCTATTTTGGAAAATTTTGGTTCAAACGATTTTGATGGAAAAACAACTGTTGTAAGTTCCTAGAAAGTTTTGAATAGTTGAAGATTTAAAAGTTTGGAACTTTTGGAGCTAATTCGCAATGGAAGTATTTTCTTTTCTCTATTCTTCCCCTATATTAATTTTGGTCTTCTTGGCTTTGCTTTCATTATTATATTTTTTGCCACTGAGGACAATGTCCAATTTAAGTGTGTGGGAGAGAATGGTTGAAGAAGTATTTGTCCATATCATTTTTTGTGAAAATTTTTCAAAATTTCAGTGGTTTTTACTGTTAAGCAAGGTTGTAATTCTTTTTCTTACTTAGATATAAGTTTTGTCATTCAATTGGTGGAGTTTTGTGCAATTAGTTTGCTGGATAGAATATTTTTCATAACATGAGAATTTTGATTATTCTTGTTTATGCATTGGTGTTTGAATGTTATTTGATTCATCTAGTTTGAATATGGAGAATATGATTAATATGGGAAGAGTTTATTGGCTAACTTTTGTATTATGTGTTTAAATTTTGCTAACTATGAGTTGTGAAGAGGAATGTGAGTTGATAAAAGATCATTGAGAGGATAGATTATGGAAAAAATTGTGAGACATTCTTGTGAGTTGAAAATTTGGAAAAATGAGTTGATTGCTTCCTCTTTGAATATGAAATATATATATATATATATATATATATATATATATATTACTTGATTATGGGTGCTAATGCAGATAGTGAAGAGAAATTCACTTTCTTGAAGCTATAAATTCCCTAAAGCAAAAGAAAGAAAGAATTGTTTAGAAAAAAGTTGTTGAAAAGAAAGATGAGTGATGTTTGAAAGGGGGCCATTACGGAGTGTGAAGAGAAATCTATGTACATCAGGCTATTAATTCCCTAAGTCATTGGAAAAAATAGAGAGAAAAAAATTAGAGTGCTTTCCTTCAATCATGACTTAAATTGTGTAATTTTTTTATTTATAATGCTTGAGTTGATAGATAGCTTGACTTATGTAATTTAGGTTGTCTATATTTTTACTTGAAGAGTGAAATAATTTTCTTAGACTAAGATATACATTTGATTAATTTGATTTCAAGAGTTTTGTAATGTCTTATTAAATGTTGCAGATTTTGTATTGTTTTCAAAGGGTGTGAATAACAAGAGTTGTATCTATGGTTTGAATGAAGTTATAATCCTTGGTATGTTATAAAGTGTTTTTGGAATGAATAAGAACTTGTGTTTTCATAATGAATTTTCTTGGACAAAAGTGTTTTGCTTGAGGACAAGCAAATGTTCAAGTGTGGGGGTATGTGATAAGGGCAAAAATCAACATTATTTTCCTAAATTTTTTAGGTTGTTTTAAGATACATTTGTTATAATAACTAGGCATATTCCTTCATATTTAGCAATTTGTTTGTAAAAAGGGTTTTTGACAAATTTGTATATATTTGAGTTAAAATCGAGCAGAAAGCGAACATTTTCAAAATGCACCTAGCGCCCATATGAGCCAAGGGACCAGGTGCTGGGTCCATTATGCTCAAGCAGCAAAAATTGAACCAACGTTCAAGGAAAAACCGGCACATACCTGACGCTTGGTTTGGCAAGTGTACCTGGCATGGGTCCATTTTGTTTATAGACAAAAAACATAGCAAAACTCCAGAGGAAGAACAGTATGTATCGGGCGCCAGGTGGGTCGAAGGTACCCGGCGCCTAGTGTGCTCTGGAAGGCAAATATTTTATGCACAAATTTGAGAATTCTCCAATGATTTTTATATTTTTCGAATCCTAATCGGCTGAGACTTCCTGAGGTACAAATTTATCATCCAAGTGGCCTATTAAAGCAAAGAAAACACAAGGAAAGGGATATACACATAGAGAGAGAAAGGTGGATTTAGAAGCAAAAATTCTCAAATCACTCATTAAACACGGAGTTCATCCAATTAAGGAGGATTGTTGAAGAAAGTCTTCAAGGGTGAAGAAAGAGGCATGCCTATGAGTGCTTTCTTTTATCTTTGTCTTCTTTTCATTTAACAATGATGTTTTCAATGTTTTTATTATAGTTTAACATTATTTTAAGATTCATGATTTTGTATTAATTTAGTTATGTTGTCAATTCTTTGTCACCTTTGTTATTTGATTACTTGTTATCATTGTTTATTGATGCGAGTTCTTCTAATTGACTTGGGATGACGATGTTAGGAGTTTCATTACATTAATTTTGTATTTATCTAATCTTGATAGAATTTGAGCGATGAAATTAAGATTACAGGACTAAGTAATCAAAGATTAGTTACTTTCACCTCGAGCAAAGGGTTATTAGCTAATTTCATGCTTATAAGGAATTGGGCTTAATCCATGTTTTGGTTATGTTAGCTTGTAGGATTTCATAGATTGGGAAACGAAGCAGGATTTATTTAAGTAGATTCATAACTTGTGAAATGATTGAATTTTACTTTATATTCCTTCATGATGCCAAGATGATAATTAGTTGAGAGAATTTCTAGTTGGTTAATTATCATGGTTTCTAGGATCATTGTCTAAATTGCATAAACCTACATCCCTGAGTTGTATATATTTCTTTATTTTTTCTTTTATTTTATCACTTTATTTGGGTCGGTTAAACAATGAATGAAAAGTGATTAGTGTGTACTTGTTCCTTTAAGGATCGATACTCATTAATTCCCTATACTTTGCTTACGATGAGTATACTTGCTCGTATATGTATTTTGGGATTAATGTTTTAATTAAAACTTGAGTAAGGGATGAATTTAAATTTGATGATTTTTATACACCCAGAATTGACACATCAAGTTTTTGGCGTTGTTGCCGGGGAACAATATCATGAATGCTTGGATTTTATTGATCTAATCATGTTTATATGTTTATATGTTCATATTTCTATATACAAATATGTATATATGTTCTTTGTGTAAATTAGTGTTCTATCTTGTTGTTTTTAACATTGTGTGACTTAAATAACTCGCGTATTTTATGTTGTACTGTAAATACCACTAACTTTTGTATTTAGATAGTTTGTGAATGCGTGTTTTTTTCCTTTTCTTTATTTTTCTATTATTTATTTTTCTCTTTTATTTTTTCTTTTCTTAGTTTATTATTATTTTTGTTTATTTTTATTTTCGATTTGATTTTTTTTGTTTTTCTTTGAGAGCGAGATTGACATCATCATGGGCAACTACTTTTGGGCACAAGATCAAATGAGCTATAATGACGAGAATTTGGCAAATATGGAACCTCGGATTGACGATTTTTGTGAAACGTCCCTTGAAGCCCCAATGCATTCTTTTGTCGCTAATACAAATTTCTCCATTAAATGGCATGAAGAAGCATCACAACGTATGAGCCATCAAAGAACACTACTAGCTAAGTTGTTTGAGGATTCCATGAAGGCCCATATGCTTGAATAAGAGAATCTTCAAGGAAAAGAGAGAGGATATGAGGAACACCTATCCAATGTGGAAAGGGAGGTATTGTTAGTGTTGTGCCTTTAGAGACAATCACTTGTTCCAAGTATATTTCATAATAATTAATAAAAGAGGCATTCTTTATCTTTTAGTTTGATTGTTTTATCTGAATATGTGTATAATCTGTTTGATAAAGTCTCCAGTACAACACAATGCTAAGGAAATCATGATAGAGATCATGATGTAAGATTCCTACTACACCATGTAGTGTTTGTGCTTCAATAATCCATAATTATATTAATGAGATGGGACATTATTAATACACCAAGGCTAGCACTTGTTATATCTCTTGATTGGATCAAGCAGTGGTTCTCGTAACCGTGAGTATTGTGATATTGAGGAATAATATTTGGATGCTTGTTATGTGAACAAGTTCATTGGATGACCTAACTATGAGATAATCACTTCAATAAACTACTGAGTATCAGCGATAGAATATTATTATAGTTAATATGCAAGTATCCTTAGACTTGAGATCTCCAAGATATTTTGTTTATCGAGCATTGTATTTTGATTCATCTTTGGATTCTTAAAAGGACAGCCTATAGGATGGGTATTTCGTACAATGTAAAGTAAACGAAAATAGCTGAGAGGATTAATAAAAGATTCACCACTCCTAATAGTTGAAGAGTATATCTCAGGGCCATTTGTAGAAATCATTGCTTATGAAGTCCTTGCCTAAGGCAACTATATGTTGGAAATAGTTCCAAATTTGATACACATATCAAGTAATGGATTTCTTGAACAAGTGCTAAAATATTTAGGCTAGCATTAATAATATTTTAGATGGAGTTAGCACTAATTCCATGCTCTTGATCGAATGAGATATAATATGGTGAAAAGAGTTTATTGCACTGGTTATTTGCTATTGAAAGGTTCACCCCAAGGCACTTAACTTTCTAAAATTTTGGGTGATCAAGAGTTATTGCTAGATGTCACTCTTGATCTACTAAATATGAATTTATTAATTAGAAAATTAATAAATTAATCTTGCATTTTATTTAAGATTATTAATTCTAAAGTTGTTAGAATTAATTCATATTATACTACCAATAAGACTAGGAATCCTAATGGGTCACACACAATAAAGGTTTGAATGCTCAATATATATTAGTTGATATTATTGTGGGTTTAATTGAGAGAAGAAAATATATTTATAAGTGAATTATAAGTTTGTTATAATTCATAGGACTTGGTTGCAATTATATAAACTTAAAGGGCCTAATTGTAGACATTGGATCTTGGAGGACTTAATTGCAATTAACATAAATCCTAAATCTATAGGTATGGGAAGCTTTCATTGTTGCAAGAGAAAAAAAAAACGTTGGAAAAAAGAAGGGAATTTCGGACCTTGTTCTTCACCCAATTCTTCTCCAATTAACCCTAGCCTCTTTCTCTTGTACTAGCATAGTTTTGAGCGGGCTTTGTTAGTGATTCAACCTTGTATGGATTATTGATATAGACAATCCTACTTTTGGATTGTAGTGGCATAAAGTGGACGATCAAAGCAGAGAAGCTAGCGCAAGAAAAGTTTTTGTTTTCTGCCATAGAAGGTAATCTTCGTTTCATTCCTCTATCCCAATTTTAATTGCAAACATATGATCCTTGGGCATGGATTTCATAGTTTTTTCCGCTACGTTATTATTTGATAAGCATGATGAAATACCAACAGTGGTATCAGAGCCTTTGTGTTTGTGTTTTAATGGGTCTTTAATAACTTTGAAATCGTTTCTAAGCATGTAACTGTATGATCAAGATGATTGTATGTCTACTACTTTGTCTGGGTTTTCTGGTTTGAAGAGTCTCTCGGTCATTGAAAATTGGTTGGAAGTTGTTTCCATGTTGGTCTTTGTTTTAGCATAAGATTTTCTTCAATCAAGATTTTGATTCAACAATTTGGATTGTTGTTTAAATGATGATATAGATTACAGTTGGTTGTTAATATTGATTAACAATGCTTGATATCGAAATTGTTTCGAATGGTATGAAAATCACGTTGCTGTTCATGGAAAATCTAGAGCAAAATTCAGGGATGAAGATGAATAGTGATATTTCCGCCTCCAGAGCCTACCTGGCACCGGGTACGTTCAACCCAATTGGCACCAGGTACACTTTGTTCTTCCCCTGTGCGTGCCTCCAGAGCAAACCTGACGCCAGGTACGTTCAACTAACTTGGCGCTAGGTGCACTCTGTTCCAACACTGTTTTATAAAATAAAAAAAAAAGTTTTTTCTATCTTTTCTAATTTTGAGTATATGTTCTAATAATGATTAGAATTTATTTGAAATCCATGATTTTGGATAAAAATATTTTTAAAATTACATGAAGAATCCATAATTTTCTAAAAATGTGATTTCACCTCAGAACTTTCCAGAATTCGATTTTGGACCTAGATTTCTCCAAAATACTAATTTTGGATGTTTGTGCATTAGATTATTTATATGCTGCATTTTAAGCACGTTTTGTTGGCATGGTGGATGGTTATGGACTAAAACCAAACTTATCTGTTCATGCATCTTTATTGCTTTGTTTTATTTAAACAGGGCTTATGCGTCCCATCTTATCTGAAAATTCTTGTATAATTCTCTTCTCATCTAACTCCCCTCGAATGTAAATCGAGGTTTCTTACTTTTGGAAATTATTTAATTATTTTATACAGGTTAGATTGTGAAAGAATTTTGTTCTACAAGATTTTGAAGATGGCAATCAAAACGAAGCGAGATGGTAAAACATTCTACTTAAATCATGCATAACACATAGGGTTTACCATATTAATTTCCTTGATGGCTCGAGGAAATTAATCTAGAGAGCCCATAACCATGCCACGTAATTGTTTATTACCATCTTAATCAATTTATGCTGCTTATTGATAAATTGAATGCATATCAAATGATGAGACAACTAAAAGGAATAAATTCCTCAAATAATATTATATCTAATGCCTTCCATTAAAATAGTAAGAACAAGAGCTTTTTTCAAGACCAAGCTGTTGGGTAAACCTAAGCCTACTTGACATTGAGTATGTTCAAGCTAAGGAATTTAATTCCTGATTAATGGGTTGGGTTTAACAAATTCTTTATCCCAATTGGGCTAACCTAAGCATAAAGAATATTAGAGGCAAGGTTGGGATAGTACTAAATACTTTAATGATTCAAAGATGTTAATTACCCAATGATACAATAGTTACATATGATGTAATGGGTATTGGATACTTACCACTAAACTTAAGAGTGGCTTTGTAACACTCCGCTACCTACGTACCCAAAAGGGGCGTGGATGTCGCCCCGTCCATAGGACAAGGGGTCTTTATAACTACGTAATAAAAAATATTGAAGGAAATAACTTAACAACACACTTATTACAATCCCAAAATAATACTTTTACAAGGCTTGAAACAAATAGATGGTAACCAAAATCTTTAACAAATAAATACACCAGGATAAATCTTCTAAGCTCATGGCAGCATAAGTAAATCGACATTCCAAGCAGGATCAACCTGAAGACATGATATAAAAGGTGTGAGAAATATTTTCAAGTAAGTCCTCTGTGTGCTCATGGTATTTTAGAAAAAAACAGTTCATGTATGCAAGTTTTGAACAAGTCATAATAAAAGGTCTACAAGCCCAGAAATTTATCTTTGAATATTAAGTGGTGTTTTATCAGCATTTGTAAAGTAAAAATGCTCAACTTGAAAAGAATTAACCACTCTAATAAAGTTGACTATGAAGTCATACATCATGAATGGGTATGGCACCACACTTTGTGCACCATGTCAAGAGAACGATCAGGATGTCACATTTTGTGCATCATGACAAGAGAATGATCAGGAAGCCATACTTTGTGCGTGCTGATACAAGGTTGGTGTACGGCCCACCGGATGAGATACTCATCAATCTCTACACCCAAACATACCAAGTGTCCATTCCGGAAATAAATAGTCCACTAGAACTGTATTGCTACCTCAGACCGGCCAGACTAACAAGAACTGTCCTCTTGTCTAGGTAGGGTTCATTCCTCAGAGGTGATCTCCTATTGAGAGGTTTACCCAACTATTCAAAGACTAGTCCTAGTAGTCTACCCTTATTGAGTACTCAACGTTATGCTTATTCCACTTAGAAAATGTAAAATCAATGACGAGCTTTCTTTGAAATAGAAATTATAGTTTTCAAACAACTTTAGGTAAAAAATTATTTAAGAAAAATATATTGTTTTGCTTGGAAAATTATTTGCTTGGTAAAAATTATTTTATTTTAGAAGAATGAATATATTGTCCATAATTACATGTCAAGGTACATGTTCCATGACAATCAGTGCATTTGACTTGCAGAAAAGCATTTGTTCAAAAACATCTTTATGCAAAGACTTACCTGATCTTTTGATTTTCTTTAATACAATAGCCTTCCAAGAGAGTTCAAGGTAACCTAACCCCGCCTGGGGTAAATCCAAGGCATAAGTCCTAACATCCAGGCAATACTTGCTTTAAATAAATAATTCCTAGCCTAACATGCATAAGTTCGACTAGTTAAGACAGCAATGCCTTAAGTTTTAACACTAGTTGATAAGGTATTTTGTAGAATAAGATTAATTTGATAAGTTAAAATAGATTAGTTTTATAAAAAAAAACAAATAATAAATTATAATATTAACTATTTATTAAGAAATAATAAATAATGAGTAATATTAATAAATAAAATTAGTAATAAATAATGAGTACTATTAATAATAAATCCTAAATAATATTGGTAATAAATAATAAATAATATTATAACAAATAATAAGTAATATTAATAATAGATTATAAATAATTTTAATAATAAATAATAAATTATTCTCATATAAATAATATTTAAGAGTGTAAACAAAATTTTTAGTAAGGCTAACTAATAATAATATGAATATAAAAGACATTTGATCTTCATTCCAATATATTATTATCGATATCTAATAATATTTTAATAAAAATATTCTATTTATTTATCTAATAAAATACCAATATTTTACATAATTATTCATTTTGAAATATTTGTGTTCACCAAAATAAGTCAATTAAATAAAATAATAGTATTAATTATATTAATAATAATGATAGTAAGAATAATACTAAAAATAATAAAAGTAGTTCTTATAATAATTTTTGAATGACTATAGTGAAATACTAGAGAAAATTAATATACATATTCATACACACATGGATCCAACAAAATAGCATGTCGATTTATCCAAAAATAGGCTTGTATTTGCATACATCATAACAAGGGTGATCTTCTACTAACCATAATATTATTTATGGATTTATTGAAAAATATAACATCATGAAGGCATAATCAACAATGATGGTTTAATGTCTATTATACATCAAACATCCATAAAACTCTTAATCATAATGAATATACAATGATCTTAAAGCATAATCCATACTTCTTGAGTCTCAACATTCATTTAATGTTTCATGCCTTAAATATATTCCTTTTACCCAAATACATATCTCCAACCCCATATTATTCTATCAACCTATGAAATCCCCCATCTAAGAGTCTTGATTTTGAAAATTTAAAGAGGAGATCAAGAAAGAAATACTTGATTTGATGAATGTTTGATGAAGGTTGCACCTTGCTTAGTGGAGATCCTTGACTGCTTAATGGCTTTTAGTGATCCAGAAATAGTCCAAGGTTGTTCATCAACATTTCGGCCAAGAGAGAGGGAGAGAGTAAGAGGGGAACAAATGAGAGTAGAAGAGGAGAATAGAAGTTGAATAAAAGAAGAAGAACAAGAAGGTTATTCTTATTTCACCTTTTTGGTGTTATTCGAATCTTCAACAAAAAGGGGTTGTTTGATCCGTTCGAAGGTTCAACTTTGTGTGTTCTAGTGTTATATAGTGCAACAATGAAAAATATAGGTTGAATACTAATGGTATAGAGTGTTTGGGAGTGGTTGAGGGTGTTTAGAGGTGATTTAGGCTTGAAGATATGAAGTGTGTGTTCTTGGTGTTCTTAGTGTTTTTGAGAGAGTTTGAGAGGAGATGAATTTCGTGTGTGTTTGTGAGTGTGATAGCTGAATGGCTTAGCTTAGGGATAGCTTTTGGTTATCCAAGAATGAGAGAGAGAGCTTTAGATTTTTTTAAATTCAAATTGGGAGAAAAGTGGAGTTGTTTAAGGTATAGGTTTGGATAACGGTGTTTGCTCTTGGAAGGTTTCTTGTCCTTCAATGGTGTATGGCTGAATGAGCTATGTTTCAACCAAAGGATGGAGAGTTGTTTTAGACTAAGGGTGGCCGAAAATAACAATGGAATGGTAGAGGATTTTCTGGTTTTATCAACTAGCTAACGGAGTGTTTTAATGAAACAAAATCTGGAATTTTAATTTGAAGTTTGAACTTGTTTGGATAGAGTGAAGATGTGAGCTTTTTGAGATATGATAATGGAGTCCTATTACTCAAGATTGGTGGAGAAGCCAAGATGTTTAGCTCATAGCTGTTCAAGGGCCAAAATTTAGTGAGGTTTGCTGAAAAATTTTGCCCTTAGCGTTGAAGAGACAAAGCTGGAAAAAATTTATGGAATTGAAGCTCAAGAACACTTGGAATTGAAATGGTTTTGGTGCAGAATTTTTGGTCCACCTTGGCACGATTTTGCAGCTAGACTTTAAGGTTGTTTGAAGGTCCTTTAATGGTGGTTTTCCATCCTTCATATTGAAGAAGAACAGAGAAAGTTCCATTTGATCTTATGTTCTAACGGGTGGCTTCAAATTCTTGTGTAATGTTGCTAGTTTGCTGGAAAAAAATTCTAGTTTGGCATTGTGTGTAAAGCTACGAAAATTCAAGGAATTCCAGCCTTCATCTTGACACAAGATGGTTGGATTTCTTGCAAGAATTGAGTAGGAAAGCTTGCTGCAATTTTCAAAAATAGCCCTAAAGGAAATCTGAAAATTTTTTTCAGATTTTTGACCAAGACAAGAACAAAATGAAGATGATGTTCTTGAAGAAATAGCTGTGGTGTTTTCCTTGCAACCTCTACCTATTATTCCTCCTCATTTTCAGCCACTCTTATCCCACAAGTGCTAGGATTTTTAAAATTCCAACCTAGAGAATTATCTCAGAATTTTTATGATTAAAGTTGAATTAAAGAATCAAGAGTAGTTTAAATTTCAAAGATGTAACGATAAGGCTAGCAAAATTAATGGAGACAAGAATTCTTGTTAGGAAAAGACCACATGGTCAAGACATTACCATTGTGTCTTCCTTAAGACAACATCCCTAACATTAAGGAACGTAAGAAAAAGAAAATTCAAACATGGGTTAAGATAAATATGAATAAAATTTAAGTGATTGGATTTGAACTCAAGACCTTGGGGATTAAATTTCAAAGTTCTAACTACTTAACCACACTAACTCTTGTTTTTATTTTCTGAACCAAATGTTCTTCTTATCTAAATCTCAAGCCTTCTTCCTATTCCGACCCCAAGCAAAATTACCATATTACCCTTTCTACTCAACAAGCATAAATTGTTAGTGTTGTGTTCTAGAGGCAATCACTTGTACCATGTATATTGTATATTAAATTAATAAGAGCCATTCTTTATCTTTCAAATTGATTGTTATATCTAAATATGTGTACAAACCGTTAGATAAAGTCCCTAGTACAACACAGTGTTAGGGAAATCATGATAGAGATCATGATGTGAGATTCCTACTACACTATGCAATGTTTGTACTTAAATAATCCCCAGTCATAGTATTAATAAGATGGGACATTATTAATAGGCCAAGACTGGCACATGTTATATCTCTTGATTGGATCAAGCGATGGTTCTCATATCCGTGAGTATTAGGATACTCAGGATTAACGTGTGGATGCATGTTTTGGAACAAGTTCATTGGATGACCTAGCTACGAGATAATCACTTGGATAACTATTTAGTACCAGTGATAGAATCTCATTATTGCAAGTGTGCAAGTATCCTTAGACTTGAGATCTCCAAGGTACTTTGTTTAACGAGTGTTGTACTTCAATTCTAATCTTTGAAGTCTTATCTAGGACTGCCTATGGGATGGATATTGGGTATAACGTAAAGTAAATGAAAGTAGTTGAGAAAGTCAATAAAGGATTCACCACTCCTAATAATAAGAGAGTATATCTCAAGGCCACTTGTAGAAATCATTACTCATGAAGTCCTTGGCCAAGGCAACTATGTGATGGAAATGGTTCCAATTGATACACATATCGAGTATTGGATTTCTTGAACAAGTACTAAAATATTCGGGCCAGAATTAATAATATTCTGGAGGGAGTTGGCACTAATTCCATGCTTTAGACCGAATGAGATATTGTATGGTGAAAGGAGTTTATTGCACTAATAATTTGATATTGAAATGTTCATGTCAAGCCACTTGACTTTCTGGACTTTTGGGTGGTCAAGAGTCATTGCTAGATGTAGCTCTTGATATGCTAAATATGGATTTATTAATTAGAGAATTAGTAAATTTAATCCTTTATTTTTTTTAAGGATTATTAATTCTAATATTGTTAGAATTAATTCATAGTATGCTACCAATAAGATCAGGAAACCTAATGGGTCACACACAATAAAGGTTTGAATGCTCAAATATATTATTTGATAATATTATGGGGTTAATTAAGAGAAGGGAATATATTTATAGGTGAATTATAAGTTTGTTATAATTCATGGGACCTAATTGTAATTAAGTAAACTTCAAGGACCACTTTGTTGACAATTGGACGTTGAAGGATTAAGTTACAATTTACAGTAATTATAAATCTATAAATATAAGGAAACGGTTTCCTTAGGGTAAGAGACACAGACTATTCACGCAATAACAGAGAAACCGTTTCTCTGCCTCTCTCTTGATCAAACCCTAGCCGTCTCTCTCTTATTAATCAAACCTTAGCCTCCTAAATTCTACTAGCATAGAATTGTGAGATTGTGAGCATTCGACCTTATGTGGATTATCATTAGAGGGAGTTCTTTCTTGGAATTCAGTTGAGCTGCTGTGAACCGGTTTTGTAATCTGGATCGCACCTACGTTCTTGGAACAAGAAAATTTTAAATTCCGGCTTCAAGAGGTAATAAGCGTGATCTTCTCTTTTTCCCGTTTCTACTGCAAACCCGTGATCCATGGCTTAGATTTCTTGCTATTTTCCGCTGCGTTTAATCTGTTTAATTAATAGAAATCCTACACAAATAAATCATATCTCTTATAAACCACAATTCTAAGGCACAAAAAAATCATTTAAGTGATATATATTATGTATGATGACATGATTTGCATCCCATACCTCTTACTCTATGGTAGGTTTAGGTGTGGTTTCACATCTTCTCCTCCTTAGAAGAATTTCGTCCCGAAATTCAAGCGTACCTTTCTCTCAAGTCAGGAGATTTCTATTTCATCCATTCATCTACTTCCCACGTGGCATCTTATGCGCTAGTATGCTAAACTTCAAATCAAAACCCATTATTATTAGAACTTTGCCACAAGGTGTGTTGTAGACCTTGGGTCTCGATTAAAGGCGATACTTGAGGATACTTCGTGCAACTTTACTATTTCCCATACATATGTCTAAGCTAACATTTTCATTAAGTCCCTTACACTTACGGGGTTAAAATGCACTATCTTTGTTAGTCGATTAACTACTACCCAAATGGCTTCCTTTTGGGTCTTTGACATGGCCAAATCTATGACAAATTTCATTGCTACCTCCTCCTCTTTCCATTTTGGTATTGACTATGCCTACAATAATCCAGCTGGCTTCTTGTATATCGAGATACTCCCATAACGCTTTCACATTTGGTATCTGCTTTTTTCGAAGAGTCTTGATGGTTCAATTTAGAATCTTAATAAGCTTCTCTATGCAACTCAAATCAGGTTACAATAGTAAAGGCTCGTCATTAAAATATTTTTCGGATCAAGATCACATATCTTTAGCTGAGATATATGAAACACGTATCGTAATCTCCATAAAATGTCTAGTAAGTCCAATCTATAGATGACAGTTCCATCATTCTCTTCCTATCATTCGTATAGCTCTTCTGCTGACTCCAAGTCATCTTCTTTCTCTTGCTACTTTTACCTTGTCCGTCTTTTCTTGAACACGAACTTCACTGAATTTGATAATCCACCTATCTTCCGTTTATCCCTACTATAATGGTACTTGACACGTCTAGCTTTGCATCACTTCTTAGAGGGCCATCCTAATAGATGATCAGTAATTGCTGTTGTAGGCCTACTTTCATACGGCACACGTTCTGTCCATTTATCAACAAAGCCCAACATACATGCCCTAAACATATCCTTCAGTATCTGAATAAGTCTCTCCAACTGGCTATTAATTTTGGAGGATATGCTACAGTACAAAACTTCCAAGTTGATCCCATTATCTCTAGGAACTTAGTCTAAAATCTTGTAGCCAACTTAGGATCCCACTTAGAAACAATACTCGATGACATCCCATATAGCCTCTATTTGGGCTAGGTCTATCTTAAAACCACCCCCTGATTACCACTTATTCCAAAAATAAAACTAAGCTCAACTAAACTTTCACTTACCAAACTTAACGGAAATTCATACCATCTGCACTTTCTAACACCAATTTCGATTGTCTCATGTCCTTAAAGCATTTCAAATACATCAGGTGTTGTTTGAAAAGGCACCATAAAATTATCAAAGCAGGATTGAAATCCTATGCATCTACTCCATAAGCATTAGAGCTTTTGTCAATCAGTATGATATCACCACCCGTCCTTGGTACCTATTCCCAATGTTAGTCACAATCTCATGTATATCTTCTTCTTAAATTCACACTTAATAATATTCTTATCTCAAGTCTAACTTAGGAGTAACCATATATATCTTTGGTGACCAAACTATCCAATATTCTCTTGTCTATACATAGCTTTAAAATTCCAGTCTTTTCTTATACCATTATTACTGGGTCTCACATGCTAGATATCTTTAGTATTCCTTCAAAAACGGTTTATAAACCTTCACTCTTAGTAATATACTCTACACTTCCTTCACCTTACCTCTTCTAAAATTTAATCACACCCATATGATCCCCAAAAATGCATTATTCTATCTCTATAAACAACTTAACTCCTTACTTTGACAATCAATCCTTGTCTAATATGCTACCATAATCCTTAAAAGAAAACAAGTCAAATTCCCAATAAATTTTACTTCTCCAGCTAAAATTTCATATCACAAATCAAACCTATAGTTCCTTACTTCCTTGCATGATGAGGAATGCTTAAACTATTAATAAGAAAATCTATAACTATTCAGACCTGACAGATTCGACTCCTATGGTCTAGCTTAACACTACTCCAATGAATAGCATACTATACAATATATATATATATATATATATATATATATATATATATATTTATAGGCTTTGCAGGATAAAGACTGAATAGCATATTCTTTCAGGAGAAATAAAGAATTAACTTGGCACCATGGCTACATCCGATCTAATGTCCTCTCTACTCAACCAACTTGGTCATCACCTATAGCCTTAATTTATTTCCTTCAATAACTACATTTCCTTAGCTGACTGAATTCAACGGCAGGGTCTTAATCGGGCTTGTCCAACTGTCACCTTAAAAGATCCCTTAAGTTATGTCTTTTGCTCTTCTTCGTGCTCTTTTCTCACATCTGGTTGTGAGAGCTGTGTTGGCTCATCTTCAGGTGTTAAAGGTTTCCTGACATGACCAGTTCTACCTATTGCTGTAATTTTATGTCTAGGTGCCATATTTGATCATCATCGCCACAATTATAGGTCGACTAATGCATATGTATGAATGCAAACATATAATGCAAAGATAACATATATAACTTCTATTCACTTATTGAACATATGAGAGTATTACATTTTTTTTTTCTTTTTGAAGGAAATGAAATACTCAAAATCTTTATTAAAAATAAATCATACTTTATCATAGAGAAATTGGATATCATAGTAGATACCTCTATAGGAATCAGATACTCATAGACGACATGAACTCAATAAAGAGATTCCCTAATCAACAAATTGCATCACAAATGTACTATGTCTTCTCGCTGCTCTAGTCATCACTCGAGTTGGAAATAGATTCTTCGAACCATCATTCTCTTCCCTTATTGCAGTCTATTCCCAATCTAAACCTAAGTGTACAACCATCAGTTCTACTCATCCTAGGACTCTCCTCCACCTTCCCTTTTCCCTTGTCTATCGCCCCTAAGACTGACTCCCTAAGTGCTCTCATACCCGAGTGAGTCTATAATTGTAACTGGGTCCTTCACTACTAGACTCCTCAAAGTCAAAGCCAAAAAAGGTAACGTCAAACTCTCCTATTCGTGGAGTCCGAGGAGGCAAAATTGCCTCATTCTTTTCCTCATCAGAATTTTCCTTCCCCCCTTCTATTTCCCTATCAGAATCATCCATCTTTTATTCTTCTTCATCGTCAACATCACTCAGTTCCTCACATTCCTCACCATCAGCATCCCCCATCTCCTCTTCTCCCTCACCACCTAAGTCAAGATGCAGAGCTTATTTCTCAGCCTCACTATCTGAGACTAAATCAACCATTGGTATATGAGGGTCCACCACCTACACATCCTCAACACCTCCCTCCTATTCAAGTAACTCTAGGGCAACAACCTCAACCTACATATTCTCTTCCTTACCATCATTAGACACAATAGCGTTGGAAACCTCAATCTCAATCTCATTATCATTGCTCTATAACTCAAACCAATCTGACCCAAGTTTGGGTTCCGTGCCCAAAGAGGATATGTCCACTACAGGAACTAAAGCAAGTGTTCTACCACACATAAAAAGCCAATCTCGGGTAACAGGCATGAATCACCTGACTTTCTTGTAAACAGAATGCATAGATTAGCACTAGAGATTATAAAGCTTAATGTAATAAATCCAAATATTGCCAATAGCGACCTAAACCTGGCTCTGATACCACTTATAACACCCCGCTACCTACGTACCCCAAAAGGGCATGGATGTCACCCCATCCTTAGGACAAAGGGTCTTTATAACTAGGTAATAGAAAACATAGAAGGGAATAACTTAAAAACAGACTTATTACAATCCCAAAGTAATACTTTTGCAAGTCTTGAAATAAATAGATGGTAACCAAAATCTCTAACAAATAAACACATCAGGATAAATCTTCTAAACTTATGGCAGCATAAGTAAATCGATCTTCCAAGCAGGATCGACCTGAAGACATGATATAAAAAGTGTGAGAAATATTTCCTAGTAAGTCCTTTATGTGCTCATGGTGTTTCAGGAAAACAATTCATGTATACAAGTTTTGAACAAGTCATAGTAAAAAGTCTGCAAGCTCAAAAATTTATCTTTCAATACTGAGTGGTGTTTTATCCATATTTGTAAAGTAAAAATGCTCAACTTGAAAAGAAATAACCACTCTAATAAAGTTGACTATGAAGTTATGAATCATGAATGGACATGGCACCATATTTTGTGCACCATGGCAAGAGAACGATTAGGATGCCACACTTTGTGCCTCATGACAAGAGAATGATTAGGAAGCCACACTTTGTGCATGCTGATACAAGGTGGGTGTACGGCCTGCCGGGTGAGATACTCCTCCATCTCTACAACCAAACATACCGGGCGTCCACTCCGAAAATAAACAGTCTACTTGAACTATATTGCTAGCTCGAACTGGCCTAACAAACAAGAACTGTCGTCTTGTCTAGGCGGGGTTCACCCCTTAAAGGTGGCCTCCTACTAAGTTACTTACCTAACGCATCAAAGACTAGTCTTAGTAATCTACCCTTATTGAGTACTCAACGTTATGCTTATTCCACTTGGAAAATGAAAAATCAATGAAGATCTTTCTTTGAAGTAGCAATTACAGTTTTCAAACAACTTTAGGTAAAATATTGTTTAAGAAAAAATTATTATTTTGCTTGAAAAATTGTTTGCTTGACAAAAATTATTTTATTTTAGAAGAAGGAATATATTGTCTATAATTACATGTCAAGGTACATCTTCCACGACAATCAGTGTATTTGACTTACAGAAAAGCATTTGTTCACAAACATCTTTATGAAAGGACTTACATGATCTTTTGCTTTTCCTTGATACAATAGCCTTCCAAGAGAGTTCAAGGCAACCTAACCCCGCCTAGGGTAAATACAGGGTGTAAATCCCAACATCCAAGCAATACTTGCTTTAAATAATTAATTCCTAACCTAACATACATAAGCTCAACTATATACAACAACATCTAGTTAAGACAACAACTTCTTAAGCTTTAACACTAGTTGATAAGGTATTTTATAGAATAAGATTAATTTGATAAGATAAAATAAATAGGTTTTATAAATAATAAATAAGTAATAAATAATAATATTAACTATTTATTAAGAAATAATAAATAATCAGTAATATTAATAAATAAAATTAGTAATAAATAATGAGTGCTATTAATAATAAATCCTAAATATTATTGGTAATAAATAATAAATAATATTATTACAAATAATAAGTAATATTAATAACATATTATTAATAATTTTAATAATAAATAATAAATAACAAATAAAATTAATAATAAATAAATTATTCTCATATAAAAAATATTTAAGAATGTAAACAAAATTTTTAGTAAGGCTAACTAATAATAATATGAATATAAAATATATTTGATCTTAATTCCAATATATTATTATTTAAATCTAATAAAGTTTAATAAAAATATTCTATTTATTTATCTAATAAAATATGAATATTTTTAATAATTATTAGTTTCGAAAATATTTGTGTTCACCGAAATTAGTCAATTAAATTACATAATAATATTAATTATATTAATAATAATAATGATAGTAAGAATAATACTAAAAATAATAAAAGGAGTTGTGATAATAATTTTTTAATGACTATACTGAAATACAAGAGAAAATTTATATACAAATTCATACACACTTGGATCCAACAAATAACTTGTCGATTTATCCAAGAATAGGCTTGTATTATCATACTTCATAACAAAGTTGATCTCCTACTAGCCATAATATTTTTTATGGATTTATTGAAAAATATAACATCATGAAGGCATAATCAACAATGATGGTTTAATGTCTATCATACATCAAACATCCATAAAACTTTTAATCATAATGAACATACAATGATCTTAAAGCATAATACATACTTCTTAAGTCACAACATTCGTTAAATGGTTCATGTCTTAAATCTATTCCCTTCACCCACATACATATCTCCTACCCAACATTATTCTATCAACCTATGAAATCCCCCATCTAAGAGTCATGATTTTGAAAATTTAAAGAGGAGATCGAGAAAGAAATACTTGATTTGATAAACGTTTGATGAAGGTTGTACCTTTCTTGGTGGAGATCCTTGCGTGCTTGATGGCTTTTAGTGATCCGGAAGTAGTCTATGGTTGTTCATCAACATTTCGGCCAAGAGAGAGGGAGAGAGTGAGAGGGGAACAAATCAGAGTAGAAGAGGAGAATAGAAGTTGAATAAAAGAAGAACAAGAAGGTTGTTCTTATTTTACATTTTTGGTGTTCTTCGAATCTTCAACAAAAAATGGTGGCTTGATCCATTCGAAGGTTCAACTTTGTGTGTTCTGGTGTTATAAAGTGCAACAATGAAAAATATAGGTTGAGTACTAATGGTTTAGAGTGTTTGGGAGTGATTGAAGGTGTTTAGAGGTGATTTTGGCTTGAAGATATGAAGTGTGTGTTCTTGGTGTTTTTTAGAGAGTTTGAGAGGAGATGAATTTTGTGTGTGTTTGTAAGTGTGATAGGCAAATGGCTTAGTCTAGGGAGAGCTTTTGGTTATTCAAGGATGAGAGATTGAGTTTCAGATTTTTCTAAAAATTAAATTGGGAGAAAAGTGGAGTTGTTTAAGGTATAGGATTGGGTAATGGTGTTTACTCTTAGATGGTTTCCTGTCCTTCTCTGGTGTATGGCTAAATTAGCTATGTTTCTACTAAAGGATGGAGAGTTGTTTCAGACTAAGGCTGGCCAAAAATAGCTATGGAATGGTAGAAGATTTTCTAGTTTTATCAACTAGCTAAAGGAGTATTTTAATGAAACAAAATCTGGAATTTTAATTTGATGTTTGAACAAGTTTGGGTAGAGTGAAGATAGGAGCATTTTGAGGTATGGTAATGGAGTCCTATTACTTAAGGTTGGTGGAGAAGCCAAGATGTTCAGTTCATGGGTGTACAAGGGCTGAAATTTAGTGAGGTTTGCTAAAGAATTTCGGCCTTAGCATTGAAGAGACAAAGCTGGGAAAAATTTATGGAACTGAAGCTCAAGAACATTTGGAACTGAAATGGCTTTCGTGCCGAATTTTTGGTCCACTTTGGCACGATTTTGCAGCTCGATTTTAAGGGTGTTTGTCCTTTAATGGTTTTTTTTCAGTCTTCATCTTGAAGAAGAATAGAGAAAGTTCCATCTGTTCATATGTTCTAACAGGTGGCTTCAAGTTCATGTGTAACGTTGCTAGTTTGATGGAAAAAAAATTCTGGTTTGGCATTGTTTGTAAAGCTACGAAAATTCACGGAATTCTAGGCTTCATCTTGACCTAAGATGGCTCGTTTTCTTGCAAGAATTGGGTAGGAAAGCTTGCTGCAATTTTTGAAAACAACCTCGAAGGAAATCTGGAAATTTTTTCCAGATTTATGACCAAGACAAGAATAATATAAAGATGATGTTCTTGAAGAAATAGCTATGATGTTTTGCTTGCAACCTCTACCTATTATTCCTCCATTTTTGGCCAGTTCTATCCCACAAGAGCTGGGATTTTCAAAATTCTAAGCTAGAGAATTATCTTAAAATTTCTATGATTAAAAATGAATTAAAAAATCAAGAGTAGTTTAAATTTCAAAGATATTAGGACAAGACTAGCAAAATTAATAGAGACAAGAATTCTTTTAGAATTCTTTTTAGGACAAGACCACATGGTCAAGACATTACCATTGTGTGTTCCTTAAGACAACATTCCTAACTTTATAGAATGTAAGAAAAAGAAAATTCAAACATGGGTTAAGATAAATATGAATAAAACTTAAGTGATAGGATTTGAACTCAAGATCTTAGAGATTAAATCACAAAGCTCTAACCACTTAACTATATCAACTCTTTTTTTTATTTTCTCAACTAAATATTCTTCTTATCTAAACCTCAAGCCATCTTCCTATTCTGACCCCAAGCAAAATTATCATATTACCCTTTCTACTCAACAAGCACAAATAAATCATATCTCCTATAAACTACAATTCTAAGGCATACACAAATCATTTAAGTGATATATTTTATGCATGATGGCATGATATGCTTCCCATCCCTCTGACACTAGGGTAGGTTTAGGTGGGGTTTCACAGGCTTGTTGTGCAAACCCTAGGTCATTCTTAAGGAATTTAGATACTGGTCCACTAGGAAAGCTTCCAACGAGCTTTCCTAAGTCAATAGTGGGGGCTATTGATTTGAGTAAAATAGTAAAATAAAAATGCGTTTAATTGAAGACGTAATTATTTGCATATCATGAGCATATACATATTCTAATTACTCTATCTTTACATCTCGGTTACTTACATCATGTCGACAAACCTAAACCTGCGTAGCATTTTGGAAATAAATAAGTTTGCCAAATCAAACTATTTAGATTGGTATAGAGACTTGAGAATCGTTCTCAAGTCGGAAAAGTTGCTCTACGTGCTAGATGCTCCTATTCTGCCACTTCCAGCCTAAGATGTTCCTGTTGATGAGCATGTTGTCCATAAGAAGCACAAGGAGGTTAGTGACACTGCATCATGTATTATGCTGGGGTTAATGACTCCTGAGTTTCAAAAACAGCACGAGCATATAGATGTTCAAACCATTATCTTCCATCTTAAAGAGCTGTTTGATAAACATGCTATAACTGAGAGATATGAGATCTCTAAGCAACTGTTTCGTTCTAAGATGGTTGAAGGTGCTTCAGTGGCCACTCATGGGCTTAAGATGTTGGGTTATATTGAAAAACTTGGCTCTCTTGGTTTCGTAATAGATTAAGATTTAAGTGTTAACTTAATTCTACAATCATTACCAAGTAGTTTTTCACAATTTGTGATTAACTACCATATGAGCAATATTGAGACCCCTATACTTGAGCTTATCAATTTTCTTAAGACTACTGAATCATTCATGAAGAAGGATGATAAGGCGATCTTGCTAGTAGGTTCTTCATCTTCTAAGAAGAAAGTTCCCAAGAAGATGAAGAATAATCCTACCAAGCCCAAAGGATGCGTGAAAAAAAGAAAGTAGCCACTAAAGGCCTATGCCATTATTGTGGCGAAATGGGCCATCTGAGGCGCAACTGCAAAGCTTATTTTGAGACCGTGAATGAGAAAAATGAGAAGGAGAAGTTTGGAAGCACTTCTACTTCTACTCCTGGTATGTTTATGATTGAGATTAATACTACCTTTAGTAATGAGATATGGATATTAGATACTAGTTGTGGATCTCATTTTTGCAATAATTTGTAAGGACCTGCGAGCTACAAATGGAGCAAAGGTTGTTGCACTAGTAGTGGGGACTTATTATCTTAATCTACCTTCCGGATTAATTTTAGAACTTCAAAATTGCTATTTTGTACCAGTTTTATTGAAAAATATTATCTTAATTCCTTGTTTAGACTTATTTCAATTTCATTTAAATTTTAAGAATAATTATTACTCTTTTTCATTAAATGATATCCATTATGGTTCTGCAACTTTGGCTAATGTTTTATATGTTGTAGATATGGATAATCCAATTCTCAATATAAATGTAAAAAAATAAAGAAAAGATAATTCAATCTCATCTTACTTATGGTATTGTCATTTATGCCATGTAAATGAAAAACGCGTGTCTAAGTTATATAAGCTGAGGGACTTAGGATCATTTGATTATGAATCATATGACACATGCGAATCTTATTTACTTGGTAAAATGGCTAAAACTCCATTTTCTGAAAAATGAGAAAGGGCTAAAGAGTTATTAGAACTAATACATACAGTTGTATGTGGCTTAATGTTTAAACAAGTAAGAGGAGGTTATCACTACATTATAACCTTAATCGATGACTATTCACGATATGGGTATTTGTATTTAATAAAATACAAGTCTGAAGTATTTGACAAGTTCAAAGACTTCAAGAATGAAGTAGAAAAATAACCTGGCAAAAGCATTAAAACTCTTAGATCCTATCGAGAAGGTGAATACATAAGCCAAGAGTTTCTAAGTTATCTTAAAGATAATGGGATATTATCTCAATGGACTCCACCATATATGCCTCAACATAATAGTGTATTTGAGAGTAGGAATCGAACCCTTCTAGACATGGTACGGACCATGATGGCTTTTGTAGAATTACCAAAATTATTTTGGGGATATGCACCGGAGATTGCTGTTTATATATTAAACAGAGTTCCATAAAAAATGGTTGATACACTTCTTATGAGCTCTTCTTTGGAAAGAGACAAATGTTATCTCATTTGAGGATTTGGAGTTGCCCTGCTTTTGTTAAAAGGGCAATGTCAGACAAATTTGAAAGTAAGTTCAACAAATATTTATTTATTGTATATCCGAAAGAGTCCTTTGGATATTACTTCTATCTTCCTACTGAAAATAAAGTTTTTATTTTGAAACATGCTGTCTTCTTAGAGAAGGAGCGCATGTTTAAATGAGAGAGTAGGAGCAACTTGAACTTAGTGAAGTTCAAGAAGAACAAACAAATATTGATTAACTGTCTGAACCCACACCTATTGATGAACCTTCTAACACATAAGAGCTTATAGGTCGAGTAGGATATGATTGACACCTGAGAGATATGGATTTCTCATAAGTGACCACAACAACGCATAGCTCATAGAAGAAGATGAGCCTACTACTTACAAGAACATTCTGAATAATTCAGAATTTGAAAAATGGCTTGAAACCATGAAGTCAGAAATGGATATATGACAACCAAGTAAGGACTTTGGTTGATCCACCGGAAGGAAGCAAGCTTATAGGGTGCAAATGGGTTTTCAAGAAGAAAACTGACACGGATGGTATGTGGTTACCTATAAGGCATATTAGGTTGCAAAAGGTTATCGACAACAGCAAGGTGTTGACTATGGCGAAACTTTTTCACCAGTCGCTATGCTAAAATACATAAGAATACTCCTAGCACTTGCCACTCATTACAACTATGAGGGTTGGCAAATAGATGTAAAAACATCTTTCCTTAATAGAAACATGATCGAGGAAGTGTATATGACACAACCTGAAGGTTTCACATCTAAAGATGGCACAATAGTTTGCAAGTTGCAAAGGTCCATCTATAGACTTAAGCAAGCATCTGGGAGTTAGAACATCCATTTTGATGAGATAATTAAAGAATTTGGTTTTATTCAAAACATGGATTAACTTTATGCGTATAAGAAGGTTAGTGGGAGTGTAGTTATTTTCTTATTGCTTTATATAGATGATATATTGCTAATAGGAAATGATGTTTCCATTATTCAATCTGTAAAGATTTGGTTATCCAAGATGTTCTCCATGAAAGACTTTGGAGAAGTAAACTATATTATGGGAATAAGGATCTATAGAGATAGAACAAGGAGTTTGTTAGGTCTTTTGTAGTCTACATACATAGATAAAGTGTTGAAGAGGTTCAACATGGATCAATCCAAAAGAGGATTCTTACCTATGAGACATAGAGTAAGCCTTTCAAAGTCGATGTCTCTAAAGATACAAGTTGAAAGGGATCATACGAGTAGAATTCTGTATACTTCAGCAATTGCGTCTATCATGTATACTATGATATGTACTAGGCCCAATGTATCATATGCTCTTAGCTTAATGGGCACATACCAATCTAACCCTACAAAGAGTCATTGGGCAGTTGTAAAGAATATCCTCAAGTACTTATGAAGGACTAAGGATGTATTCTTGGTATATAGAGATGGTGATTTGCAAGTAAGAGGGTATACTGATACCTTCAAGTACTTATGAAGGACTAAGGATGTATTCTTGGTATATAGAGATGGTGATTTGCAAGTAAGAGGGTATACTGATACTAGCTTTCAGTTCGATAAGGACGACTACAAATCAAAATCTTACTATGTGTTTACGTTAGGTGGTGGGGCAGTAAGTTGAAAAAGTTTCAAACAAGAAACTACTACCAATTCAAAAATTGAAGCAGAGTACATAGAGGCTTCTGAAGAAGCTAAAGAAGCAGTGTGGATTAAGAAGTTCATCACTAATCTTGGAGTGGCACCTAGCATTGTGAATTCGATACTTCTGTATTGTGACAATAATGGAGCTATTGCACAAGCAAAGGAACCACGGTCTCATCAACGATCCAAGCATGTACTAAGATGCTATCATCTACTTAGAGAGATTATAGATAGGCGAGATGTAAAAATAGAGAGAATTCCTAAGGATCAAAACATAGTTGATCCACTCAATAAAGCTCTTTTCCAAAAGAAACATGATAAACATGTTCATTCATTCAGTATTTGATATATGAATGATTGACTCTAGTACAAGTGAGAGATTGTTAGTGTTGTGCCCTAGAGGCATTTACTTGCTCCATGTATATTGCATAATAATTAATAAAAGATGTATTCTTTATCTTTCAGTTTAATTGTTATATCTGAATGTGCATATAAACTATTTGATAAAGTCCCTAGTACAACACAGTGTTAAGGAAATCACGATAGAGATCATGATGTGAGATTCCTAGTATACTATGTAGTGTTTGTACTTGAATAATCCCTAGTCATAGTACTAATGAGATGGGACATTATTAATACAGAAACACTAGCACATGTTATATCCCTTAATTAGATCAAGCAATGGTTCTCATAACCTTAAGTATTGTGACATACACCTGATTAATATTTAGATGCTTGTTATATGAACAAGTTCATTAGATGACCTAGCTATATGAGATAATCACTTGGATAAGCTATTGAGTGTCAGTGATAGAATCTCATTATAGTAAGTGTGTAAGTATCCTAAGACTTGAGGCCTTTAAGGTATTTTATTTATCGAGTGTTGTACTTTAATTCTAATCTTTTGAGTCTTACAAGGACCGCCTATGGAATGTATATTAAGTACATTGTAAAGTAAACTAAAATAGCTGAGAGGGTCAATAAATGATTCACCACTCCTAAAGTATATCTCAGGGCCACTTGTATAAATCATTACTTATGAAGTCCTTGGCTAAGGCGACTATGTATTGAAAATAGTCCCAAATTTGATACACATGTCGAATAATGGATTTCTTGAACAAGTACTAAAATATTCGAGCCAGAATTAATAATATTCTAGATGGAGTTTGCACTAATTCCATGCTCTAGACTGAATGATATATAATATGGTGAAAGTAGTTTATTGCACTGGTTATTTGCTATTGAAAGGTTCACGTCAAGACACTTGACATTCTGGATTTTTGGGTGATCAAGAGTCATTACTGGATGTCGCTATTGATCTACGAAATATGAATTTATTAATTAGAGAATTAATAATTAAATCCTACATTTAATTTAGTTAGGATTATTAATTCTAAAATTGTCAGAATTAATTCATATTATGCTAATAATAAGACCAGGAAACCTAATAGGTCACACACAAGAAAGGTTTGAATGCTTAATATATATTATTTGATAATATTGCTGGGTTAATTAAGAGAGTAAAATATATTTATAGGTGAATTATAAGTTTGTTATAATTCATGGGACTTAGGTGCAATTATATAAACTTCAAGAGCCCAATTGTAGACATTAGATATTTGAAGACTTAATTGCAATTAACACAAATCCCAAACCTATAAGTATGGGAAACGCTCCCTGTTGCAATAGGAAAGAAAAACCGTTGGAAAAAGAAGGGAATTTTGGACCTTCTTCTTCACGCTATTCTTCTCTAATTAACCCTAGCCTCTTCTCTTCTACTAGCATAGTTTTGAGTGGGCTTCATGAGCGATTCGACCTTGTGTGGATTACTGATGAAAACCCAACTCTTGGATTGTAGTGGTGCAAGGAGGACAATCAAAGCAGAAAAGTTAGTGCAAGAAAAGTTTTTGTTTTCTGACATAGAAGGTAATTTCCATTTCCTTCCTCTATCCCTTTTTTAATTGCAAACACGTGATGCTTGGGCATGGATTTCATAGTTATTTCCGTTGTGTTCTTATTTGATAAGTATGTTGAAATCCTAACAGGTATTCAATTCTCCTCTATGTTCTAATAATTCTAATCTCTCTTTATCACATGATTTTGTTTTGGTTCTTCTCAATTCTTGGAGAATAGGGGCCCAAATGATGATATCTTGAATTTATCATGCCTCAATGAGTTAAATCTTTTTAATGCTACATCATAAGAAGTCCTTGGAGGATGGTGATAATTTCTACCCTTCACCTCATTTGAACGGAGGTAACTTAGTTTTTGTAGATGCATTGAAAAGTAAGGATTTCTAGATCCCATCTGTGAAAACTCAATTACTAAGTTTCAGAGGGAATTTTCATTGTGACGCATCTTTTGAAGGGAAAAATGCTGATTTCAAGATTGATACATTCTTTAGATACCATGTGCGCTCATATATTGAAAATAGTATTTGTGTACCTAAAGGAATATTCGAGAATGAGATTCATGTGTTTTGTTTTATTGAGAAAAGTTATTTTCATGAACATGACCTTTTTCAAAACCTACCATTCTTTCTACTTTCATTATGCATATCTTCTATTTTGAGCTTTAATTTCTTTTCCAAAGATTTGATGAGGAAGCCTGATGAGTGGAAAAAGTTTTTATCTTTGTTTTGTTTTGTAATTGTAAGGTGTCTCTCTTCCCAAATATGGAAAATATTTACCATCTTAAGTGTGGGCGAGTGAGTTTTGTCTTTATTTTCTTTGTTAGGATTTTTATTAGTATTTTTCTTTAGTTTGCTTTCTTTTATTTAGGTGTGCTTTATTTTGTTTTTTTATGCTTTTGTTTGTGTTTTGTTTTATAGGTAGGAATAAATTCCTCTTGAACAAGCCCATCTCTCAATTTCCAGCTTTGATATCTATTGGAATTGTATTGCACTTGGGATGTATTGCTTAAACTTTCTACCCCTTTGTTATTGTTAGTCCCTTTGGAGATGTTGTCTTATGTTTATTTTTTACCAATGAGGACATTGTTCAATTTAAGTGTGGAGGAGTGGTTTAGTGATATTCTTTGTCCATATTTTTATTAATTATCTTAGTGTTTTTCATGGTATTAAGCTACTTTGGAAAATTTTAGCTTAAAAGATTTTGATTGAAAAACAACTTTGTTGCAAGTTCCATGAATGTTTTGAATAGTTGAAGATTTAAAAGTTTGGAACTTTTGGAGCTAATTCGCAATAGAAGTACGTTCTTTTCTCTATTCTTCCACTTTATTGATTTTGGTCTTCTTGACTTTGCTTTCATTGTTATATCTTTGGCCATTGAAGACAATGTCCAATTTAAATGTTAGGGGGGGAGGGGGGGCGGGGGGAGGGGGGGCAATGGTTGAATAAGTATTTGTCCATATCATTTTTGTGAAAATTTTTCAAAATTTCAACGGTTTTCACTATTAAACAAGATTGTAATTCTTTTCTTACTTGGATATGAGTTTTGTCATTTAATTGGTGGAGTTTTTGTGCAATTAGTTTGTTAGATAGGATATTTTTCAGAACTTGAGAATGTTGATTCATCTTGTTTATGCATTAGTGATTTTATTTGACTCATCTGATTTGAATATGAGAATATGATGAATGTGGGAAGAGTTTATTGGCTAACTCTTGTATTATGAGTTTAAATTTTGCTAGCTTTAAGTTGTGATGAGCAATATGAGTTGCTAAAAGATCCTTAAGAAGAAAGATTGTGGAAAAAATTGTGAGTTGAAAAACTGGAAAAATGAGTTGATTACTTCCTTTTTTAATATGGAAAAAAAGAAAAAAAATTACTTGATTTTGGGGGCCAATATGGATAGTGAAGAGAAATTCACTTTCATGAGGCTATGAATTCCCTAAAGTAAAAGAAAGAAAGAATTGTTTAGAGAAAAGTTGTTGAAAAGAATAATAAGTGATGACTAAAAGGGGGCTAATACAGTGTGTGAAGAGAAATCAATGCACATGAGGTTATCAATTCCCTAAGTCATTGGAAAAAAATAGAGAGCAAAAGATTGGAGTGCTTCCCTTCCCTCATAACGTAAGTTGTGAAAATTTTGGATTTATAATGTTTAAGTTGATAGATAGCTTGACTTATGTGATTTAGGTTATCTATATTGTAACTTGAAGAGTGAAATACTTTTCTTAGACTAAGGTATACACTTAATTAATTTGACTTCAAGAGTTTTATGATATCTTGTCAAATGTTGCATAGTTTGTATTGTTTTCAAAGGGTGTGAATGACAAGAGTTGTATCTAAAGTTTCAAGGAAGTTATAATCCTTGGTATATTATAAAGAGTTTTTGGAATGAGAAAGAACATGTGTTTTCTTAATGAATTTTCTTTGACTAAAGTGTTTTTCTTGAGGACAAGCAAATGTTTAAGTGTGGGGCATGTGATAGGAGCTAAAATCAACATTATTTTCCTAATCATTTGAGGTTATTCTAAGATACATTTGTTGTAATAACTAGGCATATTCCTTCCTATTTGACATTTTGCTTGTAAAGAGTGTTTTTGGTAAATTTGTGTAGATTTAAGTTAAAATCAAGTAGAAAGTGAAAAATTCCAGAATGCACCTGGCGCCCAGCACCCAGCCCAGCCAAAGAACCAGACGTCGGGTCCATTCTGGTTAAGTAGCAGAAAATGAGCCAACATTCAGGGAAAAACCAGAACAGACCTAGCTCCAGGTTTGGCAAGTATACCTGGCACCGGGTCCATTCTGTCTACAGACAAAAAATAGAGCAAAACTCTAGAGGAAGAATAGTATGTACCTGGTGCTACATGGGTTGAAGGTACCTATCGCTAGGTGCGTTTTGGAAGGCAATTATTTTGTACACGAATTTGAGAATTCTCCAATAATTTTGGTATTTTTCGAATTCTACTCGGTCAAGACTTTCTAAGCCACAAATTTAGCATCTAAGGGGTCTATAAAAGCACAAGAAAACATAAGAAAAGGGATATACACATAGGGAGAGGTAGATTCAAAAGTAAAAATTCTCAAATCACTTATTTAAGGAGGAGTTCACCCAATTAAGGAGGATTATTCAAGAGAGTCATCAAGGGTAAAGGAAGAGGCTTGTCTACGAGTGCTTTCTTTTATCTTTGTCTTCTTTTCCTTTAATAATGATTTATTCAATGTTTTTATTGGAATTCAACATTATTTTGGGATTCATGATTTTGTGTTAATTTAGTTATGTGATCAATTCTTTGTCATCTTTTATATTTGCTTACTTGTTATCATTGGTTATTGATGCAAGTTTTTCTAGTTGACTTGGGACGACAATGTTAGGAGTTTTATTGCATTTATTTTGTATTTATCTAATCTTGATAGACTTGAGTAATGAAGTTAAGATTACAGGACTAAGTAATCAAAGACTAATTGCTTTCACCTCAAGCAAAGGGTTGTTAGCTAATTTCATGCTTATAAAGAAATGGGATTAATGCATATTTTGGTTATGTTAGCTCGATTGAAAAATCTATTAATTTAATCAAAATATAGGATTCCATTGATTGGAAAATGAAGTGGGATTTATTTAAGTAAATTCATAACTTGTGAAACGATTGATTTTTACTTTATTTTCCTTCATGATGACAAGATGATAATTCGTTGAAAGAATTGCTAGTTAGTCCATTATCATGTTTTCTAGGATCATTGTCTAACTTGCATAAACATACATCCTCGAGTTGTATATATTTCTTTATTTTTTTTTATTTTAACACTTTATTTGGGTCGGTTAAACAATATATGAAAAGTGATTAGTATATACTTGTTCCATTAAGGATCGATACTCGTTAATTCCCTATACTATGCTTACGATGAGTATACCTGTGAAACCCCACCTAAAGCCAACCCTAGAGTAAGGGGGTCGGGAATGCATATCATATTATTTTTCATGAATATATATGTTTTTGAATGATGTTATGTACTTTAGAGTCGTGGATTATAGGTTTAAATGCTCAGTTATACTTATTGAGTAGGAGGGGTAAAATGGTAATTTTGCTTGAGGTCAGAATAGGAAGATAGCTTGAGGAGTAGATAAGAAAAATGTGTGGGTGAGAAAATAAGAACAAGAGTTGTTGTGGTTTAATGGTTAGAGCTTGGTGAATTAATTTCTAAGGTCATGTGTTCAAATCCTATCATTTAAGCTTTTATCATGATTATCTTAATTAAGTTTGAAATTTTGTTTTCTTGCATTCCATGAAAATAGGAATGATTGTATTAAAGGAGACATGAAGAGAATGTCCTAATCTTATCCTCATGTCCTAAAAGAATTCTAGAAGAATTCTTGTCCAACTTATTACCTCTAGCTTTGTCCTAGCATTTTCATAATTTAAATAAACTAAAATCCATTAAATCTTTTTCTTTGAATTCCAAAAAAAATCTTTGATAATTTCTTCCCCTTGAATTTCGAAAATTAGCTTTGGGGAAGGGAGGTTGGCCGAAAAATAGGAGGGGAAATAGGAAGGGTTCCAAGAGAAAATCAATCACTATGGAAGGACCTTCAAATCTATCTTCAAGATGTTCATGCTTTAGTGGTAGGAAATCTGGAAATTTTCTAGATTTGTTGCAGCCCTTCTCTTCAAAAATTCAGGCCATAAACCCAACCATTTGCTTCCAAGAAAATGGTCATTTCAAGTGGCTTGGAAGCTGGAAAAATTGTGCAATTTTCAGACTGCACAAAACAGCACCAAACCAGAAATTTTTCTGGGCAACTCTTCATCAAGGAAATGAAGCTGTTTTTAGTTCATCTTCAAGCCAGCAAACTTCTCTGCATTAGTCCAGGAATGAGGCTAAAAAACCACCCTTGGAAGACCCTCATACAACCCTGAAGAACCTCTAAAAAACCGAGCTAAGAAGGTGCGAAAATCCTGTACCTAAATTCTGCAAATTTTCGGAAAAGCCATGAACACTTGAGAGCAGAATTTTTCCAGCCTTGTTCCTTTCTAGCCTAGGACCAAAAGTCACCTTCAATCTCTGTAGAATTGAGCCTTGCTCAGCCATACTCTGAACACCATTAAACCCACACTTACCTTGAAGCATAAGGACTCCATGGCTGCACCACAAAACACTCCTAAGATCACTCCATTCAAACTCCATTTGAACTTCAAATAATTCCAGCATTTCACTCCCATAAATCACTCTTGCATTAAGCTGAAATAACCAGAATTTTCTCTACCTTTAAGGACTAAATTTCGTCCAGCCTTGAGCAACAATAACCCTCAACCATTTCAGCAAAACATGCTTGTTCCAGCCGACACCATTAAAGCTCCTAGACACCTCTCTTGATCAAACACCATAGCTGATCTCTTACCTTAAACATCTCCACCATTTCCTCCATTTAAATTTCAAATAAAATCTGGTTTCTCTCTCTCACAAAGCTGAAAACCGAAACCCTCAATCACACCCTACCATTCGGCCAACTTTCTAGCAGAATTCGCACAGCACTTCTTCTAGTTTCTCTCCATTTTCACCTAAAACACCAAGAACACCAAGAACACACACTAAACTTCTTCAAGCCTAAACAAACTCCAAACACCTCCAATCACTCTCAAATACTCCAGATCATCTCTACTTAATTCCTAGACTTCATTTCTGCCATTTATAACACAAAATCTAGCAAACAAGAATTTTCAACCGGATTAAAAAATCAGGTTTTCTTGAAGACCTCAAGAACATCAACAAGGTAAAACAAGAATAATCTTCTTGTTCATCTTCTTCCATTCAATTCTTAATACCCCTATCTAATGCTCTCTTTCTTTTTCTCTCTCTCTCTCTCTCACCCTCTTCTAACCGAAATGGTTGATCAAACCATCAACCATGAACGTTGTTTCATTGGATCATTCAAGTCATTCCATCGCGCGTGGACCTTCTTTTGTTTTCATCAAAGGACTCGACAATCAAGTATTCATTCTTAAATTTCTCTTATTAAATTATGAAATCATGTCTCCTAGTTGATGATAGAGAAATGGATTATGATTGGGAGATTGAATATATGCATGTGGATTAGGGGATGAAGTTATAACATGATGATGGTTGTATTTGACTAGGATGTATGTGTTTTCCTTTCGAATCAATATATGTTCTTCATGTTTGATGAATTTAATGGATGTTGAAGCATGATTAGATATTATGACACCAAAGGTGATTAGGCTTTTATGATCTTATTTTCCATGGAAACCATGATTGATGATTATGCTTAGTAGGATTTTTGGCCATGTCATAGTATGAGATAGTTCAAGTGTTTGTGCATGAATAGATTAATTTCTTGTTTGATGATGGAGAATGGGATCATGAATCTTTTTTAGCAATAAGAAGACCATGATGTAAGATTATTTTCTTGTAAATTCTAAGCTATATTCATTAGCAAATTTTATTGCATAAATTAAAATTACTACTATATTTTTCTTCAAAAAATTCGAAACACTAGGGGATTTGTAGTAGAATATTAAATCAAACTATTAATATTTTTTAAACGAAAATTTAAAATAATCTATTAATAAATTTTAAATATTATTATTAACTATTTATTATCTCTTCGAAATTAATTAAAATTTATTATTCATTTAATTTATTATTTATTTATAATAAAGCTATTTTTTAAAATTACCATTTCTTAATATCAAATAAGACTTAATAATATTTAAAATTCAAACCTTGGTTTATTTATTAATAATAACACTCAAGAATTATTATTTGAGTCTATAATTTATTAACAATTATCTTAGAACCCCTAGTTATTTCAATCTATCAAACTAGACTTAGTTTGTAAAATTCTTCATCATCTAGCCTTAAAGCTTAGGACATTAAGATCATGGTTAGTCATGGATGTAGCTAGTTAAGCTAAGAATTATTTATGTAAGGCAGGTATAGCTTGAATGTGACCCTATGTTTTGTGTTTACCCCAGGCAGAGGTTAGGTCAGCCTTGGAAGACTTTTGTGTAGAGTAAGCAAAGAAGCAGGTAAGCTCCTGCATGGAGTTTCGTGAAGACCAAAAGTTATTGTGGCAAGCAAATGCACTGTATATGGACAATTATTTGTAAATGCAATTAAGGACTGTTTTTCCTTTTTATTTCAGTCAAGCAAATCATTTGAAAATTAAACAAGCAGTTTTACACAAATCTAAACTTTTTCTAAAACCCAACTTGACTAGACTTTTGGAAACCCTTAATTGCTACTTTCAAATAAAGCAAAGTTTGATCAATTTTCTCCCAAGGGGAACAATCAACGTTGAGTACTCAATAAGGGTAGACCACCAGGACTAGTCTTTGAAGGGTTAGGGTAAGTCTCTCAGTAGGTGGCCACCTCTGAGGGGTGAGTCCTTCCTGGATAGGATGCCAGTCCGGTAGGTCATACCGGTCCGAGCTAGTAAGTTTCAGTCATGTGGACTGTGTGTTCCGGAGTGGACAACCAGTAAGTTTGGGTGTAGAGATGGAGTAGTATCTCGCTCAGTAGGCCGATCACCTACCTTTTGTCAGTCTGCACAAAGTGTGGCATTCTAACCGGCAGTATGCTCAACGTGTGGCATATTGACCATGTGGACATGGGGCCTAACGTGTGGTAACCCATGGCTACCCATTGGAGTGATTGTATTTATTGTGCACATGTATGATTTGAAAAGTGAAATACCACTCTTTATTTTCAAAAATTATTTATTGCTTGCCAGCACTTTTCCTTATGAAACTTTTACAATTTGCATACATGAATTATTTTACCTGAAACACTTAAAGCACACACGGGCTTACTGAGATTTTTATCTCACTGCCTTTTATGCCATATTTTCAGGAAGATCCTGCTGTGGAGATCATTAGCTAGAATGTTGCCTTGCTTGAAGACTCTTGTTATTTACTTTAAGTATTGTTTGAGAGATTATTGCAGCCAATTTATTTTGGATTTGTGCCAGTGTTTATCTTTTGGGTTGTAATAAATTTAATTTTAAAGTCTTTTGTTTTATTTTATTTTCATGTAACCTAGTTATAAAGACCCCTTGTCCTTTGGACGGGGCAACATCCCCAGCCCTGTTGGGCCTAGGTAGTGGGGTGTTACAATACCTGCTCGTATGTGTATTTTGGGATTAATGTTTTAATTAAAACTTGACTAAGGGATGGATTTAAATTTGATGATTTTTATATATCCAAAATTTACGCATCCATATCCAATTTTACTAAATCAGCCACAACTTCCAAATAGCAGAAATAGTCATGCTGTTTTTGAAAATATGAAGTGGAGACTCAAAGGCCTTCAAGCATAAGCAACACCTAGATGCTATTTGAATACTAAAAGAAGAGATAATTGAATCAAATGGATTGAAGTTATTAAACAACTACCACAAGAACACTTTGATCTTGGTTGGTAGTAAAGAATGCCATAAAGACACTAGAAACTACTTTTTAGTTCTCTTGAAGCGAACAACCTCCCAAGCAAATGACGCGGTAAATATTCCTATAGAGGTTAATCTCCATAACTGTCTACCTTCTACTGATTTGCTAAATTCTAGAGTTGTGAAGTTAGAATACTACTTGCATGATGAGAATCAATGATGCAAAGAATATGATTAGTATGCTAGAATATAGTTTGTACAGCTTAATGTCACAAAAGATTTAGCTCATGCCTGGTGGAGTACAATTCATCGAGAAAATCAAAATGATAAGCTACTACTCTATTCCTTTCAGTGAACTAAATGGGCAAATGCACCTCAGACTCAATTTTCCTCCTTTTGGATATTTTAAACTTCCCCACTAGGTGTAAGTTTCAAGAACACAACATCTCACACTTGAAATTCCAACTCTCATTTTCTATTATTTGCATAGCTCTTCTATCGACTTTGAGCTACATTCAATCTTTCCTGCACTAATTTTCCTTTTTTGTCATTTCCTATATGTTAATTTCTCCTTTATTAATTGTTCATTCCTCACTCCAACCCTAATACAATGGAGTGCGAACATAAAAGGCTTCGAACGGAGCCATGCTAATTGAGGCTTGATGATTGTTATTATAGGCCAGTTCTGCATAAGGAAGACTTTCAATCTATTCATTTCCATTATCCAATATGCAAGCTCTTAACATATTCTACAAAATCTCAGTCACCCTTTTTGATTATCCATCCATCTGCAAATGAGTGAATGTACCAAATTTTAATGTCAAACCTAAAGACTCCGAAAACTTCGCCAAAATCTTAGTGTATACTGTTGATCTTGATCCTAAACTATACTTGTTAGCACTCCATGAAGTCCCATCACTTCCTATGTATAATCCTGGGCCAATTTCTCTATTAAGTACCTTACATTCACAGGAATAAAATAGGCTGACTTCGTTGATCTGTCCACGGCTACCAACACTGCATCATTCTGTGCCTTGCTCATAGGCAAACTAGTGACAAAAGCTACTGTGACACACTCTTATTTCCATTGCAGAATAGGTAAAGGTTGAAATAAACCAGCAGTATTCTTGTGTTCGAGTTTCATTTTCTAACATGTTAAGTAGATGGATACATACTATACACTTTCTCTCTTCGTAGTGACAACTAAAATAATTTCTTCAGGTCTTGGTACATATTTATTTCTTCAAAATGAATGATTTAACGACTCTTATAAGCATCTGGTAGTATCTTCTTCTTCAATTTGTCTTCATTCGACATGCAAAGTCGTTCCTAAAAATACAACACTTCTTGATCATTTACCCGAATATCTTGGCTTTCTTTCTCCATTTTTTTCTCTTTGAAAGTTATAAATTCTTGATTATTCATTTGCGCATTGATGATTTCTTGCTTTAAAACTGGTACCACAATTAGATTACTTAGCCATATCTTTTCTTTTCCAACTTTAGCTTCTAATAATAACACTTCTTGCACAACATGCACCTCCTGTACTCATAATCTAGCCATCCTTACTTTTTTCCTCAATATTTCGGCTACAACATTAGCCTTACCCTAGATGACAATTAATGGGGCATTGATACTCTTGTAGAAATTCCATTCATCTCTTCTGCCACAAATTCCAATCCTTCTCGGCAAAGATATATTTCAAACTCTTGTGTTCTATAACTACTTCAAATTTTGCGCCATACAAGTAGTTTCTCTACTTTTTCAGAGTGAATATTCTTGCTGCTACTTCTTAAACATGAGTGGGATAATTAACTTCATATGGCATTAGTTTCTGAGATGTATAAGCTATAACCCGATTTTTATTTATTTATTTATTTTTTTGCATCAAAATAACTCCTAATCACTCAGTTGAAGCATCCACATATAACGTGTACTGTTCTCCTTCTTCTAGCAATCTTAACACATGTGCAGAAGTAAGCCATTTCTTTTTTCTAGAAAATGCTTTTTACACTTCTCATTCCACACATATAGTCTATCATTTCTCAAAAGCCAACTCAAAGTTGATGCAAGGTTTGAAAATCCTTTGATAAAACATCAAAAATATCTGGCTAATCCTAGGAAACTTCTTATCTCAACGACACTCCTGGGTTGATTCCAGATAGCGATAGCTTCTACTTTTGTTAGATGTACTTTGATTCCATCTTTCGTTCACTCCATGTCTAAAAAATGAGAGTGTATGCAGCCAAAACTCACATTTACTAAACTTCACATAAAATTGATGTTGATAAACCTTAGAAGGGTGGTGAAAAAGATCTATGGAAATATATATATATATATATATATTCAATTTTTCAAAGATTTTCTAAGATCTAGGAGGAGACCGAAAATGGGTGAGTTTCAAAAGAGGAGCTATTCTCTCCTTACCAAATGATGGGAAATATACTATGTCAAAGAAGACAGATAATGGTTCAACAACCAGTTCTCTCTTCAACATAAATATGTTTAACCAATTTAGTAAATGCAGATAGAAGTGCTACGTTTTCTAATCAGATGAACAGTGAAATATCAGTAATAGAATTCAAAATAAATGCAAGAGAATGGACCCAAAAATTAATAGTGGTTCGATTCTCAAATTATCTACATCTACTACCTTAAGCACACACTTATGGATTTTAACCCAGCCACTAAAACCTTTTTCCTAAATCAATGGTAGCAAGTAACACCAATTTTATAATAGAGGGTCACCACACTTAATTTTACTCTCAACCTCTATATAGCAACAATCAAGGCTCACTCTAACTGGGTTTTACTTCCTTAACCTTGACACGATTCAGATTAATGAGAGAATATAGATTCAGCTCACAGATTAAGTAAATATACATAAACTAAAGCAACATTATCTTTTTACCTTTAGAACAATTGATCTCACTTTGAAGCACAATGTAGATGAGGGATTTTTTGCTTTCTAATGTCTTTGGATGTTTCTAAAAGCATTTGTACGAATCCCTGCAGAAAATTATGTTAGAATGGTGTTTACAGGGGTAAAAATCTAAGGCATAATGGCTAGTAACGACTAGTTGCTATTGTCTGTTGGATATCTCATGCATATCATAGATAGCACAGTGGAAAAATAAGAACGAGATACTAACCCATGATCTGCATATATATAGAAAACAAGACATATAGAGAACAAAGATAATAGCTTTTTACCTTTCTTTAAGTGTCCGAAAAATAAAATTTTTCTCTTCTCCAAGTTTGAGGTGTGATCCAGCAATCCTCTTGATTAAACACCACAAGAGTTGAATATCCAATCACTATAATCACAGTGTGTGATTATCTCTAACAAAAATCCACACAGAGGAACACTCAAGCACCAAGATTTTCTGTGCTAGCAGAAAAAACAATGGCTGCTAGGGTTTTTCTTGTTTCTCAGAAAAACGAGAGAGAGAGAGAGAGAGAGAGAGAGAGAGAGAGAGAGAAGAAGAAGAAGAAGAAGAGAAGTCGTGTGTTACCCTAGGGTTTTTTCGTGAATAGCTCCTTACAAAGGTATAGTGTGTATGTCTTACATATGCACGAAAAGCCTACTAAAAACCCTCCATATAAGGATTCTAAAACAATTAGAATTCCCTAATTGTAATTGGAAATATCAAGTTCTCACAATTACAATTTGACCCATAAATTATAACTAATTATAATTTGGCCACAACTACTTCTCTTTATCGTAATTAACCCCACTATGTTATCAAATAATATCTTGAGTATATAATCATCTATTATGTATGACCTATTAGGTTTTTCAGTCAATTGGTAGTGAATATAAATTAATCTAAACGTCTTTGAGATTAATAATCTATAATTAATTAGAACTAATCATATTGATTCTAATCAGGATTAGTTTATTAATTCATCAATTAATAAACCCATATTCCCAGATCATGAGTGGTATCTAGCAACACATCATAACACCTAAGAGTCCAGGAAGTCAAATGGCTTGACATGAACCCTTCAATAACAAACTACAATGCAATTAACTCCTTTCACTATACAATATCTTATTCGGTTTGGAGTCTGAAATTAGTGCCAACTCCTTCTAGAATATATTAATTCTGGCCCGAATATAGTGGTACTTGTACCAGAAACCTATTACTCTAGATGTGTATCAATTAGACCTGTTTCCAATACACAGTTGCCTTGACCAAGGACTTCTCGAGTAGTAATTCCTACAAGTAGCCGTGAGATATTCGCCCCTACTATTAGGAGTGGTGAATCCTTTATTGACCCTCTCAACTACTTTCATTTACCTCACAATGTACCCAATATCCATCCCATAGGCAGCCCTCGATCTGGCTCCAGAGATTGGAATCAAAGCACAAAGCCCAGCAAACAAAGTACCTTGGAGATCTCAAGTCTAAGGATACTTGCACGTTTGCTATATTGAGATTATATCACTGGCACTAAATAGTTATCCATGTGATTATCTCATAGCTAGTTTATCCAATGAACTTGTCCATTAACAAGCATCCACGTGTTAACTTTGAGTATCTCAATACTCATGGATATAAGAACCACCACCCGATCAAATCAGGAAGTCTAACACATGCTAGTCTTAATACATTAATGATGTCCTACCTCACTAATACTACAACTATGGACTATTTAAGTACTAATACTATACAGTGTAGTAGGAATCTCATATCATGATTTCCATAACATAGTGTTGTACTAGGGACTTTATCTAACAGTTATATTACATAAAAGTAAACAAAAGAAACTGGAAGATAAATAATACCTTATATTAAAATATAATGTGTCATATACAACATACAAGTGATTACCTCTAGGGCATAACACTAACATTGTCTACTTTTGCAAGATTTTGGATTTATAGAATAAAAAATTGTGCGTCTAAATCGTGCATCCAAAGCAACCTTTTGTGCCATGAAGTATATTTTGAACAACTTTAAATTTAGGCACTTTAGAAACATGCTTTAGAGGGACATTCTGAATTCAGAGGTCTGTTCAAAAAAGACTCAACCAAAGGCCTAAAAACTTTTCTTCTAAAATTCTTTTTACGGACAAAACCTGGATAAAAAGAAAACCCTCTTTTTGAAATGGCTATTAATGCTTCAATATGGAATAAAATAAACTTAAGGTAAAAAGACATAAGAAATACAAATAATATCTTAACCATAATTTCGCCGTCTATAATTCTTCAAAAGCCTTCATGGTGTGCAACTTTTTTATGTAGGATTTTGACTTGATCAATCCTTCTTGTACTTTATTATCTGTAAGTTACTTAGAAATACTTTTTGTAACACTAGAAGAACCGTCGAAAAACATGCCCTAATTAAAAAAGCCTATCACATACAAATCACACATATTAGTCTATGTCAATGTTTGTCTTTTATCAAAACATAGGAGAAAGTCCTTTGGGCTTACAATGTCCCCCTTTTTTGAGTGATGCCAAACGTCATGGATTGTGATAGAAAAAATTGTATAAACACGTTAAACCAAAAGCTATAAGAATTTATATTCATTTTATGTATGATCTCTCAATCATAAAGCTAAATGAGTGATTATGAGATAATATTAGAAAGTTTAAATGTAGTCTTATAAATCGAGCACAATGAGCCTATGGCCCAACTAACCTTCATATCCTCCTTCCTTTCATTTAAAAGGACTATTTTATAAGAAAATACCCAAGAAATATTCATTAGATATAAAATACATTAGCATAAAGATTCAACACAAGGATATGCACATGTGTGTATATGAAAATAAAGAGGACAGAAAATAGTTATCATTACTTCCCCTTTCTACATCCATATGACCAATACATAGAAGGATAATATTATGTATTAGCATATAAAATTGATTTTGTGATTTTGGACTTTCAAAAAGTGCATCCAAAAAGGAGAAATACAACCTTTGTAAGATCCTGTTTTGGACTGGGATTTTGGATTCAGGATTACGCCCCCTGTGTTTATGCAGGGTTCAAACAATCCCAAAAAAAAATCTGTATCAAAGATTAATCCCCAAACTTACTCATTTGTATTTGTGCACTAGTCTAAGCAAAATCATAAATCACATACATCTAATCATATCACACATTATACACAATTCGGTTTCAGTAATCAAAATTCTCACTATTCAAAATTTATCAACACATCAAGATCCAGTCATGCACGAACCAGTTATCAATATTTCCACTCCACTTTTACTCAAGATCTAGTAATCCAATTATCCACAACACTTGTGCAACATCATAATCGAAATGTATTAACATCAACACTTCTATTCAAAATCGAGTCATCCATAATTTCATAATATGATCCACTACACGCACAATCTGCAATACATATAATCTTGGCTCAATTTATTTTATCCCCCTTTTGGCATCAGTAAAGGAAAAAAAAAAAGAAGAGCAGATGAATGAGATAAATAGATAAACAAATGTAGCATAATGTAGCATAACATAGCATAGTAAGTAAGTGCATCAGAATAAATTGTTGAGTAGAATGTAAATGTTGGTCAGGGAAGTAGCGAAAGTTGTTCAGGAGTGTGTTAGCCAATTTTCTTCAAGGCTTTTACACCATGTTTATTTGTAAAGATTGCTATATTTCCATGAATTACCATAGTCTCCGACTTATCATCAACACCACCCTTCTTGTGCTTTCCAGCAAGTTGTTAGATTTTCTTTTGACCACGACATGCTTCAATCGATGGCTTGTAGAGCTTCCAGTGGTAGATGGTTAGGCTTGCTCAGGAGGAATTGTGGCAATAGAAGTTTTAGTAGTTTTGGTAGCTAGAGGTTCTTTAGTAGGTTTACTAGGAGGTCCTTCAGTAGGATTAGCATCAGTATCCTTAGCAATGAAGGGAGAATAGTTTCTAGTTCTTGTTCCTGTGGATTAACCTACTCTTCAGAGACCGTCGTCATTTCAGATAGCTTCTTTTTCGCATTAGTCAGTCGACTTCCTAGTGTTTGCAATTCAGTCTTGACTTTAGCACTTAGCCAATCTACCTTGGCAGATAGAAGATGTAGACTATCTAGAGTGCTCTATGCTAGTCCATTTTCTTCCCTCTTCTGATTGGCTTTGCTGGAGGATTCCTCTTAACTTTCAACTTTTCTTTTTGTTCTAGTCGTGGTAGCAGAGGTAGGTTTCTTGCCTTCAGGTTTAACCTTGAGCAGTTTCTCATTTTCATCATCTTTGGTATCCCTAAAATAATCCATTGATTATCCATCTAGAAAAACCCCATTTATTCAAATGAGTCCTTGCTATAGACATTAACCTTGGAATGCTCAGGGGCAACCAAATTCATATCCATATTAAAATATCTAAACAGCTCAGTCTAAAGATTTCCAATTAGTAAAGCTTTATTGGTGGTATTCCGGGATTGAATCATTAATCTTACAACCAAAAATCCAAAGTTAATTAGCCTACGTTAGTGTTGTGCCCTAAAGGCAACTACTTGTACCTTGTATATTGCATAATAATTAATAAAAAAGGCATTCTTTATCTTTCAGTTAGATTGTTATATCTACACGTGTCAACGAAATCATGATAGAGATCATGCTGTGAGATTCCTACTACACTATGTAGTGTTTGTCCTCGAATAATCCCTAGTCATAGTATTAATGAGATGAGACATTATTAATACGCCAAGACTAGCACATGTTATATCCCTTAATTTGATCAAGCGGTAGTTTTCATAACTGTGAATATTGTGATGCTCAGGATAAATATGTGGATTCTTGTTATATGAAACAAGTTCATTGGATGACCTAGCTATGACATAATCACTTGGATAGCAATTGAGTGTCAGTAATAGAATCTCATTATAACAAGTGTGCAAGTATTCTTAGACTTGAGATCTCTAAGGTATTTTGTTTATCGAGCATTATACTTTGATTCTAATCTTTAAAGTTTTACAAGGACTGCCTATGGGATGGATATTATAACACCCCACTACCTAGGCCCAACAGGGCCGGGGATGTTGCCCCATCCAATAGACAAGGGGTCTTTATAACTAGGTCACATATAATAAAATAAAATAAATACATTAAAATTAAACTTATTACAACCCAAAAGATAAATACAGGAACAAATCCAAAATAAATTGTTTGCTACCCTCTCTCAAAACATCCATAAAGAAAACAATATAAAGTCTTCAAAACATAGGCAACAAGTCTAGCTATTGACCTCCACAGCCGGATCAACCTGAAAACATGGTATAAAAGGTGATGAGATAAAAATATCAATAAGCCCATGTGTGCTTTGAGTGTTTCAGGTAAAATAATTTATGTATGTAAGTTGTAAAAGTTTCATAAGAGAAAGTGCTGGCAAGCGTTAAATAAGTGTTGAAAATAAAGAGTGGTGTTTCTCTTTTCAAACCATACATGTGCACAATAAATACAACCACTCAAATGGGTAGCCATGGGTTACCACATGTTGGGCCCCATGACTAAGCAACGGTCAGAATGTCACACTTTGTGCAAACTGACAAAAAGGTAGGTGTACGGCCTACCGAGTGAGATACTCCTCTATCTCTACACCCAAATTTACCGGTTGTCCATTTCGGAAACACACAATCCACAAGACTGAAACTTGCTAACTCGGACCGGCATGACCTACCGGACTGGCATCCTATCCGGGAAGAACTCACCCCTTAGAGGTGGCCACCTACTGAGAGACTTACCCTAACCCTTCAATGACTAGTCCTAGTAGTCTACCATTACTGAGTACTCAACGTTGATTGTCCCACTTGGGAGAAAATGGATCATACATTGCTTTTTTTGGAAATAGAAATTAAGGGTTCTAAAATTCTTGTCAAAGTTGGGTTTTAGAAAAAGTTTAGCATTTTGTGTAAAACCGCTTGTTTGATTTTCAAATGATTTACTTGACTGAAATAAATAGGAAAAATAGTCCTTAATTGCATTTACAACATGAATTTCTATACACATCGCGTTTAGCTTGCCACGATAATTTTTTGTCTTCACAAAATTCCATGCGAGAGCTTACCCGATTCTTTGCTTGCTCAAATTCAAAAGTCTTCCAAGGTCGACCTAACCCCTCTGGGGTAAACACAAAACATAAGGTTACACTCAAGCTAAATTCACTTACACAAATAATCCTAGTTCAACTTATTACAATCACGACCCTAATATCCTAAGGTTTAAGGCTAGCTGATAAAGAATTGTATAAAATAAGTCTAGCTTGATAAGTTAAAATAACTAGGGGTTCTAAAATAATTGCTAATAAATTATAGACTCAAATAATAATTCTTGAGTGTTATTATTAATAAATAAACTAAGGTTTGAATATTGAATAATACCAAGCCCTAAATAATATTAATAAATGGTAATTTAAAGAATAGCTTTATTATAAATAAATAAATAATAAATTACAAATAATTTTTAATTAATTTTTAATAGATAATAAATAATTAGTGATAAATAAAATGAATAATAAATGAATTATATTAAAATTTTGTTTAATAAATAACAAACAAATTTTAATATAAATAATATTTATGAATATAGTCAAAAGTTTGAACTATGGTCTACAAGGTCATTATTATTATTTATATAAAAGATCTTATTTAATATTATACCTACGCATATATTATTTTTAAGGAAAAATATCATTTATTTGGCTAGTAAAATATCAATATTTCATGTAACATCCCATTTCCAAAACTTCCTAGCAATTTCGAAATCCTTAGGGAAAAATATAGTAATAATTTTAATTAAGGTAATACAATTTACTAATTAAAATAGCCTAGGATCAACAAGAACATAATCATGATTTTCCTATTGCTAACAAGAATCATGAACATATTCCTCAACATCAAACAACAAACTAATCCATTTATGAACATATGCTTAAATCAACACTTGCTATCACATGGCCAAACAATCATGATCATGGCTTCAATGGAGATAAGAACATAAAAATCCTATTCACCAAAGGTGACATAACATCTAGCATGCTTAAACATTCATAACTCTCTTAGGCCATGATGAACATACATCGATTCTCAAGGAAATCCATATAGCTTAAACATGATCAATCATTCTCATGTCCTAATCCCAACCCCTTTATTCACATGGATATACTCAATCCCCTATTCTTATTCTATTCTCCCTATCAACATTTAAGAGACACGAATTCATAATTAGAAGATAGGTTAAAGGAAAATACTTGGTTGATGATTACTTCGATGAAGATTTAAGAAGGTCCATGCTTGAGAGTCTTGAATTGTCCAAGAGAAGAGGAGAGAAAATAGCCATGGTTGTCATAACCATTTTGGCCGAGAGAGAGAGAGAGAGAGAGAGAGGGAGCATTAGCATGATATGTTAAAGATTGAAGGGAAGAAGATGAACAAAAGAATTGTTCTTGGTTACCTTGACGATGTTCTTGAGACTTCAAGAAAAAAAAACTGGTTTTGATTCGAATGCTAATTTTTGTTTTCGAGATTTGATGCTATAAATTCCAGAAATGAACTCTAGGGAGTATGTAGGAATATTCTGGAGTTTTTGAGAGGAATTGGAGGTGTTTAGAGTAGTCTTTGGCTTGAATAACGGTAGTGTGTGTTCTTGGTGTTCTTGGTGAAAATGGAGAAAGTTGAGGAAAAATGCTGGACGATTTGCTGGTGAGTGCTGGCCGAATGGTCTATCAAATTCAGGGGTTTCGGTTTCAGCTTAGAGAGGGAGAGAAAAATCAGATTGTTTGAAATTCAAATGGAGTGATTTGGGGAGTGGTTTGAGGTATAGGATATGTTAATGGTGTTTGATGGAGAGAGGTTTCTTTGCTCTTCAATGGTGCCGGCTGGACTGTTTGGTTTTGCTGAAATGAATGAAGGTTAATATAGCTCTAAGGCTGGCTGAAATTTAGTTTATAATGGCAGAGAAAATTCTGGTTTGCTAGCTTGATACAAGAGTGATTTAATGAAGCAAGAATTCTAGAATTTTTTTTGAAATTCAAATGAGTTTTGGATAGAGTGATCTTAGGAGGTTTTTGAGATATGATCATGGAGTCCAAGTACTCAAGGTAAGTGTGGAGGTTAATGGTGTTCATTCCATGGCTGAACAAGGTCCAATTTGCAGAGGTTTGAAGGTGTTTTTCAGTCTAGGCCTAGGGAGACAAAACTGGAAATTTTCCTGGTTTCAACTTGTTCAAGGTTTCGAATGGACAAGCTTTTTGATGTAGAATTTTCTGCATTTCTTCAGCCTAATTTGCAGCTGGTTTTTTTTTTTTTTTTTTGAGGGTCTTTTAAGGGTGGTTTTCCAGCTTTCTTCCTGGAGAAAAACAGAGGGTGCCTCAGCTGAATCAATGACAAAAGACAGCTTCAATTTCAGCTTAGAATGCAGTGAATTGTGCAGGGAATTTTTCTGCTTTTGTATAGTTTGTGCAGTCCAAATTTTGCACAGAATTTTCAGTCCTCAAGCCACATGAAATGATCATTTTTCTGGCAGCAAATGGTTAGGATTACTGGCTGAATTTTTTGAAAGCTGGACTGACAAGAATGCTGGAATTTTTCCAGATTTTCCTTCATTAAAACCATGATCAACATGAAGGTAGGATTAAAGGTTCTACCGTGGTGATTTATTTCTCTTGGGAACCCATCCTAACTTCTCTCCTATTTTCATCCAATCCTCTATCCTTCAAGAATGATTTTCAAAATTCAAGGCTGAAGAATTATCACAGAATTTTTGGAATTAAATGAAGAGATTTAATGGATTTTGGTTCATTTAAATTATGAAGATATTAGGACAAAGCTAGAGGTAATAAAAAGGATAAGAATTCCTCTAGAATTATTTTTAGGACATGATGATAAGATTAGGACATTCTCTTCATGTCTCCCTTAAAACAACATTCCTATTTTTATGGAATGCAAGAAAACAAAAATTCAAACTCAATTAAGATAATCATGATAAAAACTTAGATGATGGGATTTGAACTCATGACCTTAGAAATTAATTCACAAAGCTCTAACCACTTAATCACACTAATTCTTGTTCTTATTTTCTCACCCACATATTCCTCTTATTTAATCCTCAAGCTATCTTCCTATTTTGACCTCAAGCAAAAGTACCATTTTACCCTTCCTACTCAATAAGCATAACTAAGCATTTTAACCTATAAACCACAATTCTTAAATCACATAAAATCATTCAAAAATATATATATTCATGAAAAATAATATGATGTATATCCCGACCCCCTTACTCTAGGGTTAGCTTTAGGTGGGGTTTCACAGATATTAGGTACAATATAAAGTAAATAAAAATAGTTGAGAGGGTCAATAAGAGATTCACCACTCTTAATAGTAGGAGAGTATATCTCAAGGCCACTTGTAGAAATCATTACTCATGAAGTCCTTGACTAAGGTGGATATATGTTGAAAATAGTTCCAAATTGATACACATATCGAGTAATGGATTTCTTGAAAAAGTACTAAAATATTCGGCCTAAAATTAGAAATATTCTGGAGGGAGTTGGCCCTAATTCCATGCTCTAGATTGAATGAGATATAGTATGGTGAAATGAGTTTATTGTATTGCTTATTTACTATTGAAAGGTTCGTGTTATGTCTCTTGACTTTCTGGACTTTTGGGTAATTAAGAGTCATTGCTAGATGTTGCTTTTGATTTGCTAAATATGAATTTATTAATTAGAACATAAATATATTAATCCTATATTTTATTTAGAATTATTAATTCTAAAGTTATTAGAATTAATTCATATTATGCTACCAATAAGACCAGGAAACCTAATGGGTCATACACAATAAAGGTTTGAATGGTCAATATATATTACTTGATAATATTATGGGGTCAATTAAGAGAAGAAAATATAAGTGAATTATAAGTTTGTTATAATTAATAGGACTGCGTTGCAATTATATAAATTTTAAGGGCCCAATTGTAGATATTGGATCTTCAAGGACTTAATTATAATTAACATAAATCATGAAAACTATAAATATAGGAATTGTTCCCTTTTGTAGAGAGGATTTCTGAGAAATTGTTTCTTCATCCCTATTCTTCTCCAATTAAAACCTAGCTGCTCCTCTTTTTCTAGCATAGTTTTTGAGTGGGTTTTGTGAGCAATTCAACATTGTGTGGATTACTGCTAGAGACAATCCTACTCTTGGATTGTAGTGGTATGATTGGATGATCAAAATAGAGGAAATTGGTTCTTGGGTTAATGATCAAATTTCTGTCTGCAAGAAAATTTTTGTTTTTCTGCTACAGAAGGTAATCTCCATTTCGTTCCTCTATTCCCGTTTTAATTGCAATCACATGATCCTTGGGCATGGATTCCATGGTTATTTCCGTTGCGTTCTTGTTTGATAAGCATGATAAAATTCCAACATCCTTATGCTTACAGAAGTTTTGTGCCCAAAACTTAGAATGACCATGGTTGAAAATATGTGATGAAGTAGTCTACCCATACTGTTTAGCCACTTGGTACTATGGTCATTTGAGTTTTTAAAACTCTTCTCGCTAGTGAACTTGCTCTCAAATCTCCTTAACTTAAACAAATTAGAGCTCTTTGGCAGTTTTTTCATCTCAAAGAACTCTACTCATCTATCTCTAACATCAAAGGTTCTCTTCAGCATTCAGTGGTCGAATGGAAAATTTACACCCCCAACCCGAGAGGTGCACCATTGCACCAAAAACCCATTCCCTGTTTCCTTAAGTCTTGCTTTTCTTAGATTTGAGTAAAATTTCCAGACTAAAGTTTTGTACAATCTTTCATTTATAGACAACAGTGCTCCCCAGCCAATTGATTCAAAAAAATTTAGGATATTTGCAAAAATTAAAAAAGCATTCACATCAACCCAATAACCCACTACTATTTTTCTATTTCGAGATACCCAATCATTATAATTAGTCTCATATTTCGAGTCAAGAAATTAGGGTACCTGAGTGTTATGCTTTCTCCCAGGTAGTTGCTCTAATGAAGTGGTCTGGGAGGTGGGTTTATCGACTGCCACATTCTTGTCCTTTTTCTTTTCAATTGCTTGAGTAGCGGCGACTAATTTCTTTCCCATTGCTTTGCCATTCTTGATCTCTTTTACCGTTAGTTCAGTTCCCTTGCAGGCTTAAAGAACTTTTGCCCTGGCGGAAGAAATTTCAAGGGTTTGGTTTCTCTTGTTTTGCCGTGAGAACAATGTTCAAAGGAAATAGAGAGAGATGATGACTTCTAATTAAAAAAAAAAAAAAATTTAAGCGGGTTTGAAATCCTTTGGGCTTTACGAGGTATTCAGTAGATATGTACAATTAAGAACATTGAAAATTGTGATTTTTCAAAGATTTGAAAATATATTTTTACGGAGAGATAGAGTGTTTGTAGCTGAAATGGCCAAAAGGCGCAGATATTTAGAGTTTAAAAATTTGAAAAGGTTTGGGCACAGAAATTGTCTATCTGATTTGTCTGTCCAAACGTGGGTTATACTTGGCAATAAGATGCTACAATTTTTTGACTTGAAACTCAATCCACAATACCCATATGATTTTGTCATAAAGTATTTTGATTTGAGAGATGGTTCTAATGAGGGTTTTTGGATTCACTTAGTCCAATTTTAGCATCCAACGTCTCCATCCAAAATTAGACTTCTACAGCATCCTGCAAGAATAAACAATTAACTAAAAAAAATGTCAATTTCATAATCAGGTAATTCCTAAGCCTCTCCTCAGATGATTGAATATGCCTTCAACTAATGGTTTGTTGAATGTATCTACAAGTTGATTATTAGTAGAAATGTATTCAACACAAACATCATCCTTAAATAGATGAACTCGAATAAAATGATGTTTAATTTCAATGTGCTTAGTTCTTGAGTGCTGAATAGGATTTTTAATTAAATTTATTACACTACTATCGCCACATAATATGGGAACACACTTAAAATCAAGACTAAAATCGAGTAGAGTATGTTTCATCCATAAAATTTGAGCATAACTTCCTGCAGCTATATATTCTGCTTTAGTTGTTGAAAAAGATACACAAGCCTGCTTCTTACTGTACCAAGAAATTAATAAATGTCCAATAAATTGACAGTGCCCACTTGTACTTTTTCTTTCAAATTTACAACCTATATAATTGCATCCATGTATCCTATAAGATCAAAAGAGTTAGTTCGAGGATACCATAGTCCATAATCATGTGTCCTAACTAAGTATCTAAAAATACATTTTACAGCATATAAGTGTGACTCTTTGGGACAAGATTAGAATCCTGTACAAAGATAAACTGAGAACAGGATATTAGGATGGTTAGTAGTGAGATATAGAAGGCTTCCAATCATACCTCAATATTTTCATTCGTCTACCTTCTCACCCTTTTCATCTTTGTCAAGCTTGAATGAAGTGCTATAGGTGTATTGATTTCCTTTGCTTGATTCATTTCAAACCTTTTAAGCAATTCTTTAGCATACTTAGCATGATTTAGAAAGATCCCATCCTTGGTTTGCTTAATTTGTAATTCGAGAAAGAAGTTGAGTTCTCCTATCATGCTCATCTCAAACTCTAGCTGCATAGTCTTAGCAAACTTCTTATATAATGATTCATTAATAGCTCCAAATATAACATTACGAATATACATTTGAACAATCAAGAGGTCATCAGATTTTTTAGCTTTAATGAACAATGTAGTGTCAATAACACTTCTTGAAAAACATTTTGAAAGGAGAAATTCACTAAATCTTTCATACCAAGCATGGGGAGCTTATTTTAAACCACAAAGAGCTTTGGAAAGGTTGAAGACGTGATTTGGAAAATATTCATGAATGAAACTAGGAAGTTGCTCCATATATATGTTAGAATCCATAAGTGCATGATATATGCATTATGCAGTGGAAACTAAGGATTCTAAGCAAGAGCACCGCATGCATGTGGAATAAACGGATCAAAAGCTAAAAGATATACTTTCAGTGATGTCTCTGTCATTCAAAAATTCTTCCTTCTGTTGAGGTACGATCCAATAATACCAGAGATCCTTGTCATTGCCACTGAAGTCCAAGCGTTGAACTCCCTCCAACAGTGTCCACACAAAGGATACTCAAGAAGCTGAATCCCTGTGTTAGCAGAGAAGAGTGGCGGCTAGAGCAAACACAAAGAAGAGAGGAAGAAGCTTTTCTTGAGAGTTTTTTTTTTCACCCTAGAGTTCCCTAAAAAAACCTTATGTGCCTCACCGAAAGGAGAAAAACGATCACACCTTCTCTGGGGAAAAAAAAACGCCGAACAAGCTTCCTTTTTGAATTCTAATCAAATTAGAATTCATTAAATTTCAATTGGAACTTTTAAGTTCTTATAATTATAATTTGGCTCAGAAATTATAACTAATTATAACTTGGCCCAAATAACTTCTACGTCTCATGATTAATCCCAAAATGTTATCATATAACATCTCGAGTACATAATCCTCTATTGTTTGTGACCTATCATATTTCCCAATCTATCAGTAGAGAATATGAATTAATCCAAACATTTTTTATATTAATAATTCTTAAACGAATCTAGAATTAATCTATTAGTTCCAAATAGAATTGGTTTATTAATTCATCAATTAATAAACCCATACTTAGAAGATCATGAGGGGTATCTAGTAAAACATCATGACTACCCAAGAGTCCAGGAAGTCAAGTGGCTTGACATAATCCTTCAATAACAAGCTATAGTGCAATAAACTCCTTTCACCATATAATATCTCATTCGGTTTGGAGTACGGAATTAGTGCCAACTCCCTGCAGAATATAGATTAATTCTGGCCCGAATATATTAGTACTTATACTAGGAATCCACTACTCAACATATGTATCAATTGGAATTATTTCCAATACACAATAACCTTGGTCAAGGATTTCACGAGTAGTAATTCCTACAAGTGGCCATGAGATATTCGTCTCTACTATTAGGAGTGGTGAACCCTTTATTGACCCTCTCAACTACTTTCGTTTATCTCATATTGTACCTAATATCTATCTCATAGGCGGCCCTCGATCTGGCTCCAGAGATTGGAATCAAAGTACAATGCTCAATAAACAAAGTACCTTGGAGATCTCAAGTCTAAGTATACTTACACATTTGTTATAGTGAGATCTACCACAGGCACTACATAGTTATCCATGTGATTATCTCATAGTCAAGTCATCCAATGTACTTGTTTTATTAACAAGCATCCACGTGTTAACTTTGAGTATCTCAATACTTACGGATATGAGAACCACTGCCTAATTAGATCAAGAAGTCTAACATGTTCTAGTCTTAACGCATTAATGATGTCCTTGTCTCATTAATACTATGATTAGGGATTATTTTCGTACTAATACAATACAATGTAGTAGGAATCTCACATCATGATGTCTTTCATGATTTTCTTGACACAGTATTGTACTATGGACTTTATCCAACAATTATTTTACATAAAATAAATTAAAAGATAAATAAAGCCTTTTATTAGAAAATAGAAGTGTCATATATACAATTTACAAGTGATTGCCTCTAGAGCAAAACACTGCCAATATACTTGTTCTTCAATAAAACTATTTAGAAAGATGCATTTAACATCTATTTGATAGAGCATGAAACCTTTGAAAAATGCAAAAACAAGCACCATTCTAATGGATTCTAGTCTAGCAAATGGTGTAAAAATGTCTTATTATAATCAATGTCTCATTTTGATTGAATTCTTATATAATAAGTCTAGCTTTGCTTCTAATAACAATACTATGCTCGTTAAGTTTATTTCTAAATACCAACTTAGTGCCAATTACATGATGTCAAGTGGTCTAGGAACATGTTTTCAAACTTGATTTCTCTCGAATTGATTAAATTCTTCTTGCATGGCCATAATCCAAAAATCATCAGGCAAAGCCACATCAATGTAATTAGATTCAATGCTTGAATGTTCGGCGAGATTATCAATAAAGTATTATCTAGTTTTGACACCACAGCTTGGATCCTTGATAACTTATTCTTTTGGATGTCTGAGTTTGTATTTCCATTCCTTTGGTAGTCTTTAATCAACTTGATCTTCAGCTCTTTTCTCACTGTCTTTGGGTTGCTATTCTTCTAGTTCTTTTTCTTTAGTGTGATTGTCAAGTGATGGAGCCTTGTGGTATTCAACGACATTTTCCTTTGAAGTACCTACATTATAATCATCTTTTTTAGAGGAATATAAATTATATTTATCAAATACAACATGCACGGTTTTTTTTCACACATTAAGTTCTTTTATTGCATAATCTATATGCCTTTTTTGTTGGAAGAGTATCCAAGAAAAATTACCCCATTTGATTTGCTTTTGAATTTGCCAAGATTATTTCAAGTATTGAGAACAAAACATTTGCCTAAAAAATTTTGAAATACAAAATGGATAGGACTTTGTCAAATATAAGTTCAAAGGGTGTTTTCTTGAGAAAAGGCCTTAGCATAACTCTGTTTACAATATAGCATGTTGTAATTACCGCTTCTGCCTAGAAATATTTTGGAAGGAATTTTCACAAAGCATTGATCGTACTATTTCTTGCAAAGTCCTATTTTTCCTTTCAACTGCACCATTTTGTGGATGAGTTTTTGCAGTTGAAAAGTTATGAAAAGCACCATTCTCATTACAAAAATTTTTAAACTCATAATCACAAAATTCACTCCCATTGTCACTTCTAATTGAATTCAATTTGCTCCCACGGGAATTTTGAACACAATTGAGCAGCATTGAAATTTTAGAGAATGCTTGTTCTTTTTGTGCAAGAAACAAAGCCCAAGTGAATCTCAAAAAATCATCTACTAGTACATAAGCGTACCTCTTACCACTAAGGGTAGTGGTCCTCATAGATCCATATAAATCTATATGAATAAGTTCAAGAGATTTTGATGTTGAAATCATTTTCTTTGGTTTAAAGGATGTTTTGGTGTGTTTTCCAAATTGGCTAGCATCACACAGTCAGTGTTTATCAAATTTCATTTTGGGCAATCCTCTGACAAGCTCTTTTAAAGATAATCCATTTAGCAAATCAATAGATACATCTAAAGGTAGCTATCATCATCATTCATGGAAAGACATTTTATATCATAAGCAATAAGATCATGAAGATATAATATATAGACATTACCAATGTGATTTTCAATGAAGATGATTTCATTACTAGAATTATCAATGATGGTGCATGAATCTTTTTCAAATTTGACCTCACAAGCATTGTCACATAATTGGCTAATACCAAGCAAGTTGTACTTCAATGCATTAATCAAAAATACTTACCTAATAATAGTGGAGGATCCCTTACCAATATTACCTATGCCAAGAATTTTTCCGTTTTTGTTGTCTTCAAATGTGACAAATCCATTATTTGTAGCTTTAATATCCTCTGTTAATGCTGCATTTCTAGTCATGTGTCTACAGCATCCATTATCCAAAAACCAATTTGTAGAGATCATCCTTTGTGGTAAATGTACCTATATACAAGATAGAAGAGTGAACCCATTTTTCTTTGGTCCTCGAGGGTTAGTAATTGTTCCTTTAATTCTCAACACTGTTTTCACCCCGAATTCTACTTTCTTCCTAACATGACACATAGATGCATTATGTCCACCTTTACCACAATATGTACAACATGTATGAGTTATATATAAAGATCTAGCTTTCACAAAATAAGATTTGTAATTTTCAACTTTGTTTATATGCCTATATTCGAGACCATTTCTATTTCCAACTGCACATTACATTCACAGTAATCTATCTAGATTGTTTAAGCTATTTGTGAACTTCTTAATACATGTTGAAAGATTATCAACGCTCTTTTTCATGTCATCAAAATCACTAAGAATTATTTCAAGAGATATTAATTTGTCACATAAGCATTTATTCTCTAGTGACATACAATGCCAAGAAGTTTAGATAACATCATTTTCACTGTATGAACAATTAATCGAATCAAGTAGAGTTTTGTTCTCACTCAATAGCTTAGCATTGTCATCTAACAAGGAATCAATCTTCATTTTCATTTCCTTGTTTCTTCTAGACAGCTTTTTCAATTTATGAAACATATCAACAAGAAGCTCACTCGGATCATCGGAATTTCATGAGTAGAAACGTGTAATTCAGATACAAAGTTAGAAGGAGTAGGATTTACCTTTTCTCCCATGGCCATTAAGTATATGTTGGCTATTTTAGCTTCAAAATTCACTGTATTCTTCAGTTCCAAATCCATCTTGATCCCAAGTCCTGACCAGCCAATTTCCTTTCTTTGCCTTAATGTCCTCTCTTTTTCTTTTTCTTTTTTTTTTTCTGCTTGACCTCCCTTTCTTTAGCTATTGGACAGCCAGCAACAAAATATTTCGTGCTTTTATACTCATAATATTCAGGTTTGAAGGATGAAGTTTATCCATTCTTTTTGACAAATTTCTTGCCCCTTTTGAAGTTGTTTTTTTTGAACATCTTCTTGAATTTTCTAGCAACTATGACCAATTCTCGGTGTCTAAATAAGTGCCATAGTCGCTTTCAGGCTGTTCACTGTTAGCTTCATCATCAGCACTCTTTAAGGCAATTCCTCTTTTACCTCTATTATTATCATCATCATGTTCTTGAAACCTTTTGAGTTTCATTTTATGAGTCACGTTAGACCCAATTAGTTCTTCAATTGGTAGATTATTCAAGTTTTTAGATTCTTCCACAATAAAGGTCTTAGGCTACCAGCTTTTTGGCAAGGCATCGGGTATTTTTCTATTTTGCTCTTAAAGGGAATAGATTTTCCCAGAAGCCTTCAATCCATTCATAATGTTTTTGAATCTAGTGAATATATTAATTGTGTTCTTATTTGGTTTCATGGTAAACAACTCATAGTCACAGACCAAGAGTACTAACTTTGATTCATTTGCTTAATTTGTCCCTTCATGGGTGACTTCAAGTAATTTTCGCATTTCATGAGCTGAATGACAACTACTAACCCAGTTGTATTCATTAGCATCAAGGGCACAACACAATATGTTTATTGCCTGAAAATTCATGGTCATTTTCAAAGTATCTTTACATCATATTCATCACTTTGTTTAGACACTTTTCTGCCTTCAACAATTTTGAATAGAACAAATGATCATTTTTTCAATCAGATTCCGTAACTTAAAATTGATTGAGCCTACAGAGATCTTTATTCTATTTTTTCAAAAGGTATAGCTAGTTCTATTGAACATTGGTGGTCAATTTATTGAAGACCCTTCATGTATAGTAGAAACGAAGTGTTTGCCATTTGGATCTTTCCGACACAGCTATTAAGCTAAAAACAATATAGACCAAGAGCACTCATACCAATTGATAAACCTTAGAGGGGGTGAAAAAGGTTTTTGTCAAACAAATACAGTTTTTCAAATATTTTCTAAGATCTAGATGGAGACTGAAAATGGGTGACTTTCAAAAGAGAAACTTTTTTGTCCAGATTTAGATACAGTTAAGAATCTCTCAAAGTTCTAGCAAATGATGCGAAATATACCATGTTAAACAAGACAGATAGTGGTTCAACAACCAGTTCCCTCTTTAACAAAAATATATTTAGCCATATCAACAATTGGGGATAGAAGTGCTATGTTTTCTAATAAGATGAAAGGAGATGAACGGTAAAATATCAGTCATAGAATTCGAAATAAATGTAATAGATTGGACCCAAAGATTTACAGTGGTTCGGTCTTCAAATGATCTACATTCCCAACCTTAAACACATACTTAAGGATTTTAACCTAATTACTAAAACCTTTTTTCCAAATCAATGGTGATAAGTAACACCAATCTTATAATAGTAGGTCACCAAACTTAGTTTTACTCCCAACCTTTATATTCCCAACAATCAGAGCTCAGCCCAACTGGATTTTACTTCTTTAGCTTGGACAAGATTCAGAAATGAGAGAATATAGATTCAACTCATGGATTGGGCAAATATACATCAACTGAAGAAGCTTTAGCTTTTTGCCTTTAGAATAATAGATCTCACTTTGAAGAATAATATAGATGAGGAATTTTTTATTTTTCAAGTGTCTTTGGATATTTCTAAAAGTGTTTGCACAAATCCCTTCTAAAAATCGTGTTTGAATGGCTTTTATAGGGGTAAAAATCTATGTCGCAATGGCTAGTTGCTACTATCTTGTTGATAGGAATCAAACTGGCCACAAGGATCAATCTTAAGAAGGGGGAGAGGATGAGACTGAATCAAAACCAAGCTTGCCCAGTCCATTGACGAGAGTCTGTGCCAAACAATTCCAACACAACCTTCAAGCATATTTGTAAGCACATTTCATGTAGGATAGCATATGGGCAATGTCAAAAGAGAAGCTAGAGCAAACCTTGCTATTGAGTACGAAGAACGACAACTGAAAGATGTTCACTCAAAAATGACGACAAGTAGACCACAACTGGCACTAATTCTAGTGCCTAAAACTAGTGCCAGCTGTGGTCTGTAAGACCAACCAAAGATGTAGTTCTCTTTTTGTCATGAGCACTGTTCTTCTAGTGAGAAATTGGGGCCAGCCCAAGTGCTTGAACTGGTGCCAGCTGTTCCCTAAAACTCGAACCCCTAACGATTTTTCAGCTATTTTAGGGTCATATTGTAATATTTAAGAGTTGTTTAGTATAGATAAAGAACACCCTTATATATTGCTTTTGTATTGTAAGAAAAAAACAACACATATCACATTTTAAACAAGAATGAAGATTTCATCTTGAAGGCTTGAAGTTTGGAAAATATTCCTTGTTCAACTTCAATCCAAGACCAACCTAAAGGCTTAGTTCACCCTTGAGTAAGTGCCTAGAAACTCTAAGTATCATTCAGCTAAAAATCAACAAGGATCTTCTTATTTGTCATTTTGGGTTCTTGTTATTTCTTGATTGAATGCCCACAATTCCCTATTCTTTTAGTTTTTGATTTCTTGCTAGGTCAAGGGTTCTAAGGTGTTATTATGATAGACCTTTGTCTACTAAATTTGGGATTCTAAAAGCTAGCACTATTAGGGTTCTTTATTTGTGGGAAAAGGTGTTTCTTTGTTACCTTTCCTTGATCTCTTTATGTCCTTTTTTGTTTATCTTGAAGTTCTTTTACTTTGCTAAAGTTCAAACAAAAGTCACTTTAAGAACCTGAAAGACTTTCTCTCTCAAGCTCATATCGCTCCTTTTGAAGGATTTTGGACTCACAGAATAAAAAATTGTGCATCCAAAATAGGCATCCGAAACAATGTTTTGTGCCACGAAGTATATTTGCAACACTTTTACATGTAGGCACTTTGGAAACTGGCTTTGGAGGGGATATTTTAGATTCAGAGGTCTATTAAAAAATGACCCAACCAAAGTCCCAAAAACTTTTCTTCTAAAATTCATTTTACGGAGAAAACCTGGATAAAAGAAAACCTTTTTTTTTTATAAATGATTTCTAGTGTTTCAATATGAAATAAATTGAATTTAAGGTAAAGAGACATAGGAAATACAACAATAATTTCCTAGTCTAAAATTTTTCAAAAATCTTCATAGTATGAAACTTCTTTAGATAGGATTTTAACTTGATCAATCGTTCTTGTACTTCATTATTTGTAAGTTGCTTAGCAATCGTTTTTGTAAGATTAGAATAATCGTGGTCAAACATGTTATAATCCAAAAAGCTTATGACGTATAAATTACCCATGTTAGTCCACATCAATGTTTCTCATTTATCAAAACACAGGAAAAAGCCCTTTGGGCTAACATATGTTCCCTTAAATTCTCCAACACCAACTTTTAATCCTTGGCATGTTCTTCCAGATCCTGCAAATATATTAGGATATTATTATTGAAGATTACCATGGATTTGTCTAAATATGGCTGAAATACTCTGTGCATCAAATCTATTAAAGTAGTTGAGGAATTGGTTAACTTGAACTGCATCACCACAAACTCATAATGTCCGTACCAAGTGTTAAACGCAGTTTCAGGACTATCTTCTTCTTGAATCTTCATCTAATAGTATTGCTACCTCAAGTCAAGTTTGGAAAAACAACTCAGTCCTTACAATTGATCGAACAATGCGTGAATAAGTAGAAGATGGTACTTATTCTTGATAGTCAAAATATTCAATCTATCGTAATTAATACATAACCTTAACATTCTATCCGTCTTCTTCACGAACAGTATCGGAGCTCACCAAGGTAACGTACTAGGTCGAATATACTCTTTCCCCAACAATTCCTCCCGCTGTTCTTTTAATATTTTTTTTTAAAGTTCTAACGGAGACATCTAGTATGGAGTAATTAAAATAGGTTTGCTTCAAGTATCAAATTGATGGTAAACTCATGTTCTCTTTGACAGAGCAAGGTTGTTAACTCAGTGGGAAAAATATTTGGAAATTCTTTAGCATTGTTAGTTTTCTCAAAAATACTTTAGTCCTTAGGTTTATTGATCAATTAAGCTAGATACCCTTAACAACCTTTTTTAAGCAACTTCTGAGCTTTAGTTCCCAATATCAAATATCTCAACTCGTTCACCTAATTTCCCTTGAACTCTAAAACATTCTTGCCAGGTTTAGCAAACTACATTACCTTATTTTTATAGCCTACCTGAGAATGTTGTTTAGACGACCAATCCATGCCTAAAATCTTCAAAAGGTATGATTATCAAATCTCTAGTCAATTTCTCATTTCCCACTTCAATCTCGCTTCGACATATTTTCCTTCCTCCGCAGACTTCCATAATGGAGTACTTAATAATAAAGTATATGAAACATCCATACTATCCCAACCCAAATATCTTACACACATATTATTTATATACAAATGAATAGATCCAGGGCTAATCAATATATTCATAGGATAGTCTTGTAATGTAAGTGTGCCTCCAATTATTTGTGCCTCTTTCTCTAGTTTTGCTTAGTTCAGTGCAAACACTTTGGCCTTCATTTGAGGTTTTGGGTTATTTTATCCATTTCCTTGGTAAGCCGGTTATGGATTAGTACAACTTCCTTGATTTCATTAGGTCATTTTCAGGCAATTGTTCATTATTGAATTAAGACATTTCTTATTCTCGTGCTAACAATCAATCAACTTATGTCCCCTTGTTCTATAAAAATGACAAATCACTGTATTCGGAGCTATTCCCACTGGTGTAGTCATTGGTTGCTTTCATTAACCTCTCCATGGTTGACGTACACATATTTTCACATGGAATTACTTATGTAAGAGTGGACTCTTGATCACAAATCTATTTTTATCTTCATTTTTAGCAAGAGTTGCAGCGTCCACAATAGCTACGTAAGTAGTTAGAATGAATGGTGCTAAAGCTCCTTTCAATTCTTATCTTAACCTTTTAATGAATTGCATGTCTAGTTCAGCTGGGTATCTACTAGATAATAGCAATATTTTGACAGCCCATTAACTGCACAACATAATAAGCTGCAATTATATTTCCTTGCTTCAAATTCTGAAATCCATTATTCCGCTTCTTAACTAACCACATGAGATATATTCAACTCTGAGAACTTCCAAAAAGTTATCCCGACTCCACTCTAATTCAACTTGGTCCCGAACTTCCCGCACCCTTAGCCACCAATCTCTAGCCGATGCTCTTAGTTGGAACATAGAAAACTTAACCATCATTTCCATGGTGTATTGCAATGTGTGAAAAATATCATCCATGCTCTCAATCCACAGTCAGCATTTTGGTCTTGTTTCGCCTCTCCAAAGAATATGGGCGGTTGAAACTTCCGAAATCTTTCTAGCACTTTATCATCTCCACGGCATCCTTTTCGTTCAACAAACTGCAAAAAACCTCTGCCATCTTGCTAAATTCTTGAGCAACCATAACTTCTTCAGTTTGCTCTCCTTCTACTTCTCTATCTTTAGCATAAATATTAGGTGGAGGGGGTTTAGTACAGGGTTTTCTCCCCTAGCGGGTTGTTCTATAATGGAAGCACTATTGTTGCGAATGGTAAACCGAGTCTTAGTGGCTATTTTTATCAAAAGACCACAATCCCATCTACACTTGTTTATGTATGTCAATAATGTATGCATGATAGATTAATGTTAAGTATTCAAAACATATTCACCATATATTTCCAATCAAACATGAATTAAGAAACATAATTACAATATGCAACATAAATAAATATCTAACATATATGTACTCATATATCCATGGAAGAAAAATATATCATATGTTGCATTCATTCATAGCAAAACAAACAATGAGGTCATAGTCCTAACTTCAAATAAACACGTAGTTATGTAAACATAAATAGAACACAAAAAAAGTCATCAAAGTTGCATCCTAGTTTTCCTGGTTTTGTTACCCCATCATTAGCTCAATCATTATCATTGGTCTCTTCCCCACTCTCAACATCTAAAGGCAAGTCTTCTCCCTTAGAAGGGTCCTTCATCTAATAATCTTCTGAAGAATCACTAGTGTCACTTTTAAACCTTTCAATTCTATCTTCTTCCTCAGTCTGTTGTCCTTGAGATCTTGAAAATCTATCTCCCCGAGACTGATGTCCTCATGAACCAACAGTTTCAACTCTTGCATAACTTCAACTTTAGGTTCTACCTTAGCCTTTTCCTCTATTTCTATCTCAAACTCTTGTAAGTTGGTACAGGTGTATCACTCCTTTTAGTACTCAAGGATTTACATTCACAATTCAAATAGTTTAACAAAAGTTTCTATTCAAGGAAAAGCTCAACATTTTCAATAAAACATAGCTCTATTTTTTTCTAAAATACTCACACATATCACATCCCAAAAGCATTACACATTTTAGAAACCATCTCCTAATTCCAAAGATTTACAAACATACACTCTAATTTTATCTTCAAATCGCGCATAAGAAATACAACCATTTGGAGCCGAAACATTTATAAAACACATTATGAGTTTTGCAATGGCATGCACGATGAAAAGATCTTGATAAATTGCATGCTATTAAATTCAAATCACATATCCATATTCTAACATCTCCAACTTAAAGAATTTCTCAAATAAATCATGCTGAATATTTAGAGGCATCTTGTAATACCCTACCACATACGTAGCCCAATCAGGCTAGGATGTCGCCCCATCCTTTTGGACCTGAGGTCTTTATAATGTGGTATAAAATAAAAAGGATACATAAGTGTTAACTTCTGAAATTATACTTATAATTAATTTATTACGTCTCGAGAATCTTCAAATCCAAAATTACATAATTCTGAACATCCAAAAGAATTTGAAAGTTAACACCATAATTCTGGAACAAAGTCAATACATGAAAAAGGAAAAGACTAAATCTAGACCTATCACTCTCATACCTCTTGCTTTTCTTTTCTTGAAAATATGATTAGCCAAAATTATATGAGATTGTAAATAATCTCAGTAATTTTGTAGTGTGTGTTCGTGTTGTAGTTTTTGAAATCAATATCACGATGCATGAGTTACGTTGATTTGAAAGGATATAGTTACAATTTAAAGGTTTTTATGCATCTCAAAATAAATTATCATTTTTGGGGCAAATAAATAAGTACAAAATCACTACGTTGCGTAATAATTTTTTAATTGTCAGGTAATTATTCATATCATATTTCTAAAACACCGAATTCATTTATTCAAAAAGACTTGAACCTATTATTTTCAATATCATGTATTTTTAAGAGACCATATGGTGACAATATAATCATCACACGTCATATATATGGTTAAGGCATATACAATGCAAATCATTAGGTAGGGTGTACATCTTTACCGAGAGAATACTCCGTCATCTCTCTCAAATATAATGAAATTTATATCCCACTTCATCCTTCGATTTTACCCATAAAAACTATGTGGCTAGCTCAAGACCCAGCTCAACTAACTAAATTTGTCGTCATGCTAAAAAAAAAAAAAAAAGATAGCTTTTCATAGACGACCAATTATCTACCTAAATTCTCTCCTAATTTGACAAAAGCTAGTCATAGAACCTTACCCATGGAGATCTCATTATAAGTAATTCAAAGGGTTCAAGAATTTACTATTATGATGTAGAATAATCAAATTTAATTCCAAAAATTATTCCAGCCATTGAAGTATATTTCCCTAAATCCCAACCGGACCAAAAACCAAAAACCATAAATTTTCCCTCCAAATTCCAAAACCAATGATTCCTATATACATTCTAAAATTCATTCAAGGCACAATCAATCATTGCTCATAATTTTCCATATTAGTATTTGGAGTCCTTTTGTATAAAATTTATATTACGATTTTCGCAACATATATCACACATGGAATGCTTGGATTTTGTATTTGTATGTTTTCATACATTTGGTGCATGGCACTATTCTATAAATATAATGCTCATAAGGAAATTTTGCAACAATATTTATGCATGAACAAATCATTATTTCGTAAATGGAACATTATTTTCAATGGATATTATTTTCATACATACGTATTTTCTCAAAATGACATGTTTAATATTTATATCACAGTTTACATGCCATAGTTGATGTGTGTGTTTGTGTATATAAGATTCATATCAGTAATGCCCCACAATTATACAAGTTTTGTAAATTAAAATGCCAATTAAAAATGTACCTATTGTGTAGTAATAACTATGTATATACATTATGTACACGATAGGTACATTGTGGGGCATTACTGATATGGATGCTTGTTAATGGAATATGTATATTGGATGACCTAGCTTTGAGATAATCTCATGGATAACTATTTAGTGCCAGTGATATAATCTCAATATAGAAAACGTGCAAGTATCCTTAGACTTGAGATCTCTAAGGTACTTTGTTTGCTAAGCTTTGTGCTTTGATTCCAATTTATGGAGCCAGATTGAGGGCCACCTATAGGATGGCTATTGGGTACATTGTGAGGTAAACAAAAGTAGTTTAGAGGGTCAATAAAGGATTCACCACTCCTAATAGTAGGGGCGAATATCTCATGGCCACTATAGGAATTATTACTCAAAAAGTCCTTAGCCAAGGCAACTATATATTGGAAACAGTTCCAATTGATACACATCTAGAGTAGTGGGTTCTTGGTACAAGTACTATTATATTCATGCCAGAATTAATATATTCTGGAGGGAGTTGACACTAATTCTGTACTCCAAACTAAATGAGATATTGTATGGTGAAAGGAGTTAATTGCACTGTAGTTTGTTATTAAATGGTTCATGTTAAGCTACTTGACTTCCTAGACTCTTGGGTGGTCATGATGTGTTGCTAGATACCGCTCATGATCTGGAAATATGGGTTTATTAATTGATGAATTAATAAACCAATCCTGATTAGAATTGATATGATTAATTCTAATTAATTATAGATTATTAATCTCAAAGACGTGTAGATTAATTCATGTTCAATACTAATTAACTGGAAAACCTAATAGGTCACACACAATAGAGGATTATATACTTAATATGTTATTTGATAACATAGTGGGGTTAATTGCGAGAAAGAGAAGTTGTTATGGCCAAATTATAATTAGTCGTAATTTATGGGCTAAATTATAATTATGAGAACTTGATAATTCCAATTACATTTAGGGAATTCTAATTGTTTTACAATTCTCAGTTTTACTAATTCTTTTCGTGACATATAGAATATGCACAAAACCCTAAGGTGTGAGAGTAATACACATGAAAATAAGGGCTTCCAAAACCTCTTCTCTTCTCTCTCTCTCTCGTCCTTCTTTTGAAGAAGAACAAACCCAGGCCGCTATTGTTTTTCTACTAGTACAGGAAATTTTGGTGCTTGAGTGTATCCTCTATGTGGATTTCTGTTAGAGATAATCACACACTATGATTATAGTGGTTGGACGTTCAACTCTCGTTGTGCTTGATCAAGAGGATTGTTGGATCGTGCCTCAAATTAAAGAAAGAAAATTTTGTTTTCCACACGATCAAGGAAAGATAAAAAGCTATTACCTGTGTTCTCTTTATGTCTTGTCACACATATGCTGATCCTGGGATGGTATCTTGTTTTAATTTTTCGTTGTGCCATATATGATATGCGTGAGAGATACCTAACAGATTGGTCACAAAGTCAACTATTATGGGCTATCTAAATTCCCACCATTTTTTCTATTGGTTGATTTAATTAATTTACTTAATTCTTAATCTTATTCAATAAGTTTTTGAAATAAAATAATCTCACAAATATCTTTCTTTCACAATGGTAATTTGACACTTATTTTCATCCTCCAATCATATTACACTGTTTGTCTCATTTTTTGCCACACTTCAAAATTTCTTCAGGAATAGCTATAATTTGGTCTGCATTTGAAAAATATATTATTCCACCAATGAAATCTATAAAATGCACTGAATTGAATGGTAGGAATCAAAATTCTTAATTCTCTCACAATCTTCACAATTTATGGTCAAAATTTCGATCACGGTTAAAATTACAAAAATGCCCCTGATACATCTGATAGCTTAATTATACCAAAATACTCATCACATTACACTAATCAATTTTTGCTCTTAATATACCCTTAAATTCTCTTTATATTGGAAGTAGTCACAATCTAAAGATTTAGGGTATGGATGGAACAAATTTAAAAATTCCATTCAGGTCCATATAATTTCAAAATTCCAACAATGTCCTTAAATATGTTTATTATACCAAAACACTCAGGTTATTATACTGATCATTTCTTGTTCTGGTCACTTATACAAATTTTTATTCTATACATAGTAGTACGATTAAAATACAAAAGTGGGGTTTGTTACACATAACAAATATGAAATCAATTAAATTGAACCTGCTCCTAGCATCATTTTCCAACCTAATTAGAAAGAAAGAAGATTCAGTTAATTCATCATATAAATCATGTAATCAAATACTAGAAATAATAATCAATTGATCAAAAAGCTAAAATCAATACAAAATCATGAATCCAAAAACATCATCTAAATACAATGAAAACATTGATCTCATCATTGTTAAAAAAGAAGAAAACAGAGGAAAAATAAAGAACTCATAGACAAGTTCTCTTCTTTTCCCATCAGAAACTCTCTTGAAACAATGCTCATTTTGATGAATTATGTTCTTCAATCTTTGAGCTTGCAATTAATCCCTAGAATTCACCTCATTTTTCTTGTCTTTATTGCTTCCTAGGTTGCCAAAATCATTCCCTAAAAATTATGCACCATGTACAAGTAAGATACCAAAAGACTTCTTGGGAGCTTCTAATTTATGCTCAAAATCAGACAACACGCCGACATTGGGCAGAACAAGCCGATGCCGATTAACCCTTGTTGAGCTTATGCTGGCTCAGCACTTGTCGGCATTCGATTCAATGTCTTCTACCCCTATTTTACCTAATTTTTCCAGAACTGAATTGGGTTCGGTTCAGTATCACCAAGCCAACACGAATCCAACTATAGAACTATAATTTTTAGCTTCAAACTTCGCGATTTTTTTACAAAAACCAAAATAAACCTTTGTTTGGCCAATTAACTCAATTTCATAAAAAGTAAAGGAATTGACTAGCTATTGGAACTATTTCCAATACACAATTGCCTTGGCCAAAGACTTCTCGAGAAGTAATTCCTACAAGTGGCCGTGAGATATTCGCCTCTACTATTAGGAATGGTGAATCATTTATTGACCCTCTCAACTACTTATGTTTACCTCAAAATGTACCCAATTTCCATCCCATAGGCGACCCTCGATCTGGCTCCAGAGATTGGAATCAAAGCACAAAGCTCAGGAAACATAGTACCTTGGAGATCTCAAGTCTAAAGATACTTACACGTTTGCTATATTGAGATTATATCACTGGCATTAAATAGTTATCCATGTGATTATCTCAAAGCTAGGTCATCTAATGTACTTATTCCATTAACAAGCATCCATGTGTTAACTTTGAGTATCTCAATACTCACGGATATGAGAACCACTGCCTGATCAAATTAAGAAGTCAAACACATGCTAGTCTTAACGCATTAATGATGTCCTATCTCATTAATACTACGACTAGGGACTATTTAAGTACTAACACTATACAGTGTAGTAGGAATCTCATATCATAATCTCTATCATGATTTTCTTAACACAGTGTTATACTATGGACTTTATCTAACAGTTATTTTACACAAAAGTAAGCAAAAGAAACTGTGAGATAAATAATGCCTTTTATTAAAATAAAACGGGTCATGTACAATGTACAAGTGATTGCCTCTAGGGCATAATACTAACACAAAGAGCGTCATCCAATTTTACACTCTAATCTTTTCTTATTTGTGTGACAACATTTTCTAAAATCCTTTTTATTTCTCTATTAACCACCTCAACTTAGCCACTTATCTGGGGTGATATATGGTAGCAAATTTATGTGTAACACCTAAGTGTTTCAAAAAATTTTCAGTTCATAATTATAAAAGTATGTTTCCCTATCATAAATAAGCACTCTAGGTACTCCAAAATGGGTAAAAAAACTTTTTAAGAAACTTGACCACCACTCGTGCATCATTGGTTGGCCATGCTTGTGCCCCTATCCACTTAGATACATAATAAACTGCTACCAAGATGTATTTATTACCCAAAGGACTAGGAAATGGGCCCATGAAATCTATTCTCCCACAATAAAAAACTTCAGAAGCTTAAAAGATTTGCAGTGGCATCTTATTAGATTTAGAAATATTACGTGTACATTGACACCTTCACAGTTCTTAACAAACTTGTGATTATCCTTAAAAAGGGTTAGCTAATAGAATCCGTAAGCAAGCACCTTTCTTGTAGTATTGTTGACTCCATAGTGTTGTTGGCTCGGTGGTGTCCTTCTGCAGGTCCTTTATAGCAATGTTGGAGAATGTGCTTAGTTTTCATGGAGTCCACATATCTTTGAATAACTTGATTCACATATAAATACGTAAGGGTCTTTCCAAAAGTAATGCTTTACTTTGCAGAGGAATTTCTTCATTTGTTGCGATGCTAAGCACCTTGGAATTATTCCTGCATCAAAGTAACTGCAAACTAAGAAATTTGAGGGTGATTACCTTGAGCAAGTACAAGTTGTTCATCCAAAAAATTATCGTTGATCTTTTCTTCCTTCAATGGCCTTAGATCGGGATTCTCCAATTAAGATAAATTATCCATAACCAAGCTTTCAGCTCCCTTTTTATCCCTAATTTCCAGGTCAAATTCCCACAATAACAAAATCTATCTAATCAATCTTGGTTTCAAATCATTCTTGGTTAAAAGCTACATGAGGGCAGAATGATCAGCGTACATAATAACTTTAGATAAAACAAGATAAGAACGAAATTTATCAAATGTAAATACTATTGCAAGCAATTCTTTCTCTGTGGTTATGTAGTTCTCTTGTGCAGCGGAAAGAGTTTTGCTTGTATGGAACATGGGCCAAAAATGCTTATTTCACCTTTGTCTAAGCACTGCTCCTACTGCAAAATCACTTGCTAGTTCAAAAGAAAGAGACCAATTAGGTGCAATTAAGATGGGAGAATTTATCAATTTCACATTAAGCACGTTGAATGTGTTGAGATATTTTTCATCAAAATTGAAAATAGCATCTTTTTTAGGTAAGAAGTGAGGGGTTTAGAAATTTTTGAGAAATCCAAAATAAACCTCCTATAAAAACCTACATGCCCAAGAAAACTCTAGATAGCCTTCACCAATGTAGGAGGGGGAAGCTTCTCAATTATCTCAAATGTTGTCCTATTAACCTCAATACATTTCCTTAAAATTTTGTGTCCCAACATAACACCTTCTTGGACCATAAAATGACATTTATCCTATTTGAGAATGTGTTTCGTCTCTTCACACCTTTGTAGCACTTTTTCCCAATTTACCAAGCACAAATCAAACAAGTCACTAAACACAGAAAATCATCCATAAAAACTTCCATGATATCGCCCACAAGTCCCTCAAAAATGGCCATCATACATCTTTGGAAAGTTTTTAGACTATTGCAAAGATAAAAGGACATACGACGATACGCAAAAGTACCAAAAGGGCATGTAAAAGTTATTTTTTTTCATAATCCTCCGATGCTATAGGGATTTGAAAATATCCAAAAAAACCAATCAAGAAAGCAATAGAACACATGTATAGCTAGCATTTCCAATATTTGGTTAATGACATGGAAAGGAAAATGGTCCTTTCTAGTCACCTCATTCAATTTTCTATAGTCATTGCATACCCTCCAACCGGTCACCGACCTGATAAGGATCAATTCACTTTTTTCATTGGGGGCTATGTCATTCCTCCCTTCTTTGATACCACTTGCGTTGGACTCACCCAAATACTATCAGAGATGGAGTAAATGATTCTTGAATCTAAAAGCTTAATTTACCACATTTTTCATGTTTAGATTCGTTCTATGTTGGGGTTGCACTTTGGGTTTTGCTCCCTCTTCATGGAAGATTTTGTCAGTGCTAAAGAAATGGCTAATTCCCTTGGTATCAGTGATTTCCCAAGCTATTACCCTTTTATATTTTCATAGCAAGTTTAGCAATTTGGTCTTTTGTTCCCAAGTGAAGTCTTTTGCTATAATCACTGACAATTTTCTCTTATTGGCAAAAAAAAAAAAAAATGCATACTCCAAATTATTGGACAAGTCCTTAAGTTCTAACTGTAGTAGCTCATTAATAGAAGACTTTAGTCTACCCAACTGTGCTTTTTTAATTACCTCAAAATTCCCCAACTCACTTTCTTTGGTTTTATCTTCTAAGCATAAAATTAAACTCCCCATGGATAACTATTCGTGCTCATCTTTTTTTCTTATGTCTGAAATCCACCCTAATATTTTTTGCACAAAATCCAATATAGAATTATTAGTAATATCTATCATAAAACAAGAATCATTAGAAGACTTGGGATGCTTCAGGCTTTCGTGAATTTAGATAATAACTTCTTCATCCCCAACCCTAAGTGTTAACTTTCCCTTGTGAACATCAATACTTTAGCGATAGCTAGAAAAGGTCTTCTTAGAATTAAAGGGACTTTAGAGTCTTCATTCATGTTACGAATAACAAAATCCATAGGAAATATAAACCTATCTACTTGAACTAGTACATGTTCCACTATTCCTATTGGATATTTAATTCATCTGTTAGCTAATTGAATGCTCATCCTGGTAGATTTAGGTTCTCCTAGGCCTAGTGTGTTTGAAATTTTGCACGTCAAAAGAATTATGCTAGTGTAACACCCCCTAACTATGTACCCTAAAAAGGGTGGGGACGTCGCCCCATCCCGAGGACAAGGGGTCTTTAAAACGAAGTATAAAAAATAAAGTCAACCCAAAGAAATCAAACTTAGATAAATAAAGGAAAACTCTTATTACATCAGGCTCAACCTGGAGCAAATCTAAACAAAAGCATACATCGGTTCCAGAAGCATAAATAAACAATTGTCTCTCAAAACATAATGAAAATAACAAAACCTCCAACTATTATACATCCCTCTTTCTCAGCATAATCAATCTCCTGAAAACATGATATAAAACAGTGTGAGATTAACACTCAGTAAGTCATGTGTGTGCACATGGTACATTAAACAGTTCGTGTATGCATAACTAAAATCATTTGTAAAAATATTTGGCAAGTCATAAATAATTTCTCTTTGCAAGGAGTGGAGTTTTCTTATTGCCACACTTTGTACAAAATAAATCATCCACTTGACAAAACAGTCATGGCACCACATTTTGGGCTCCATGATAAGAAAATGGTCAAGGCACCACACTTTATGCACCATGACAGGATCAGATTACCATATTTTGGGCATTCTGATCAAAGGTAGGTGTACTGTAACACCCCGCTACCTAAGCCCACCAGGGTCGGGGATGTCGCCCCGTCCAAAGGACAAGGAGTCTTTATAAGTAGGTCACACAAATAAAATAGCGGAATAAAAATAATACTTTAACTTAAAATTTATTACATCCCAAGAATAAATCCATGAATTCCCAAAATAAATCCATAAGTAAAATTATCCACTCTCAACTCCCCAAAGCAACACATAAAAATAAATGACAATATTCTCTTCCAAGGCAGATAACACTAGCTACTCATCCCCACAGTAGGAATGACCTGAAATCATGGTAAAAAGGTGATGAGACAGAAACCTCAGTAAGTCCGTGTGTGCTTCGAGTGTCCAGTGGAAATAGTTCGTGAATGCAAAGTATAAAGCCTTTATAAGAGAAATACTGGCAAGCAATAAACATTAGTCAAAAGTAAGAGTGGTGCTTTGGCTTTTTTAACCATACATAATCAATAAAATCAACCACTCAAAAGAAATGATCATGGGTTACCACACGTTTGGCCCCATAACCGGTCAGAATGTCGACACTTTGTGCAAACTAACAAAAAAGGTAGGTGATCGGCCTACTAGGCAAGATAATCCTCCTTCTCTATACCCAAACAACAACCGGGTGTCCATTCCGGCAAAACACAGTCACTTGACTGAAAAATAAACAACTGCTAGCTCGGACTGGCACGACCTACTGGACTGACATCTTATCTGAGAAGGACTCACCCCTCAGAGGTGGCCACCTACTGAGAGACTCACCCTAACCCTTCAAAGACTAGTCCTAGCAGTCCACCATTATTGAGTACTCAACATAACGTAACCCACTTGGGAAAATGAACAAACCATAGTTCCACATGAAAATGGCAATTAAGGGTCTCCAAAGTATTTGTCAAAATCAATTTTGGAAAGAGTTTTTAGTTTAAGTAAATCTGCCTAAGGATTTTCAAATAATTTGTTTGACTGAAAAAAGAAAGGAGTCAATCCTCAATTGCCTTACAGAAATGAGTGTCCATGCACTCTACATTTGGCTTGCCATAATAAACATTTTATATCAATCAGGTTTTATGCAGGAGCTTACCTGATTCTTCCTCACAATAAAAGGTCTCCAATAGCTGACCTAACCCCGCATGGGCAAATACAAACCACAATCAAACTCAAGCTAAAATCCACTTTCTCAATTTAAAACAACTCAACTCACTACTACCATGATCCTAGTGTCTCAAGCTTTAAGACCAAACAATAAATAAATAGGTTTATAAGCTAAGCCTAATTTGATATTTAAAATAATTAATGTTTTGAGAAACAAATACTAATAAGTTGAAGGTTTAAATTTTGCTAAGATAAATTTAGAGTTTAATTGGTGATAAGTTTTAGGTATTAGGTAAAATAATGATTTATTAATAATTAATTGCTAGAAATAATTGATAACTAAAATTAGTTGAAAATGAATTTTAATGAGTCTTAATTGAAATATAATAAATAAATTTTTAATGGGTTTTGATTAAAAGATAATAATTAAATTTTTAGTAATAAATATTTTACTAATTATGATTATTTCCATAAAAGGCTTTAGTTGATTTCATTATTTTATATGATATCTACATATATGTGTGTGTGTGTGTGTGTGTGTGTATTATTTTTCTAGCAAAAGCTATTATTTATTTGACTAAAATATCCTTATTATATATAATAATCCAAATCTACCCCTCTTAGGGTTTTTTCGAAATTACTAGCAAAATCATATTATGAAATATTTTATTAATAAAAATTAGCTTAGGGACAACTAGGTCATGATCATATTTCTATGGCTAACCACAATCATGAGCATATACAATCCTTCAATTCATCAACTCATCCAAATCATGCATATAAGCATAGATCTAGACTTACTAAGGCATGATCTAGACTTACAACGGAGAGAGAGGTTCGGCTCTGAGAGAGAGAGAGAGAGAGAGAGACCATTAGCATGTTTATTCATATATATATTCATTAGAGATCAAGATTAGAGAAGATGAAGTTGTTAGAACAACCCTACCTTGAAGGTGTTCTTGAGCCTTCACAAAAATTCTGGTTTTTTATCCAAAAGAGCAAGTTGGATTTGGGAGTTTGATGTTAAAAATGGTGTGGATGGACTCATAGCAGTGAATAGGTGAAATCTGGAATTTTTTAGAAGAAGTTTGGAGTGATTTGGAGAGGTATTAGACAAAAAGGAAGGAGTAGGTGTTCTTGAAGGTTGAAGAGAATAGATAGGTTTTGTTCAAGGCTGGCTGAATTTCTGAATAAAAATCAATTGCTTAGATAGCATTTAACAAAAAGAGTTTATGCAAGGACTTACTCGATACGCCTCAGATAAACAAGATAAAAATAAATTGCTCCCTTACTTCAGAGAACCTCCTGATCTAGAATCACATAATATCATGATTAGGGTCTCAACCTGCTCAAGCTTTCATTTAAACTCATTTATTCCCATAACAACTCATGATCCATTATCTAACTTCAAATAAATTACCCCCTTCCTCAAAGTACATACACCAAGACCATATATCCATCAAAGATATGAACAATATATCAAAAAGGTCTTGACTTAACTATCACAATTCACATCCATCATTATCACATCACACATAGCATCACTATCTATTGAACATGCTTGATATGATACTCATCTCAAAATATTCATCTATCCCAACTAAACACATTCATCATGCTATCATACTTCCATAGACATCATCAATCACATTAAACCTTAGTTTAGACCTCAAGGGTAAGAATTCCTTTACCTTACAACCACCGGATTAACAATATCTCGATGCTCCTATGGTGATTGTCCCGAGTTCATTTGAGAAGGAGAGAGAAGCTGCCTTCTTTGCTCCTCTTGACCGAAAGTTAAGAATGAAAGGTAAGATCAACCCTTATATGGCATGGTTCAAGAGAAGAAAAAGAGAAGAATCAATGGAAGAAAGGAATCGAGAGGTTGAGAGGATTTTTGCTTACCTTAAGGTGTGTTTGATTTTTGCCCAGTGATTGCTCTTGTGTTTTTCAAAATTTGCAGGAGAGAGTTTAATGGAATTTTCATGCAGCAAGGAGGGAGTGGACGGCTAACTTGGTTTAGGGTTAGGAGAGTTTGATCTAGGGTTGGAAGTTGATGTTATGAAGGTCTCCTAATAGCTATAAACTTCCTTGGCAGCAAGGCCGAAATCCTGGCAGCTTGCTATACCTGATTGCTGGCCGAAATTCAAAGAGGTTAAGGGGAGGAAAATAATCTGGAATTGCTTTCCTAGGCTGGCCGAAATAGTGCTCAAGGATAGGGCTGTGTGTGTTCAGGTTTTTGTCTAAAACTAGGAGAAGTTTGAGTGGGTTTTGTCAACGAAAAATTCTATGCAAAAAGGGTGTGTGTGCTATGCAAGAATTACTGAATAAAAGAGAGAAAATTCTGGGCTATTTTGGTTGTTGTTTTGCCACAAATTAGAGAGGAAAAGTGATAGTTTTAGGTACTGTAAATTGGCTTAATCCACAAGGTGTTTTGGTATGTCTTGGAGTGCAAAATTTCATGCAGAATAATATGTGCAAAGCTGACCGAAATTCTGTGCACAAGCTGGCCAAAATTCTGGAAATTGAAGGGAATAAAAATCTAATTTATGTAGCTAAAGTAATCTGAATTGGTGAGAGGTGTTTTAGGTGATTTGAGCTAGATTTAGAAGAGTTTGGATGCCCTTAGGAGTGCAGGATTTTCGTGCAGCTTGTGCATGCACAAGGCTGATCGAAAATCGGCAAGATATGTGGAACAAAATCTGATTTGTTTAGGATTAGAATAAAACCTTATTTGCAAGAAGATTTAGGATAAGATTCCCTAGTCTTGGGAGAGTTTGTGTTGAGCTAGGAGTACTCTAAGGGTGGCAACACAAAGCTGAAAAAATTTCCAAATTTTCAGCTAGGGTTCTAAGTTCGAAATCAACAAGATATTTTGCTAGGAAAATAACAAACTAATTCAAGCTATCTGATATAAAATCTGATTAGATAAAGACAAGTTGGAATTTAATTATTCTAGCTAAGGTTTTCGAAAATTAAAGAGGATAAAAGCTGAAATAAAATTTAGTCTTTATCCTTATAAAAAATCCTTGAATTTAGGAGATAAATATGGTGACTTATCCCCTAAGAAGATGGCACTCAAAATTCACAAGGATAGCTAGGGTTTTTCAGCTAAGGCATGAAGAAACCTAGAAAAAGAATTCAAAAAGAAAGCTAAGATTCGCAAGAGGTAAGATTCGAACTCGGATCACCAAGAGATTATCACCAAACCTAACCGCTAGTCCAAATCGACTCCGATGTTAATATATCTCTAAGAAATTCTTTTCACCTTAGTTCTCATCCCTCCATTTCCTCTACTAATTTTTTCCCAAAACAATTTCCAATTAATGCAACAACACAATTATTTCCCTCAAATAAATTAATGCAAGAGCAACCTTGAAAATCACATGCACCCATGCAAGAATAATTTTAAAATATCACATGAAATGCAAAATGTAATGCAATGCATGACTTTTCCCCATAGGTCAAAGGTCGTTTTGGGCGGGGTATTACAGCTAGAACCTAAGTCAACTAATGCATTGCCAAATGTAACATTTCCTATGAGGCAAGAAATAGAAAAACTCTCTGGATCATTTCCCTTTTGGGACAAGCTCCACTGGCCATGGAAGATGGCTAAACATTCTTTGTTCAACATTACAGTGAACAGGTCTTCCAACTTCCTTTTTTTTGCAAAAATGTCCTTGTGGAATTTTGCATACTTAGGCATGCGCTTCAAAGCTTCAATAAGTGGAATATTAATGTGTACTTATCTGAATATCTCCATTAATTTGCCAAAATGTTCATCCATTTTTGCTTTGCCCATCCGTGTGGGATAAGTGACCAAGGGTTTGAAAACTGGAACCTTGTCCGTCTTTTCCCCGAGAGTCCAATTGTAAGCCAACGTTGGCTCAGCTTCTCGGGCAAACATAGGTTCAAGTCTATCCAAGTCAGGGGTTTATTCAGTCAACGGCTAGCACTGGTCCTCTTAGCTAGCCTTAGCTCTCTTCTATTGTGCCAGACAATTCTTTCCTACTTCTTAATGTAATGGCTCTTTCATCCACTTGAATATCTAACTCGGTGGTGATCAACAGGGTTTGTTCTCGCGGTTCCACTACCAAATCTGTCAAAAACTAGATCTGTCTCTCCATATTACAAACTATTTTCTCAAAATTCTTAGTTGTTTCATCAATCTCTTGAAGTCATGCGGTCAGACTTATAGCAAATTTTTCTAACATATCTTCTAGAGTAGGATATTCCAATAGTTGTGATTGAGATACCACTCTCCCCCTATTATGTACTTGCACTACTAGCTGTGATATATTTTGTTGTGCAGTGTCTAAACTCACAAAAGGGTTCTGCCTTTTAGCATTTTGTCTAAGTTCCAACTAGCCATATTCTCTACACATAAAAATAACGCTTTGTTAGTTGCCTGAAGGCACGATGTGAAACCCCAGTTAAAACCAACCTTAGAGTAAGGGGGGTTGGGATGCATATCATATTTTATTTCATGGTTAAATATATTTTCATATGATTTTTATGTGTTTTGGATTCGGGTTTTATTGTCTTGAGGTCTTGTTGGTGAGTATTGAGTGGGAAGGGTAAAATGGCCATTTTTACCTAAGGTGGAAAAAGGGAGATAGCTTGAGAATTGAATAGGAAAATATTTTTAGAGAGGAAATAAGAACAAGAGTTGTTGTGGTATAGTGGTTAGAGCCTTAGAATTGATTCTTGAGGTCTTGGGTTCAAATTCCATTATTAGAGCTATAGCATGATTAAATTTTATTTTTGCTTAGGAAGTATCATTGTCGGCCTTAGTGGTGTTTGGAGTAGGGTAGAGATGTTGTCCTATGAGAGACATGATAGGAGTCTTCAAATCCTACTCTTTTGCTCTACACAAAATTTCTAAGGGGAATTCATTTCCTCTTGATCCTTAGTTTTTCCTAATTCTCAATTCATTAGTTTGTTCATTGTGTTCAAGCTAATTTTATTCTAGAAAAATTCCAGCAATGTGTTGTGGCTTTGAAGGTTCAAAATGTCTTAGTAAAAGACATCATATGGACCGAAACAATGGATGAGGGGGAAAGATTTCAAGTGAATTAAATTCCTTAGTGAACTTTCTAAAAATTCACTCTAGCTAGGTTCATTTCCCTTTGTACATAGAACTGAAATTTTTCCAGCTTTGTGTGCCTTCAAGGTGTCGAAATTCTTGACCATTATTCCCTCCCAAATGCTGCCAGAAAATGGCCCTTTTGATCAGCTTAGAATCTGGATTTTTATGGCTATTTTCGGACTGCACAAAGATGGTGCAAAACCAGAAAAAAATCCTGTACAAATCGCAGCTTTGGAGGTCCAAAACCAAGCTGTTTTCTTCCAGTTTTTGTACAGCACCCTAGCCATGTTTTTCCTCCATGAAGTAGGCTGGAAACCAGCCTTGAAAGCCCCAGAAATTCCCCTTCAAAGCCTCTGCAAATCGCCTGGAAAAGGGCAGCCGAAAACTGCCCAGAAAATTCCAGCCTTGCAAAAATCTGTGCAGTGGTTTTTTTTCCAGCTTTGTTTCCTAATTCTCTCCTAGCCGAAACTCCATCCTTTTTCTGCAAAAACCACCCTTAAACCTCCATTAATAGAACTCCATTGTCCTCCCAAAGTTCTGCACGAAAATCCAGCCATGGATGCCTAAAAGATTTCCAAAAATTTCTGCAATCATTCCTTGATTTGGATACCAAAATTCCAGCTACCATGATTTAACAACTTTCTATAAAATATACCTCAAACAACCAGACCTTCTCTCCACCATTATACTCCATAATTTTGGCCACCCTAAGCCTCCTTCAACCAGCTTTCATTCAACCAAAACACTGCCCAGAAATTCGTCCATGGCAGATCTCCAAAAGCTCTCCAATAATCAAAGATATTCTTGTGATATCTAGTTTCCAAATTTGCTTCCCAAAAATATTCTTCAAGGATTTTAACAACTAGCCTTTCCTTTTTCCTTCCAAACCATAAAAACCATCTTCCTAAACCCTACAAACAGTTTGGCAGCCCTAATCTCTTCAGAATTTCGGCAGCCTCCATCCAAGAACTCTCTATTCTCTTCAACCTCAAGAACACATAGTACACCAAGAACACCTACTCCTTCCTTTCACCTAATACCTCTCCAAATCACTTCAAACTACCTCTAAAAATTCCAGATTTCATCTATTCATTGCTGTGAGTCCATCCGTACCATTTTTAACATCAAACTCCAAAATCCAACTTGCACTTTTGGATCAAAAACCAGAAATTTCTGTTAAGGTCAAGAACACCTTCAAGGTAAATTTATTCTAACAACTTCATCTTCTCCAATCTTGATCTCTAGTGAGAGCCTATGTGAATAAACATGCTAATGGTCTCTCTCTCTCTCTCTCTCTCTCTCTCTCTCTCTCTCTCTCATGGCCGAAAATTCCCCTCTCTTGGCCGGATGACTTTTTCTCCCATGAACATGCTTTCGCCATCTCCCATGGACAAAGTTAGACATCTAGGAGTTGAGATCTACTCTAAACTCCTTCAAGGCATTCATCAACCAAGTAAGTACCTTCAATCTTCCTTTTTAAACTCTAGATTCATGTCTCTAGGATGATGATGATAGTAGGTGGATGGCGATAGGATTTAAGTATATATATATATATATATATATATATATATTGTTGAGATTGAAGCATGAATATATGTATGATTGTGAAGGAGATGGGATTTATGCATGGAAGGATTATCTTGGATGATTATATGATGATTTGAGGTTGATGCATGTCATAGGTAGTATTTGTGATGAAGTATGCTAGAGATTATGTCACCTTTGGTGAATAGGATTTATATTCATGTTGGATTATTGAAGCCATGATCATATTTATGCTAGTAAGGGTTAGATCATATTTTGATAAATTGAGATCTATGCTTGTATGCATGATTTGGATGATTTGATGAATTGAAGGGTTGTATATGTTCATGATTGTGGTTAGCTATGGGAATATGATCATGATCTAGTTGTCCCTAAGCCAAATTTTATTTCATTAATAAAATATTTAATAATATGATTTTTCTAGTAAAATTTTGAAAACCATGGGAAAATGTGGATTTGGCATTTTATATAAAATAGTGATATTTTAGTCAAATAAATAATAGTTTTTGCTAGAAAAATAAAATATATAGATATTATAATATCAAATAAAGCCTTTTGTGAAAATAATCATAATAGGTAAAATATTTATTATTAAAATTTAATTATTATCTTTTAATCAAACCTATTAAAATTTATTTATTATTTTTCAAGCAAGACTCATTAAAATTTATTTTCAACTAATTTTAACTATCAATTATTTTCTAGCAATTAATTATTAATAAATTATTATTTTACCTAGTACCACCTAGGACTTTTCATCAAATAAACTCTAAATTATTTTAGCAAGATTTAAACCTTCAACATATTGTACCTAAATTTTCAAACTCTAGTTATTTTAATATCAAACTAGATTTATTTTATAAACCCTTTTCATTTATTATTGAGCCTTAAAGCTTGGGACACTAGGGATATGATTGTAGTAAGTTGAGTTAGTTTTATTTGTGAAAGTGAATCTTTGGCTTGAGTTTGATTGTGGTTTGTATTTACCCTATGTGGGTTAGGTCAACCGTTGGAGACCTTTGTTGTGGGCAAGGATCGGTAAGCTCCTGCATAAAACCTATTTGATGAATAAATGATCTTTATGGCAAGCCAAATGTAGAGTGCATGGTCACTCATTTTTGTAAAGGCAATTGAGGATTATTTCCGTTCTCATTTCAAACAAACAAATTATTTGCAAATCAATAAGCGGATTTACTCAAAACTCAAAACTCTTTCTAAAACCGATTTTGACAAAGACTTTGGAAATCCTTAATTGCCATTTTCAAGTGGAACTATGTTTTGTTCATTTTCTTCCCAAGTGGGATATGTTACGTTGAGTACTCAATGGGGGTAGACTGGTAGTACTAGTTTTGAAGAGCAAGAGTGAGTCTTCCGGCGGAGGCCTCCTCCGTAAGATGAACTCAACTTAGAGAAACGTCGCATCTACTTAGTCATGCCGGTCCGAGCTAGCAGTTTTTATTTTAGTCAAGTGACTGTGTTTTGTCGGAATGGACACCCGGTTGTTGTTTGGGTATAGAGAAGAAGGAGTATCTTGCCCGGTAGGCCGATCACCTACCTTTAGTCAGTCCGCACAAAGTGTCGGCATTCCGACCTGCAGTATGCACAAAGTGCTCGGCATATCGACCATCCTGGCTATGGGACCCAACGTGTGGTAACCCATAATCCTTTCTTTCGAGTGGTTGATCTTATAAATTATGTATTGCTGGAAAAGCCAAAACGCCACTCTTGCTTTTGACTAATGTTTATTGCTTGTCAATATTTCTCTTATAAAGTTTTTATACTCTGCATCCACGAACTATTTCCACTGAACACCCAAAGCACACACGGACTTACTGAGATTTCCGTCTCATCACCTTTTTACCATGATTTCAGGCCGATCCTGCTGTGGGGATGAGTAGCTTGTGTTATCTGCCTTGGAAGAGAATGTTGTCTTTTATTTTTATGTATTGCTTTGGGGAGTTGAGAGTGGATGATTTTATTTATGGATTTGTATTTCTTTTGGGAATTCATGGTTTTATTCATCGATTTATTCTTGGGTTGTAATAAATTTCAAGTTAAATTATTATTTTCATTTCACTATTTTAATTGTGTGACCTAATTATAAAGACCCCTTGTCCTTTGGACGGGGCGACATCCCCGGCCCTGGCGGGCCTAGGTAGCGGGGTGTTACAACATTGCTATACAACCCAAAATAATTAGTGCACATAATATACTTATTACCAAGTTAGTTTGGAAATTAGTCCACATAATTATACAAACAACAAGATATAACACCTATTTACAACAAAGAACCTATATGCATATTTATATAGTTAAATCAATGGAATCTAAGTTTTTCTTGATATTGTTCCTCAATAATGGAACCAAAGACATGATGCGTTAGATTTGGTTAATAAAAATCATTCATTTTTAGATCCATTTCCAATCAAGTTTTAATTAAAACGTTAACCCAGATCACACATATGAGCAAATATACTCATCAATAAGCAAAGCATAGAGAATTAACGTGTATCGATAGTCAAAGAATAAGTACACACTAATTACCTTTCATGCTTTATTTAAGTTACTAATGAATTGATCAAAAGGAAATAAAATAAAAAATATACAAATAAATCTATACAAATCATAAGAGATAAAACATGTACATAGATATAAATCTCTAAAAATATAGTAATAATTGATGAACAAAAATCTCTCGACTAATCATTATTCTGGCAGCATGAAAGAATAAATTAGAATTGTTTCATTCACAATCCATGATTCCCTATCTTCTAATTGAATTAGTGGATATATTCTATCTCACTACTTCACTCAAAAAATGCATTAAGCTTAATTTTTAACAAATACCCCTATATTCAATATGGTATAAATATATTATTAGATAACAACCCTGTATTATAGGTAAAATCAACTAATCTTTGATTGTTCAAGTTCTTGTTCTTAACCTTCTTCTGCAATCCAATTGAGACATGGCAAATATGAAATCAAATAAATTGAACCCACTCCTAACTTCATTTTTTAAATCGATTCGAAAGAAGGAACATTCAATTAATTCATCATATAAATAAAGTAATCAAATGCCAGAAATAATAATCAATCGAGCAAAAAGATAAAATCAATACAAAATTAGGAAATAAAAAACATCATCTAAATACAATTAAAACATTTATCTCATTGTTGTTCAAGAAAAAGAAAACAAAGGAAAAAGAAAGAACTCATAGACAAGTCCTTTTCTTCTCCTATTAGAAACTCTCTTGAACAATGCTCATTTTGATGAATTTTCTTCTTCAATCTTTGAATATGCAATTAATCCCGTAAATTCACCTCATATTTCTTATGTTTTTCTTGTATTTATTGCTTCATAGATTACCAAAATCATTCCTTAAGAGTTTTGTGCCGTATACAAGTTAGATACCAAAAAAAAAAAAAAAATGGACATCACACCGATATTGGGCATAACAGGGTCGGCATTGGCTCATCACTAGTCAGCGTCTGGTTATAGTTTTTCTTCCCCTATTTTGCTCTATATTTCTAGAACTGAACCAGGGCCCATTCACCATCACCATGCTAGCACCGTTTCAAGTCTAGAACTCTATTTATTAGCTTTAAAGTTTGCGATTTCTTTACAAAAATCAAAACAAACCTTTCTACAACCAATTATCTCAATTTCATCAAAAAGTAAAGGAATTGACTTGCTATTATATAAAAGACACCACAGAATCACCTCAAATAGCAAGGAAAATATAGGTAAATTTAGGTGCTATCAAAAGTAACTGTAAATTGATCCCCAAGAAACCAAAGTTAGAATTTACCTCCTCCAAAAGTATATGGTCCAATTCCTCCATGTGGTCCTTGATTCTTAGGTACAATATCCCAAATATTTTCTAGATAGTGTGGTTGGCCCTACTGCATCTGTCTAATGTCATCTTAAGAACTTCTTATGGCTCTCTGGCCCATCCATAACTAGTCCATCTTGTCCTCAAGATATGCTAAGGACTCAAAATGCCTTTGTAGTTGCTCTTCTTGGTTCATTTTCAAGTGTTGTTCATTCTCTATATAATGTTTTTGCTATGAAAACCAATCACTGTACTGGACCAAGGTGGCCTACAATTCATTTTGTCTAATTCTTGAGTTTGGCACCTCCATTTGCAATTGCCCCATTACTGTCCGCATCTCAACTTCAAAATCTTCTAGACCAATGTGGCTGGCAGCTTATAATCTCAAGGCACGAGGAGGCTTATCTTCATCATTTAAATCCTGTACTTCCCTTAGTGTAAGCCACTCTTAAGTATTTTCATCATACACATAGCCTATGTGCACCAATGGTTGATTGGAAACCGCATCATTAGGCCTTGTAGGCAAAGCTAGTTCCCCTAAAAAATTGACACCAAAGTGAAGAAGTATCCTGGTAATGACTAAGGGAAGCACATTAGCTTTAGAATGGCTACAATAGGTAGTCATTTTGCTCATAGAAAAGATGAGAATGGGTGCTAAATGTATAGGATCCAAATGCAGCATCTTATGTGTATAATAAATATCAATAGCCCTTGTTTCATTTATGACATTCACTTTCGGAGAGATGTTGCACCCAAGTAAATATACAACCAAACACAATTGGAGTAACAAAACATTTACCTGAAGAATAAGGGACTGAGTTGTGCACTTATACCTTAAACCCATTTTATCTTTTGCATTATCAAAATTCCATTCCGCATCTGAAATGACTTTCTTATTAATGTGATCAATAGTAACCCAACTACCCTCATCAGGAATATCTAGAATTCGTACCAAAGATTGCCTCATGAGGTGGATAGGGACCCCTTTGACCTTGGTGTCTATGTGAGTGGAATTACCTTACTCCTTATCAAGCATATTTAAAAAAAAAAAAAAATCCATAACCAAGTTGGGGTATTAAGGGCCCTCTAATTGAAGAATAGGACTCCAACAAATTACACGAAGTAATTGAGAAACTCTCAAAGATCTTTCTAGCTCAATTCCTATACTTTTCTAAATTATAATTTTATTAGAGGCTCTCTTAGCATACCAAGCAGTACATGCATCATCCATAAAATTTCTATGAGGGGTGGGGTCCTCAGTGGGATAGGCACGAGGGAAAGAGGCATCTCATTTTTTTAGAGGGAGGCTCTTAGTCCTAGGTATTGTAAGAGTAAAAGGCTTTGAAAAAAGATGAACTTAAGAAAATGCATTTCTTCGCAAAGTATCATAAATAAACCCTGCACATTTTCTCAACTCCAAAGTTCAACAACAAGCTAGTTATGCTTCTTTACCAAAAATAGATCCTAAAACAAATCCAACAATCCCTTCCACTACTCCAATCTTCACCAATTCACAATTCATCCACAATGATCATGATAACTTCCCATAATAATAAATAATAATAAATATTCAACCATTTAGGCTAAACAAAAACAATAACAATGCATTTCCTAGTTGTCACAATTTAATATTTACCAAAAAATGAAAATATTCCAATAAATGCACAAAAAATACTAAACTATGACAATTAGAAAAAATACTTAAAATAAAGCACTAAAATCATTTAAACATTCTTCTAGCTTAAAGTCCTCAAGAAAAATTAAACAGAGGGAAAAGAAGTGACCAATGTGTATTTTCATGGAATTAGAGGAACTTCATTTCTTAAACTTCTTGAAGCACGAAGCTTGAGGAATTATTGCTTCTTGGCCTTGATGTGGTGTGATTACAACATGGAAGCATCGAATTTATGCAAGAAATAAAATTTTTGGTGAAGTGTGTGTTGTTGGAAATGGAGGAGATCAAAGCAAAGAAGGATTTTTGTTAAAGAAGAATGGTGAAGGAAAAAAAAAACTGAGGTTGAGGGATTTTGAAAATTGGTGGGGAAAATGATCAAATAATTGAAGAAAATAGATGCATAAGGGGAGGAAGAGGCAATGCAGAGATTGAAGACAACGGAGAAAAACATTGGGTAAAGAAGAAGAAAGAAAAAGGGAAACTAATGGAGAGAAAATGTAACAAAAATTGGCTAAATAATCTAGGGAGGCCAACACTAGACAGCCTAGGGAGGTCCTTTAGGTGGCCTAGGTGAGTTCTCCAAGCAATTAGCCAGAAGCTTGGCGACCTAGGGAATTTGCCCTATGCTGCCCAAACTATTGCTACATCAATTCGTTCCATTTTTTTTCACAAATATATAGATATAAACATTAAATTAAATCTGTACATACCTATAAAAAAAAGAAAAATAAAGCTCAAATTGATTCTAAAGAAAAATCATAGTGTGCACAAAACAAAGCATAAGGATAGTGCATCAATTTTGTCCATGCATATCATCTGCAAGCACTTTAGAAACCCAAAAATAAACCATAAGAAAAACCAAACATCCATATTAAACATAAAAAAAAAAGCAAAATAAATGAAAATAAAAGTTGTGCAAATACGATAGCAAAATAGGCACTGAAATCACTACTTCACATGCTTATCGTGTAGGTTACTTTATGTGATCCTCGAAAAAGATCCACTTTATCTTTCGTATATGAGCTTGGAAAGCTGGCCAATTTGGTTCTCCAAATTATGGATTGATGCTTCTTGATTTCGCATAGATGCCTTGACTCCTTGAAAGTGCGAGTCGATAGAGGAGAGCAACTTAGCTATGAAATCTTCCAGTGAAGGCTTTGTGGACATTGAGAAGGAAGAGGAAGATGAATGGGAGCTCGGTAAGAGAAAGGCACTTGAGGCCTTGCCATTAGGCGAGCTTGAACACCTTAGGGAAGTGGTTGTCCTTGTCCTATATTGCTCCATGAGAAGTTGGAGTGAATACCCTAACTAGGATTTTATGTGTTCCCGTAGGGGTTGTTGCCTTGATGTGCGTTCCTTATATAATCCACTTGCTCCACACTTTGCTCACCCATTGAATCCATAGCTTAACACTTATGGTTGGGATGTCTGCCCCTTCAAAAATCACCACTCCTAACATGGGCTTTAGGAGCAACATTCATTTTCTCAACTTTCTTTATTAATGATTCCAACTTAGCCTCCATCACAGCCATAGCATCTTTGTTGTGCATCCTTTGGCTTAAGCCCATGGCTGTAGGTTTCCCCAAGGATAGCTATTCATGATTATATTTTCTATCAAACCCCTCAGTTGTTCGGGTGACTTGGATGAAGTAGTCTCTCTGAATGAAGCATCTAGGAGCTACTTTGTAGTAAATTTAGTTGAGTCCATTATGAAATGTGAATATTTGAAAGCCTAGGTTTAACCCATGGTTGGGACACTTTCTCAACAACTCCTTCCAATGCTCCTAGCTGTCATACAATGCAAAACCCTTTGAGTAAATGAAAAGATATTATTTCTAAGCTTAGCAGTACGGGATGGGGGAAAATGCTTTGAAAGGAATTTCTGTGCCAAGTCATCCCATGTAGTGATAGAATTAGGAGGCAAGGATTTAAGCTAAGATTTAGCCCTATCTCGAAGTCAAAAAGGGGAAGAGCCTCAGTCTTGTAGCATCTTCAGACACATTCTTAAATTTAAGGTATTGTATATCTCAAGAAAGCTCGTAATATGCGTATTGGGATCCTCATCAGGTAGCCCATCAAACTGCACTATTTGTTGTACTATTTGGATAAATGAGGGCCTCAGCTCAAAGTTATTGGCATCTATCCTAGGCCTCAGGATACTAGACTTCGTTCCACATAGTCTAGGTCTCATGAAGTCTCCCATGGTTCCCCTTCCCCTCCCATTGCCATTTTCATTTCCCTCTTGAACTTCCTTTCTATGAACTCTGACATGACCACCAAGATTTGCCATGTTCCCTAAGTTTTCGGAATGAAAAAATGCTCATTCTCCTTGTGCAGTACTTTTCTCCTTCCTCAGCCTCCTCAATGTTCTTTCTATCTGTGGATCAAAATCTACAACGGCACTTTAAATTTTCCTACTCATATACAAGAAGAGATACCTTTCAAGTAAAAATGTAAAACATAATTACTTCCAAGATAACCTCCAAATCTCAAATTAAAACTCAAAGTCAATAAGAGATCAAAAACTTCTAAATCCATAAAAAATGAGCAAAGTAAAGTATAATCCTAGAAAAATTCCAAAAGATAAATCCATATATCATTACCAAGCATAATAGATCATTTCCAATTATCCATACTCAAAAATCCTGTTTTCAAGAAAAACAAAAATCACCTCCCATAGCAACAATAAATTCCATGTCCAACACAACTAAATCATCACAATGAAAGATGGCTAAAATCTCGCAATCCACAAATTCTCTATAAGCATTCGAAATCATTAGAAGAATTAGATAAATAAACCAATCAATCAACCAACCAAATCACTCAAACCCCAAAGTAAATTTTACACCACAAATCAAACAATGACTTCTCAAGTACACTTTGGTCAAGGTAAATATACTTAGAAGAACATATAAACAACTATTCACAATAAAATTAGTTCTATATATAAAAATAAACAAAATTAAAAGGCTATATCAACAAGAATAAAAGTGTTTAGAATATTTCCATATATAGTTTCCAACAATGGCACCAAAAACTTGATGTGCGTGTTTGTGTATATAAAATTCATATCAATAATGCCCCACATACCCAAGTTTTGTAAATTAAAATGCCAATACATAGGTGTCGATTGTTGTTTGGTTGGGAAACTAGGTCTTGTCTTGTGATTTGTTGATCAAGACATATGTCACCTTGTCCTTGCTTTGCAAGAGAAACAGTGAAAGTTCTAAAAGATTATAGAATGCCAGCTAAGGTGAAAAATGGACCAATTGGAATTCACTACCAAAGCTTGGGCAGTTGATGCCATTTAACCAAGGGACCAAACACTGCTTATTTAACATGAAGAGTGGCGGTGAAAATGGCCATTTGGGCATTGGAATTCAGCAGCAAAAAAGAAAAAATAGAGAAAAAGAAAAGAAAAGAGAAGAGAAGAAAAGAAAAAAATAGGAGAAAAATTGAGGTGTGTGAGAGAGAGAATTTCATGAGCCATGGGGGAAGAAAACCTTGGTCATTTTTCAGCTTGGAGATCCCAATATACAAGGTAAAAATCTACACTCCTTGAATTAAGATGATGAGTAAATTTTGCAAGGAAATATGCATAAAATATGGAATATGATATGGCTGTCTTTGTGTGTGCTGTGTAATGGTAGATTGGTGGGCCTACTGGATGTGTTTTGTATGGGGTTCAATGCTGTGTTGAAGGTGTTGTGATGGATTATATATGGCTGCATATTCTAATTTAGTTGGAAGAAAGAAATAAGGTCGGGAATAGATTAATTATTGAAGAAATACGCAAGGCTATGTAATTTATTTGAGACTGCTGGTTTTATTGTAGTTCAAACATGAAAATAATGATTTCTTGATCAATGAAAATATGAAAATTTTATGTTGTTAAATTGAAGAATGAATTGGATTAAGTGTTATTTATACACTATAATGAATGGAGAATAAATGGAGAATGTTATTTTGCAAGAAAAAGGAATGGATTATGGAGAAACTGAATTAGTTTAGTCTCAGTAGTTTTGTGCTAGCTCTAAAACTGAATGAATTAAGTTAAGATCATAGCTAAGGATTCTAAGAGCATTTTAACACAAGTTTGAAGAGATTTGGATATGTAAATTAAAAGTTATGATAAATATACCAAAAGTTGCCAAAACAGTGACGGGATTTAAAGTGTTGAGACTTTGTCATGAAAAATGAAGGAAATGGAGAAAGGAAATGGTATTCCATGAACTTAATGTCCTAGGAAGATTTTGGAAGTAGTTTGACATCATTTGGATTTTTGGATTGAAAGTTATGGCAAAAAGATGAAGACATGCCGTGAAAGATAAATGCAGAAATTATTGAGCTATTATATTATGTTTCTTTTATTAAGTTCAATGAAGTAAATGAGGTCATAAGGCTAATTGAATGTCTTATGATTACATGTAATGCAAGAACGAAAGAATGATTATGTAAAGGAAATATTACTCCTTCAAGTACTTTAAGTAATTATGTGCTTCTGTGAGGATGCAAATATAAGAAATGGATGATACCCTTGTTAATGCATTTGTTGGTAATGCATTAAATTGAAAGATTGAAATACTGAGAAATAGTAAATCAGTCTTGTAATGTAGACACGAATACTATGAGGACTTTGTGAAGTCTCGAGAATGACAAATCACGAAGAAATAGCGTTAGTCACAGTGAGTCCCCGTTAAAGTGTTTTATATGTAAATGCTAGTGAACTCTTTATTCCTGTAAAGAATGAAATGAAAGTCCGTTTGGTTTCTCTAAGGAAAATGTGATTTTTCTGATATGGAAATGACCTTATTCTATACAAAGGTTTATGAAAAATAGATTTTCTCAGTTGGAAATTGTATTAACCCACCTTGCCTGCCTTGCATAAAGCGTTTGTGAAGAATAGTTTTGTTAACAATGAAAATATATATAAAAGAAATATTTTCCTTCCTTATTATCAATAATAAAATTAAGATTTCAAATTGATAATATTATTCATAGTGTTATAATATAGACATCACTAGTGCTATTATCATTATTAATATTAATATTATTATTGATTTTATTTTTATTATATTATCCATTACTATTATTTTATATCTATTATGTAATATCAATATTCCTTGGTAATATTAAATTATAGTATTATTAAATTCAATAATTATGTTGAATTATTATATTATTTTTACCATTAGTTATATATATATATATATATATATATTTCAACTAATACTATAAATATCCTAGCTATATTATTTAGCTATATTATGCTATATTATATTATATATAAATACCCTAGCTATATTATCTATCTATATTTTATTATATATAAGATATTTTAAGGGGCCCACAAGAAGTAAATGAAGAGGGCCCACAAGCATGATATTTTTGACCAAGATTAACCATTCTTAGACTTCCTTAATTAAGCTTAATTAAGTTAAACTAGATTAGGGCAAGTGATCATAATTAAGCTAAACTAGATTAGGCCAAGTTAATTATAATTTGCATGGCCATGTAAGGTTAGTAAATGCATTAGTCTTGAGACTTCTAGGGAATTCTACAAGTTTCTCCATGGTTCCACAATTTTCTTGGAAAGCCTAGGAGCTTCTAGAATAGCCAACTCACCTTAAAGTAAGACCAAGAGGATTAAGCTCTATAAATAGGAGTAAGGAGGGGAGAATTTCAGTCAAAGCTGGGAGGAGAAGAGGAAAAACCAGAAAAGTGAAGAGAGGAGAGGAAAAATAAGAAAAAGAGAGACTAAGGGAGAGAGGGAGATTTCCGGCAGCAAGGAGGAAGGAGAAGGAAACCGGCAGCAAGGAGGAAGAAAGGAGAAGGAAGGAAGGGAAGGAGTATACAGCTTGCCCTCATCTTGGAAAGGTAAGAGATCATTTCTTAAAAGCTAAAAGAATGATGTTAGAAGTTGGAAACTAAATGCATATGAATTTGTTGATGTTGAGCAATGATAATATTTTGATGTTGTGATGGATGTTGAATTGACGGGTTGGTGTAGTGATGGGTTGAATATGGTGTTCAGTTTATTTAAGGTGTATTGGAGTGATGGTATACTGAAAATTTGAAAAGAAAAAGGAAGGAAGTGGTAAAGAAAACAAGAAAAGCCATTTGTTGATAACAACTCACTAGTTTGTGTTGTTTGGAAATATTAAAAGAAATCTGAGTAGATGTGACTGGAAATTGAGCATAAATGACTCTAAACCTGTCCTAGACCAGTTAGAAAGGATTTGGAACAAGTTTTGTGGAGGTTGTGAGGGTTTTGAATAGCTAAGAGATCATGAACAACAAGAAGGGTGAAAACTGCCAAAATTTACTGGTTTGGTAAGGGAATAATTTATTTGTTTGAACAAAAGAGAAGTTCTGGGCATGAAAACCTGTTAGAACAATGATTTTGGGATGTTAAATAAGGTATTGGAAGGTTTAAATGTGGTAAGATATGTTGAAGAAATCATAGAAATAAATTAAAACAAGTTGAGCTTCTAAACAGTAATTATGGACTTCCAACTCGGAGCAGTAAGTTTAACTGGAAAACTGAACAAAATTGAGAGAGGTTTGAATACCCCACGATCGTAATTTGATATAGAAATGTCCTAGGAGTATTTAGGAAGTGTTTTCACTTCTTTTGGACCTGAATTGGAGGAGATATGAACAAAACACTGGAGAGTGACGAAACTAAATCTCCAAGCGCGGAACAGTGGCATCAACTGCAAAAATTTACAAAATGGGATGGAGTTTGTAGGACTTATGACCTGGAATTGATAGAGGGATATCTTAGGGAAATTATGGAAGTAGCCTCACCCTATTTGGACCTATATTGGCTAAATTGTGTGAAAAATGGTGAAGGGTGGTAAAGCTGTAAAACCAGAAAAACTATTCAAAGTACTAACCCATTTATTTCTTTAAGAAAATTATAGAAACCTTGTCCAAACCATTAAGTATTTGAAACCATTGAGTAATGACAAAGGAATATACTAATAATGTAGGTGAATCAAGCCGAGGGAACCCCTTTTAGGACTATACTCGAGTGCAACTTCGGCCTAATATACGAGGTGAGTCCTATTGATTTTTAAGCTTTTTAAAGGCTAGTGTGCTTTGATTTTTCTATGAAATGCTATGTTTTATACCGTTTTGGAAATGTTTAAATGTGTTTACGGAATACATGAGCAAGACTTATTTTCATACTATTTCGACTTGAATGAATTCCATAATTGGTTTGAAAACCTTATTGGAGGAATAAAACATGAATTATGTGAATTTAGACATTTTGGATTAAATATTTGGGATTTCCGAAAAATGATAAACTTTAGAATCGGGTATTCGGTAAATGACCGAAATATCCTTATTGGAACTCTTGTGAATATATTTCAAATCGGGTAAGGGTAATATGACCCAGATACCCTCAAAAAGTCTTGTGGAACCTGGCATGGGTGAAATGACCCGAATGACCTTGGAAAATGACTTTTGTGATTGAGTACGGGAAAAATAACCCGGTTACTCTTGGTAACACGTTTTGATGTATGAGTAAAACATTTTATCTGGTTTCGACATGATTTTGGAAAATATTGTTTTGGCCCCAAAATGTTTTTATTGAAGATCCTACAGGATCAGATAACCCTCTGGCCTAATCAGTCAGATGGGGTTTGTATTGTTGCGTTAAGTACTCAGCAGGGCTTTGATCTTTGTACTAGCCTGTGTTAGAGGTAGACGACCTCAAGTAACCTAGCTAGTTCTGGGGATTGTCTTACTCTAAATAGGGCGACAGGACATTGAGATGAGTCGTCCTGGCTAGCCATTTAGTTCTTGGCAATTGCCGTGTGTGTGAATGCGTTTGTGAACGCTTGTTGTTTTTAAGTCATTTGCTGGAATAAGGATGGGATGTTCGGGGCATTTGACTCCTTGCCACCTCGATGGTGATTGATGTTAGGATTGGGAACCCTGGCTGATGGAGGCAAGTAAAAGATCTCTATGTGCACGGTGAGGTACATTTGTACGCTGCTCACCCTTCCGGCCTGACACGGGTGACGTGCTGTAAAGCGCAGTCCCGAGCATCAGAAACCGTGCAGCCGAAGGCGAAGTTCCTTGGACTTTGCACGCGGGTCGCACTTCCATGTGGAGAAGAATCCGCATTTATTGAATTAGGGGCCATATGTTTGGAAATCATTGTTTTTCAAATGTACATGATAACTTGATTCTAAATTTACCAATTACTGCTATTTCCCTATTATGAAATTTATTTCAGTAAAGGAATTGAAAATCATCTCTTTTCTGAGCAAAACACTAGCACACACGGGACTCACTGAGTATACCACTCACACGTGTGTTTATCTTTCCTATTTTTTTAGGGATTGGAGCTGAAGGCTAGCGATGATACTACCCGAACTTACCATCTAGCACTAGATAGTGAATCTTTTGGCATGATTATTGCACATAGATGTTGAAACTATTTTGGGCTTGTGTATTTTGGGAACTCTGATGATGTATCTATCAGAGCTCATGTATATATAATAGAAGAGTATGTTGTATATATTTACTTAAGCTTCGATTTGTGCTTGCTTGTTTTATGTTTATATCATTGTAAAGACCCTTAGTCTGAGGATTCAGACGGGGCGACATCCCACCTAAGCTGGCCCATTGTGTAAAGAAGGAAATATGGGATGTTACAGAAATATTTAACCTTAATGGTTAATTTTCCAATGAAAGGTCGATAAACCTTAATGCTTTTCTGAGCCAATTTTGGTTTTCCAGACCAAACTTGGGGTTTTTTGAAACAAGTGGAATTTTATTTTGTGCTATGAGTTAATTAGGAAAATGGAATTTTATGGTTTTAAATACAATTTAATAGTAGTTATTTTTCCTAAAACATGGAGAAGTGAATGATAAACCTTTTGGTTTTTCTGACTAAAGTTTGGGGTTTTTTGTGGCATAAATTGGACGAATTTTATAAATTAGAATATTTTACAAAGGATCTTAAATTCCTTGTACAACAAATATTCTTTGAATTTTATGGAACATGTTTAGTATTTGAATATTTTGCTTGGACAAGTATATCTTATTCCATGCTTTATGATAAAAAGTACAAAATTATGAATTCTTACTTTCTTGAACCATGATATATTCTAAAGCATTCAAGCAGAATAAAACTATGAAATTCTTGAATTTATTTACATTTTCGGATTAAGAATTCTAAATTGATAAAAGTAATTCCTTTTGGACTCTGGTATACGAAATTTGCATAATTTGCATAAATACCCTTAAAGAATGATTTTATGACGTGGGAAGAACTTCTTATCCTTCTTTGCCATGGTTTTTGACGAAAAATTCCTTGATATGGAATTAAATATTGGAAAACGATATTTTCGCCCCAAAAAATATTTTATTTATATTCCTCCAGGAAGGATTTATTTGTTTGGCCTTTGGAGCCAATGGAATTAGACTGGTCTTGTGAACCAGTATAGATGTTGAGTACTCAATAAGGTTTATGACCCTTAGACTATCTCACGTTAGAGGTTGACGATGCCAAGTAACTCGGATTCTAGTTCTAGGGATCATCTTACTCCAAACGAAGCAACAAGACATTGGAAGTAACCGGTTCCCCAGCTAGCACTGTCTCGATGCGTAAGCATCCATTAAATGGTTGATCATGGGTAGGACACCTAATTTGTGATCAACACTTGTCAACCTCAAGGCAATAGAGTGGGGGAATCCGTACTCCTGCAAGAAAAAATAATTGATACAAATCGAGGTAGATTGTGGCGACAATCCAACCACTCTAATAATGCACAGTTAAGTATTGTAGACACATCGCTTAGTACAATAAGACTGTGATGTCGAAGGCGAAGCCTTGTGTACTTTGCACACAGAGTTAACCTTATATTGATAGGAACGCTTGCTTTTCTCAAAATATAGGCCAATGATATTAATAAAACCTGATTTTCCAAATATGCCCAAAGTGTAGGGCATTGATCCGCATAAAAAATCAGATTTTCGAATTGTGCCTAAATCATTGAATGACTCTTGAGTAAAACTATTTCCACTTAGTTAAACTAGTTTTCAATGGAAAACATAATAAATCTCTATCGGATGTCAATACTAAGAAAATACTTGAGAAATTACTTTTCTCTATTTTTCAAAAATAAAAACACCACCACCCATGGGACTAACTATGTGTATCACTCACACACACACACACACACAACACATAGATACATATAAATGTATATATATATATATATATATATATATATATATATATCCTATTTTACTAGGATTTGGAGCCTAGAGACTACGCTTTGAAGACGGTTTACTACGTCCGAGGTCATACATCCTACAACTTTATGTATATTGTTGTCCGACTTGAAGTATGTAATGATGCTCATTAAATCATATTTCTTTTATAATGTATGCTATAACTTAAGTTTGGCCAACTTTGATGCATTCGTTTTATGGTTATCCTTCCATTTTGGCTTTGAATTGTTATAAGGAACCTTTGTCTCGTGAAACTATGTAACACCCCATGACAACATACCTTAAAAGGGCGGGGATGTCACCCCGTCCCATAGGACAAGGGGTCTTTGGAACGAGGTATAAAATATAAAGGCAATCTCCAAAGGAATCAACTCAGATAAATAAAGGAATACTCTTATTACATCAGTCTCAACTTGGAGCAAAACGAAATAAAACAAATATTGTTCAGAAGTATAAACGACAAAAGTCTCCTAGAATAGCATAGGGAAAAATAGACAAAGCCTCTACTTTCAAAGCCCCGCTGACTCAAGCACAATCTATCTCCCGAAAACATGATGTAAAACAATGTGAGAATAAATCTCGATAAGTCCTGTGTATGCACATGGTGTTTTGAATAGTACGTGTATGCAAAGTGGAAAACATTTGTAGAGATAAGTTTGCAAGTCATAAATAATCTCTTTTCGCAAGGAGTGGGTTTTTCTCATTCTCACACTTTGTACAAAATAAATCCTCCACTCAAATAAACAATCATGTCATCACACGTTGGGCTCCATGAGAACAAAATGGCCAAGGCACCACACTTTGTGCACCTTGTCCGGACTAGATTACCACACGTTGGGCGTTCTGATCAAGATGAGTGTACAGCTCATCGGATGAGATACTCCACCATCTCTACATCCAACAAAACCATCCGGGTGTCCATGCCGGGAATATAAATAATACCATACCAGGTACAAATGCTAGCTCGGACTGGCCTGACCAACCAACACTGTCGCCTTTTCAAGCAGAGTTCATCTTCTGGAGGTGGCCTCCTACCAAAAGACTTACGATAGCCCTCCAAGACTAGTATTGTTAGCCTACCCTTATTGAGTACTCAACGAACATATCCGTCAATTCCTTATTCACAATATTTCCAAACCTTGGCTTTGTACAACGTGGTTTTCTTTAAAAGAAATTTCCAAAAATTTAAGGAAACGAATAGTTTTCTTGATAAAATCGTTAGTTTGACAAAACCGTTTAAAGAATAAATATCCGCGTTTACAACCCAAGCAAACATAGTTCAACAATAGCTTTACAAAGCTTCATAACATAGACTTGCCATCACAACATTTAACAAAAGAGTTTATACAAGGACTTACCATCACAACATTTAACAAAAAAGTTTATGCAAGGACTTACTTGACCTGCCTCGGATAAACAAGGTAAAGTCATTGCATGCTTTGCTCAATTATCCTCCTGATCTAAACCATATAATATCATGATCAAGGTCTCAATTAATTCAAACATGCTCTAATCTCATTTATTTTCATAACAATTCGTAATCCCCTATTTAATTCCAAGTAAACTATCCAATCCCCAAATATCATATAGCATGACCGTATGTTCATCCCACTAATAGACATCATTAAACCTTACTTTCGGCATCAAGGGTGGGTATTCCCTTCCTTGCAACAACCGGGTAATGAGGTCTCGATGCTCCTATGGTGATCGTCCATAGTTCGCTTGAAAAGAAGAGAAAAGCTACCTCCTATGCTCCTCTTGACCGAAAATTAAAGAAGAAGATGAAATCAGCCTCTATGGAGTGTGATTTAAGGGAAGAAGAAGGAGAGAAGAATCATTAGAGAAAACGGCATCAAGAGGTTGAAAGGATTTTTGCTACTTTAAGGTGCGTTCGATTTTTGCTAGGTATTGCTCTTAAGTTTTTGAAAATTTGTAGAGAGAGAATTTGCTGGAATTTTTCGTGTAGAATGGAGAGGATAATCGGCTACTATGCTTTAGGGTTAGAGAAGATTGGTTTAGGGTTAGATGATGGTGTTTTGAAAGACTCCTAATGGCTTTAGGTTTCTTGGACAGCAAGGGCGAAAATTTACAGCTTGGGATGTCTCTCCTTGCTACTGAATTTAGGTGAGTTTAAGGGGAGAAAATAATCTAAAATTTGCTCCCTTGTGCTGGCCGAAATATTGGTCAAGAGAAGGGCTGATTGTGTTCAGAATTTTTGGCCAAACAAGGAAGAGTTTGAGAAGGCTTTGCAGACTAAAATTTTGTACAAGTGCTATGCGAAAATTCTGTGCAAGAGTGACGAGTTTTGGACTGTTTTGGCTGCTGTAGTTCTACCGAAATTTCCAGAGAAACAATGAGGGTTTTGGGCGCTAAAAATAGCTTGATCAGCTGGGGTTTTTCGATGGGTTGTATGTGCTGAATTTCGGTTGGAATAGGAGCACAACAACTGGCCGAAATTTCCTGCACAAAGCTACCGAAAATCCTGTGCATAAGCTGGACGAATTTCTGTGGTTTTGTGAGAATAAAATTCTGGTTTTGTGCAGATAAGGTAATCTGAATTGATGAGGAGTATTTAGGTGGTTTGAGCTAGGGTTTGAAGGGTTGGATTGTACATAAAAGTGCTGGAATTTCGAACAGCTTGTGTTAACACAAAGCTGCCGAAAATCTGCTAGGTTTAGGAAGAAAATCCTAGTTGAATTAGGGTTGAAATAAGAGTCCGATTTGCTAAGGGATTTAGGATAAGATTTCCTAGCTTTAGAAGAGTTTGAGTTGAGCTAAAACTCCTCCAAGAAGTGGCAGCACTTGCTGGAAAATTTTCCAGATTTTTAGCTAACATTATAGGGTTAAAATTTACAAGGTTTCTTACTAGAAAAATGACTCTTTAATTCCAACTTTCCATGGTAACATCCATTAAGCTAAAATCAAGCTGGAATTTTTATTTATTAGCTAGGGTTTTTTTTTTTCCTTTTTTTGAAAATCCTAAGAAATAAAAGCTGAAAATTAAAAGTGAACTTTATTCACATCAAGGTCCTTAAATTTAGGGAATAAATGTAGAGACTTATTTCCTTGGAATAATGACACTAAAATTCCTCTAGGTTTGCTGGATCTTTTTCGGCCAAGACATGGAAACTCTAAGGAAAGGAATTTTCAAGAAGAGGAACTAACTTCACAAAAAGTAGGATTCGAACTCGGGTCACCAAAGGAAATCACCAACCTCCCCGCTATTCCAAAACAACTCCAATACAAATTTTTTTTTTCTACAATCACTTCTCACCATCCCCCCAATACTCATCCTTCCAAATCTTCGACCAAACCTCCCTTATCCAAATCTTTAACAACACATCAATTAATTCAAATGCAAGAGCAACAGAGAAATTCTCATGCATCCATGCAAATAAAATAATTCTAAGCTACCACATAAAATGCAAAATGCTATGCAATGCATGACTTTTCTGTGGTTTTGGGTGGGGTATTACATCCCCTCCCCCTTAAGAGAATTTCGTCCCGAAATTCAGATTTCATACCCTTCGAGCATATCCGGACACTTCCGTCTTAACCATTCCTCCGTTTTCCACGTTGCATCTTGTGCTCCATGATGATCCCAAAGTATCTGCATAACTCTTCTGTCTGCTTTGCGGTGCCCTTAGCCTTTCTCGAATTAACTTGATCTTGTCCGTCATCTCCTGAATGCATACTTCACCAGTCTTCTTAACGTTCCCTTCTTCTGTCCATCCCCAGTATATCGGTACTTGGCATTTTCGCCCATACAATGCTTCATACGGCGCCGTTCCGATCGACGCCTGATAGCTCTTGTTATATGCTAACTCCGCATGCGGTAAAGACTCAATCCACTTATCTCCAAAGTCCAAGATACATGCTCGAAGCATATCTTCCAGTATCTGAATGACTCTTTCGGATTGACCGTCTGTCTGCGGATCGGCAGAGGTGCTGAATTTCAGGGTCGTGCCCAAGGACTCCTGGAATTTACCCCAGAACCTTGAAGTGAATTTAGGGTCCCTATTCGTCACAATGCTAGACGGTACACCATGCAACCTTACAATTTCTCGGGTATATGTCTGAGCCAACTTTTCCATCGAGTCCCTTACGTTAACCTGGTATGAAGTGCGCTGTCTTGGTCAATCGGTCCACTACCACCCAGATCGCATCTTTATGTGACTTGGTCATCGGAAGGCCAGTCACAAAGTCCATGGTCACCTCTTCCCATTTCCATTCGGGAATCGGTAACGGTTGCAGTAACCCTACATACTTCTCATGTTCCATTTTAACCTTCTGGCACGTCAGGCAGGTTGACACATGCTGAACTACATCCCTCTTCATTCCAGCCCACCAATATTTTCTCTTCAAGTCTTGGTATATCTTTACCTCCCAAGGGTGTATGGTATATTTGCTCTTGCGCGCTTCGTATAGTATCCTCTTCCTTAAGTCTTAGATGTTCGGTACACAAATCCGGTCCCGAAAGTATAATACCCCATTCTCATCGGTTCGGAAATCGCTTCCTCCTCCCGCGATCTCTTTCTCCTTAAAAGTTTGAAATTCTGCACTCCCCTGTTGACCTGATACAATTTCCTGGTCCAGATTGGGTTTCAGGGACAAGTTGCTCACGCAGATCTTCCTCTCTTGCACTTGCGCCTCTTTCTCCAGGATATCCTGGACTGCCGACACCTCCTGCATTCTCAAGTGTGCCATTTTCACCTTCTGACTTAGAACGTCTGCTACAACATTCGCTTTACCCAGATGATAGTTAATAGGGCACTTATACTCTTCCAGGAACTCCATCCACCTACGCTGCCGGATATTCAAGTCCTTTTACATGAAGATGTACTTCAAACTCTTATGGTCAGTGAAACCTTCGTATTGCGCACCATACAAGTAATGTCGCCATTTCTTCAAGGCGAACACTATAGCTGCTAGCTCCAGGTCATGCGTTGGATAATTAGCTTCATGCGGCTTTAGCTTCCTAGATGCATAAGCTATGACTTTTCCTTCCTGCATCAGCACAGCTCCTAGTCCTTCCTTAGATGCATCTGTATAGAGTGCATAGGGCTTATCAGCCTTAGGCAGACTCAGCACGGGTGCTGCAATCAGCCTCCTCTTAAGTTCTTGGAAGCTCTTCTCATACTTCTCACTCCAAGCAAAAGCGACATCCTTCTTCAATAGTCGCGTCATTAGTGAAGATATAGTAGAGAAATTTTTAATAAAAAGCCGATAGTATCCAGCTAACCCAAGGAAACTTCGTATCTCGGTAATGTTCTCCGATTGTTTCCAGTTAGCTACGGCTTCCACCTTAGTAGGGTCCACTTTGATCCCCACTTTGGATATCACGTGACCAAGGAAAGACACTGAGCTCAGCCAAAACTCACACTTACTGAACTTGGCATAAAGCTTAAATTCCCTCAGCTTCTCTAGGACCAATCTTAAGTGCTCCGCGTAGTCCTCCGAATTTTTGGAGTATATTAAAATGCCATTGATGAATATAACCGCGAACTTGTCCGAGTTATGGTTGGAAAATGCGATGTATCAACTCCATGAATACTGCCGGTGCGTTGGTTACACCGAACGGCATTACTACAAATTCGTAGTGGCCATACCGCGTGTTGAATGCAGTCTTAGGAATGTCTTCTTCTTTGATCCTCACCTGGTAGTATCCTTGTCGTAAGTCTAACTTTGAAAAGCAAGTGGTACCTTGTAGTTGATCAAACAACTCATCGATCAAGGGTAAAGGGTATTTATTCTTGATCGTTAGATTGTTCAATCCCCGATAGTCGATACATAGCCTCAAGGTACCATCTTTCTTCTTGATAAACAACACCTGGGCTCCCCACGGTGACGTACTCGGCTGAATGTAGCCTTACCTTAGTAATTCTTCCAATTGCTCCTTCAACTCCTTCAACTCTGTCGGTGCCATCTGGTAGGGGGTTCTTGATACCGGTTCTGCTCCGGGAATCAGATTCACGATGAACTCAACTTCCCGTTCAGAGGGTAGGGAAGTGAGCTCCGTAGGGAACACATTCGGAAAGTCTTTCACTACCTCCGTACTTTCCAAGGTACACTGGTCTTTCGGTTTGTTTAGGAGGTATGCCAAATATCCCGTACATCCTTTCTTAAGTAACTTCTGAGCTTTAGCACTAGTAATAAGAAATTTCAGTTCCTTCGTTCACTTGCCGTTGAATTCAATTACATCCTGTCCAGGTATCACAAACTGCATCGTCTTGATCTTGCAGTCCACACAAACTCCGTGTTTCGACAACCAGTCCATGCCCAAGATCAAGTCATAATCGTCCATGGGCAGGATTATAAGGTCGGCCTCTAGAATCTCCTTCCCTACCTTTTCTTGCCTGCCTCCACCACCTTTCCCAATGGGGAACTAACTACTAGGGTATAAGGTAGCTCCTTTCCTTCCCAACCCAGATGTGAAGCACATACTTTACTTACATAAGAGTCTGTGGATCCTGGATCTATCAGAACATTAACAAGACAACCTTAGATAGAAACGTTACTTTCGATCACGGCGGCGTCCGCTCCGACTTCCTCTCGGTTCAGGGCAAAAACTTTGGCCTTCACCTAAGGCTTCAGGCCTCCCGCTCCGGCTGGTCCAGCAGCGGCGCTTCTATTTCCTCCCATTGGTTGGGCCGGCACGATTTGCTCAATCCTTAAGGGTTTGGGGCAGACGTTTCTCAAGTGTCTCGGGTCTCCGCAATTGAAGCACCACCTCACACCCCCATTACCCCAGCAGTTTCTTTCGGTGTGGCCTCGCTTCCCACACAGCCGGCAATTCAGGCTGCCTTGCATCGGTCTTGCTACTGGCACTCGAGGCTGCTTGCCCCGATTTCCCCAAGGCATAGAGGCCGCGGGTCGCTTGTTGCTTGAAGGCCTCATAAGTGGACGATTCGGTTGGAAGGGTCGGTTCACCGGTCGATGCCGTTCTTCGTTCTCCTTTCGAGAAGCTGCGTCCACAGCGACAGTGTATGATGTAGGCGGTGATGGAGCCAATGCTTTCCTCAACTCTGGCCTAAGCCCTTTCACGAATTGCCGGGTGCGCTTCTGCTCCGTATCTACCAAGCACTTGCAGCACTTGGACAACTTCATGAATCGGGCTGCATATTGGGCCACGGTCATGCCTCCCTGCCTGAGGGTCTGCAATTCATCCTCCCTCTTCTCAGCCACCCATCGAGGAATGTACTCAACCTGGAAGGCTTCTATAAAGTCGTCCCACGTCCATTCCTGCTCCTCTTTATCCTAATCACTCTGTACCCGCTGCCACCATGCTCGAGACGGTCCCCTCAGCCGAAAAGCAGCAAACTTCACCATCCTCTCTTCCGAATACTGCAAAGTAGCTAAGATGTCCTCCATCTGCTCAATCCATTGCTCGGCTTTCTCGTCCTGTTCCACCTCCCCCTGGAATGTGGGAGGCTGGAACTTCAGGAAATGCTCCAGCCTGCGGTGGTTTCCTGGCCACCTTGTCCACCCTTTCAGTTAAATTTTGCAGGATCGAGGCCATTTTGTCGAAAGCCTGACCCATGGTCACATCCCGTGACCTCTCCGAAGTCAATTCCTGCTCGTGTGGCAGGTGCTCTTCCACGTCGGGGATGGAACGATGCATCTGCTCAAACTCTGGGGTGGAGGATGCACTCTCCTGCACCGTTCTGCTATGCACAAGCTGTTTCGCGTCTTTGTGCCATCTTAATCACATTCACTCAAGGTCGGTTAGTTACCAAGGGGAAAAGAATATGCTTAGATGCATGATCGGTTGATAGCAATGTACTTATCTAAAAGAGAATGTGATGATATCGTGCAAGGGTAAATCAAGAAATAAACGAAACTTATGCTTCTCATATAATCCATTCTTTGCAGAAAAGAATGAGTTATCTCATTCAATACTCTTTTTATTTAAAATGATAAATAAGCCCTATGAGCCACATGTTCCCTTAAAAGAAATAAACAAACAAAGGTATGCAAATCCCAAAGAAAGAAAACTAAAAGCTCACTGGTCTTCTATGTTCGACTCTCCCTAGTTTCAACGAAGCATCGGAGTCGTCGAGGCCGGTTCCACAAGCCACCCCACGGAGCTATCGGGTCTCCCTATGTAGTCCCTTGCGAAACCAACACTCCCACTTGGTTGCCCTGACTCACCCACTTGGCCTCTCTTGGCTCTCATGGCCGTCTCATAGAGCTCATCCAATGCTAATCTAACCGCACCCTAGGCGCAGACCTCTCACTCCCTGAATCAACCGGGTCAAACAACCCCTCTCTTATTAGGACTCTCTTCCAGCTTCCTCTTTCCCATATCTACCCCTCCTAGAACTGACCGCCTAAGGTCTCTCTCTCCCGGGGCAACCCTATCTCTTGGCGTATATCCCTCACCACCGGACCCTTTAGGGTTATGGCAAGTAGGGGTCCTATCAACTTCCCCTATCTGCGGGGTCCGGAGAACCCCTATTACCTCCTCATCCTCTCCTTCTACCCTAGCCATCTCTCCCTCGTTCTCATCGTCTCCCTTAATCCCTAGCTCATCTACCTCTCCCCTACTTAACTCCGTTATCTCCTCATCTCCCTCATCTTCCCCTAAGCTCTCCTCGACTCTATCTCTGCCTCAACCACCAAGTCGTCTAGCACTGACGGCTCACGCTCTCTCTCTGAATCGGACGCGGGTGGATCAGCTACGGGCAGGGGGGCAGGTGGATTCGCGCAGCCAGTGGGCCAGTCTGACAGCCGATACAACTCTTTTGACCATCCTATAGACAAAAGATAAAAATTAGCACCAGATCAAAATACTTAAGAAAATAGAACCCCATAAGTTAAGTAATTACCTAAACCTCTCTTTGATACCACTTGTAACACCCCACGACTACGTACCCTAAAAGGGCGGGGATGTCGCCCCGTCCCGTAGGACAAGGGGTCTCTAGAACGAGGTATAAAATATAAAGGCAATCTCCAAAGGAATCAACTCAGATAAATAAAGGAATACTCTTATTACATCAGGCTCAACTTGGAGCAAAATGAAATAAAACAAATATTGTTCAGAAGTATAAACGACAAAAGTCTCCTAGAACAACATAGGGAAAAATAACCAAAGCCTCTACTATTAAAGCCCCGCTGACTCAGCACAATCTATCTTCTGAAAACATGATGTAAAATAGTGTGAGAATAAATCTCAGTAAGTCTTGTGTGTGCACATGGTGTTTTGAATAGTACACGTATGCAAAGTGCAAAACATTTGTAGAGATAAGTTGGCAAGTCATAAACAATCTCTTTTCGCAAGGAGTGGGCTTTTCTCATTGTCACACTTTGTACAAAATAAATCTTCCACTCGAATAAATAGTCATATCAACACACGTTGGGCTCCACGAGAACAAAATGGCCAAGGCACCACACTTTGTGCTCCTTGTCCGAACCAGATTACCACACGTTGGGCGTTCTAATCAAGGTGAGTGTACAGCTCACCGGGTGAGATACTCCTCCATCTCTACACCCAACAAAACCATCCGGGAGTCCATGCCAGGAATATAAATAATACCATACCAGGTACAAATGCTAGCTCGAACTAGCCTGACCAACCAACACTATCGCCTTTTCAAGTAGAGTTCATCTTCTAAAGATGGCCTCCTGCCAGAAGACTTACGCTAGCACTCCAAGACTAGTATTGTTAGCTTACCCTTATTGAGTATTCAACAAACATATCCGTCAATTTTTCATTCACAATATTTCCAAACCTTGGCTTTGTACAACGTGGTTTTCTTTAAAAGAAATTTCCAAAAATTTAAGGAAAAGAATAGTTTTCTTGATAAAATCGTTAGTTTGACAAAACCATTTAAAGAATAAATATCCACGTTTACAACCCAAGCAAACATAGTTCAACAATAGCTTTACAAAGCTTCACAACATAGACTTGCCATCACAACATTTAACAAAAGAGTTTATACAAGGACTTACCATCACAACATTTAACAAAAAAGTTTATGCAAGGACTTACTTGACCTGCCTCGGATAAACAAGGTAAAGTCACTGCTTGCTTTGCTCAATTATACTCCCGATCTAAACCATATAATATCATGATCAGGGTCTTAATTAATTCAAACATGCTCTAATCCAATTTATTTTCACAACAATTCGTAATCCCCTATTTAATTCCAAGTAAACTATCCAATCCCCAAAGATCATATACCATGACCATATGTCATCCCACTAATAGACATCAGTAAACCTTACTTTCGGCATAAAGGGTGGGTATTCCCTTACCTTGCAACAACCGGGTAATGAGGTCTCGATGCTCCTATGGTGATCGTCCATAGTTCGCTTGAAAAGAAGAGAAAAGCTACCTCCTATACTCCTCTTGACCGAAAATTAAAGAAGAAGATGAAATCAGCCTCTATGGGGCGTGATTTAAGGGAAGAAGAAGGAGAAAAGAATCATTAGAAAAAACGGCATCAAGAGGTTGAAACGATTTTTGCTACCTTAAGGTGCGTTCGATTTTTGCTAGGTATTGCTCTTAAGTTTTCGAAAATTTGTAGAGAGAGAATTTGCTGGAATTTTTCATGTAGAATGGAGAGGATAATCGGCTACTATGCTTTAGGGTTAGAGAAGATTGGTTTAGAGTTAGAAGATGGTGTTTTGAAAGACTCCTAATGGCTTTAGGTTTCTTGGACAGCAAGGGCGAAAATTTACAGCTTGGGATGTCTCTCCTTGCTACTGAATTTAGGTGAGTTTAAGGGGAGAAAATAATCTACAATTTGCTCCCTTGTGCTGGCCGAAATATTGGTCAAGAGAAGGGCTTATTGTGTTCAGAATTTTTGGCCAAACAAGGAAGAGTTTGAGAAGGCTTTGGAGACTAAAATTCTGTGCAAGAGTGACTAGTTTTGGACTGTTTTAGCTGCTGTAGTTCTGCCGAAATTTCCAGAGAAACAATGAGGGTTTTGGGCGCTAAAAATAGCTTGATCAGCTGGGGATTTTCGATGGGTTGTATGTGCTGAATTTTGGTTGGAATAGGAGCACAACAGCTGGCCGAAATTTCCTGCACAAAGCTACCGAAAATCCTGTGCATAAGCTGGACGAATTTCTGTGGTTTTGTGAGAATAAATTTCTGGCTTTGTGCAGCTAAGGTAATCTGAATTGATGAGGAGTATTTAGGTGTTTTCAGCTAGAGTTTGAAGGGTTGGATTGTACTTAAAGGTGCTGGAATTTCAGACAGCTTGTGTTAACACAAAGCTGTCGAAATTCTGCTAGGTTTAGGAAGAAAATCCAAGTTGAATTTGGGTTGAAATAAAAGTTTGATTTGTTAAGGGATTTAGGATAAGATTTCCTAGCTTTGGAAGAGTTTGAGTTGAGCTAAAGCTCCTCCAAGAAGTGGTGGCACTTGCTGTAAAATTTTTCAGATTTTTAGCTAACATTCTAGGGTTAAAATTAACAAGGTTTCCTACTAGAAAAATGACTCTTTAATTCCAACTATCAATGGTAACATCTATTAAGCTAAAATCAAGCTGGAATTTTTATTTATTAGCTAGGGTTTTTTTTTCCTTTTTTCGAAAATCCTAAGAAATAAAAGCTGAAAATTAAAAGTGAACTTTATTCACATCAAGGTCCTTAAATTTATGGAATAAATATAGAGACTTATTTCCTTGGAATAATGACACTAAAATTCCTCTAAGGAAAGGAATTTTCAAGAAGAGGAACTAACTTCACAAAAAGTAAGATTCGAACTCGGGTCACCAAAGGAAATCACCAACCTCCCCGCTATTCCAAAACAACTCCAATACTAATTTTTTTTTTCTACAATCAGTTCTCACCATCCCCCCAATACTCATCCTTCCAAGTCTTCGACCAAACCTCCCTTATCCAAATCTTTAACAACACATCAATTAATTCAAATGCAAGAGCAACGGAGAAATTCTCATGCATCCATGCAAATAAAATAATTCTAAGCTACCACATAAAATGCAAAATGCTATGCAATGCATGACTTTTCCCCATAGTCAAAGGTGGTTTTGGGCGGGGTATTACAAACTAGATGCGGTGACACCCAAATTTATTACACGCTTCTAGTATGTTATTTATTTGGGGTGTTACATAGGTGGCTACCTACCAGAATACATTCTCAATCCAACCAAGACTAATACAATGGCTTGTTCATTGAGTACTCATAAAGTTACCACAGTAGATTAAATTAAGTTAGCTCGATACAATTGCCAAACCAAGTTTCCTTCTTTACTCGCATTTCCAAGTTGATTTAATTTCATAAGCCATATTTGTTTCATGGATAAATAGTACGAGCCACTTGCCAAAAGATTTTCCAAAATTTATATGTAAAAACTTAAAAACATACATTTTCTTGCATAAAACAAGGTTTAGAATCACTTACTTTGCCCCCAATGTTAAATGGATAAAATTTTGAAAGTTTTTTATTTTTAGAAAGTTTCCAAAATGGAAAACTTTCGATTATAGAATGATTCTGAAAAAGGAAAGGTCTATTTATAGAAAGTTTCGAAAAAGAAAAAACATTTAGATATGGAAGGTTTCTAAAAAGGATTTTTTTTTTTTTTTTGTATTTAGAAAGTTTCTAAATTTGGAACGTGTCTAAAAATAGATATATGCAAGTAGTTAATGGATGCATGGGAACTTACCTAGCTCAAGCTATACAGAAGTTTCTCAACCACAATAGGTTGGTCTTTAGCCTTGGCAACCTTCCAAATCTAAGAAAAAATCACAAAAAGGAAGTCACAACCAAATCAGATTTACCTTAGGAAAACATATTTCACATAATACACCTTGTTCGTAGTATCTTGGGTTTTTACCAAATAACACTCATATACAACAAGCACTCACACCAACCAAATCATTATTTATGTCCCTAATACATCACTAAGAATGGATATAAGTTGTTCTTGATCATAAAAAAACATACAAATCAACCTTAGGAAATTTACTTAAAATGCCTAAGTTGTTTCCAAATCCAACAAGCTTAATCTAAAATTCTAAGGGTAAAATGCCAATGAAAACACATCTATTTGGATTTAAATTTTATAGATACATACCGTAACATGTAAAGAATATAACACAAGTGGGTAAACACAAATTTCAGCCCCTAATCATGGCTAGAAAGTTCAGAATCGTTACTATACCACTCTATCTAGCACAGTCCAACAACAAATGAAAATTTGTAACTGTTCATTCTTACATCTTAAATATCTGAAATTTTCAATTTTAATCTATACACATAAAGCTACGTTTTCTCTGTTTTGACTCTTCCCAAATTCATGCATTGTTATACAGAAATAATAGCCTCAAATAGAACATACGGGAGGACTTACTCGGGCAATACTAGGGGACCTACAGAGTTGAACTAGTGTTGCTCTAAGGAGTTGACCTAACGCCAACCCTGCACTAGAGTTTAGATGGTTTGAAATGCTAATGTAATCAAAATTGGAAGTTTCTAAAGAATACTTTTGCTATTCAACTTGTGCACGGCTCAAAACATCTGTAAAATGTTTTTAGCAACCTTGAAGGCTACAAAAACAAGAAAACCTCAAGAAAAATGTGGTGAATTCAAGGATCAAAATCAAGAATCAATCTCTGGAGGAGGAATTCAGCAAAGGAGCATTGTGTTAAGAGAAGTTCTCATTGGAAGAGAAAGAGGGCATGTCTATGAGTTATATCTTTGTCCTTTATTTTCTTTTTCTTGATCAATTTTGGGATTAATGTTTTAATTATTTTTAGATGATGTTTTGGAATTTATGAATTTGTATTAATTTTAAGTGATTTGATCAATTTAATTACTGATTTATGGTATGTGGTTATTTCACTTGGATTTGATGAATTAGTTGATTGATTCAATCTTCTAATTAACATGAGAAGGAGGTCAGGAAGTGGTTCCAATTTAATTAATTTTGGATTTATTTCTTAACTAACTCGAGAGAGAAGTTAAGTAAAGAACTTGAGTAATCAATAAAGATTGGGGGAGTAATGAATTTCTTACTTTTATCACATAGAGATAGGGATATTTACTAAGGAATTGTCACTCATACCTCTTTTGGTTTTTTAGGCAAGATAGAGAAATCCATTAATTTAACTAAGAGATAGTGAAACCATAACTCGAGAGAGAATGGATTCACATTATTCATTCATGATGTTATAACAATAATTACTTGTGATAATTGTTGAATTGATCATTGTCATGATTTTTAGAATATTCTTCTAATTATATATTAATCTATCTTTGATTGTGTAGATATTGTACTTAGCTTTTATTTAATCACTGTAGTTAGTAGGATAAACAAAAGATGAAAAATGATTAATATTAATTGTTCCTTGAAGATCGATACTCATTAATTCTTTATGTTATGCTTTGCCTGAGTGTAGTTGGCCCATATGTGTGATTTGGGGTTAACATTTTAATTAAACTTGATTAGGAATTGACTTAAAAATGATTGATTTTATATACCCAAATCTAACACATCAATTTTTTTGCACCATTGATGGGGATCAATATCATGAAAGCCTGAATTCAATTGATTTAGCCATGTAAATGTTTGAATATCTTCTTTGTGTTAATAGATACCATATCTTGTTGTTTGTTTGATTATATATCTTGTAGTTTAATATGCTAATTGTTGTATTGGGAACACTAATTGTTTTTACTAACAACAATATTTATTCACCCAACTAATAGTTCATTATGCTGATTTTTTGTATGGTTGATGTACAAGGAATACAGCTGGTTGAAACTTTGATGGGATGTACAGAGTGCAAAATCCATATGAACATCTCAGCATCTCACAATAAGTGATACCATAGACATCAGTAAGTGTAGAAACTGTTGGAAGAATGATGCATTATCATAGCCATCTAACTCAAATACTCTAGAAATCGTGCTGGAAATCTTTGCAATAACTGTAACATCATGATTTCAAGAGGTTAATAATACCCTTAAGAATTTTGAGGCTATGGTTCACAACATAGAGAGAAAAATATGGTTTTCAACCAATTTGGTGATCGAAATGCAAAAAAAGACAATTTTAATCACTGCCGGTTCGAACTCTTATGAGAATTTAGCAACCATTACATTAAGAAGAAAAAGGGAGGGCTGAAACATTAGAAGTAAGCCAGTGTCGGCTTTACCAAGACAACTAGTACTAGCTACTGCCAGAAGGAAACTCTGATGAAGTAGACCTGAATTGACGTCGACCCAAGAATATAAATCGAAGCCAACTTGCCTCTAGATATTATGTGGGACAAAAAAAGGTTTACCAGCTTTTAAACCCCCAATGCCTTACCCTTATAGCATACACAACACAAAAAATGGACGAGTAATTTGGTAAATTTTTTGGGATATTCAAACAATTGCACATTAACATCATACTCATTGAAGTGTTGATGCACATGCATAAATGTGCAAAATTCCTCAAGGACTTTCTTGCAAACAAAAGAAATCTAGAAGAACTATCTACTGTGGTATTGAATTAGAAATGTTCAGCCATCTTCCAAGGCCAAGGAAGCTTGCCACAAAAGGAAAAGGATCCAGCGAGTTTTTTTTTTTATTCCTTGTCTTATCGGTAGTCTTACACTTAGCAATGTGGTGCGTAAATTTAGGGTGCATAAAAATCATCAAATTTAGATCTATCCTTAGTCAAGTTTTAGTTAAAACATTCATCCCAAAATAAACATACTAGCAAATATACTCATCGCAAGCATAATATAGGGAATTAATGAGTATCGATCCTCAAAGGAACAAGTACATACTACTTACTTTTCATTCATAGTTTAATCGAACCAAATAAAGTGAGAAAAGAATAAAAAAAAATAATGAAATATATACAACTCAAGGATGTAGGATTATGCAATTTAGACAATTATCCTAAAAAACATTATAATGAACCAACTAGCAATTCTCTCAAGTAATTATCATCTTGGCATCATGAAGGATTGTACAATAAAATTCAATCAATTGTTAAGTCATGACTCTACTTAGATAAATTCAACTTCTTTTGTCAATCCATAGAATCCTATATTTTCATTCATATTAACAGATTTGTCAACCAAGCTAACATAACCAAAACATGCATTAAACTCATCATTATATTTTGATTCAATTTGCAAATTAGTCAATGAAGCCATCCTAACCAAAATATGCATAAATTTCAATTCCTTAAAAAATGAAATTAGTTAATGACCCTTTGTCGTAGGCGAAATCAACTAATCTTTGATCACTTAGTTCTAAAATCCTACCTTCATTGTTCAAATCCGTTAAGATTCAACGATTACAAAATCAATGCAATGAAACTCCCAACATCGTTTTGTCTAAGTTAATTAGAAGAACTCATATCAATAACTAATGATATAAAGTAAACAAATACCAAAGATGATAAAGAATTGATCAAATAACTAAATTAACACAAAATCAAGTATCCCAAAATAATGTTAAATCACAATAAAAACAATGAATACATCATTGTCAAAGGAAAAGAAAACAAAGATAAAGGAAAGCACTCATAGGCAAACCTCTTTCTTAACCCTTGAAGACTCTCTTGAACAATCCTCCTTGATTGGGTGAACTCATCATTCAATGAGTGATTTGAATTTATGCTCTTGGATTCACCCCTCTCCCCCAATCCTTATGTTTTCTCTTGCTTTTATAGGCCTCTTGGATGGTAAATTCATGGCTTGGGAAGTCTTAGCCAAGTAGGATTCGAAAAATACCAAAATTATTGAAATTTTTCTAATTTCGTGCACAGAATATTGACCTTCTAGAGCTGGCCTGGCGCCGGGTACCTTCTACCCACCTGGCGCCAGGTACATTCTGTTCTTCTTTTGAATTTTTTCTCTACATTTGCTAGCCGATCAGAATAAACCCAGCACCTAGTCCACTTGCCAGACCTGGCGCTAGGTCTATTCTATTTTTTCCCCGAAGGTTGGCTTGATTTCCTCTACTCGACCAAAATAGACCTGGCGCCTAGTCCATTGGCTTGGCCTAGCGCTAGGTCTTTTATGGAATTGTGCACTTTTTGCTCGAATTTAACTTAAATCTGTAGAAATTTACCAAAAACACTTTTTACAAGTAAAATGCCAAATAAGAAGGAAAAAGCCTAGATATTACAACAAATGTATCACAAAACAACCTTAAATAACTAGGAAAATAATAGCAATTTTAGCCCCTATCACTTACCTCCATACTTAAACTTTTGTTTGTCACCTAGCAAATAAGATTTAAAACACTAAGCATTTAGAACAAGACAAAATAATTTAGCAAATTTTCTCGTAGAAAATTCATCCATAATGAAGACATAGCCTTCTTCTAACCTTAAATACAAACTTGTCATTCACTCCAACCCTTTCAAAACTTGATAAACCCTTGTATTAAATCAAACAATCCCAAGGCCATCAAAGTTATGTTAAACAAGCTTATATCAAGTAAAACAAAATTATCCTACTCCTCAAGCAAAAACATAGATAACATAAATTATACAAGTCAAGCCATTTATCCAATTCTAATATTATAAACTCTAATTTACACAACTTAAGTTATGAATCAATTAAAACACGCCACTCTTCTTTTTTTTTTCTATGACTTTGGGAATTGATAGCCTCAAGTGCATGTATTTCTCTTCACACATCGTATTGGCCCCAATATAGTCATCATTTTTCATTCAGCATTTTCCCTCTCTTTTCTCTTTCTTCCTTTTCTCTTTCCTTACCTTCTTGACTTCTAGATAGCCTTAAGAGAGTGTGATGCTTTTTTATTTTTTCTCTTCCACTCACCGTATTGGCCCTTTTTTTTAGCAAAAAGGCTTTCTCTTTTCTTTTCAAAGATAAAAACAATTTTTTCAATTCACATTCTTTCCTTTTCATGAAAAAAAAAAAAATTAGTTCAATTCCCCACATTCCTTATTCACAACTCAAAGTCAAGCAAACTATAAATCTATAATATAGGAATTAATCAACAACTCTTCCCATCTTTCATCACATCATCCATATTCAAACTCAAAAAATAAAACAAAACTCAAATACCAAATATAACCAATGTTAACTTAAATTCTCAAGACTTAGTAAAATTCAACTTAATACACAAGTTTAATTTTTTAAATAAAAATCCAACCATAATGAATGACAAATTCATATCCAAAATTAGTAAGAAAATCATTACTTCATTATAGAAAAATAAGCTCAATTTAGCTCTAAAATCTCCAAACTTTCAAATTTTCAAATTTTCAAAAGGTCAAATTTGAAAAAATTTCAAAATTTCCAACGAAACTGTTTGGTACCAAGAAAACACCAATATTATTGATAAGAACTTGGATAAAGAATATTAGTAAACCACTCCCCCACACTTAAATTGGACAATGTCCTCATTAGCCAAAAATTAACACATTAAAATGTCTCCAAAGGGACCAAAAGTTATAGAGGGGTAGAAAGTTTACGTACTACTGCCCAAGTGCAATAAAATAACAATAAATTTTAAAACATGAAATAGAGAGAAGAACTTGTTCAAGAAGACTTTATTCCAACCGACAAAAGAAAACACAAATAAAAGCACAAGCAAAATAATAACAAAAATAAAACAGACCAAAATAAATGAAAACAACCTAAATAAAAATCCTAAGAAAGCAAATAACACAACTCACTCTCCCACACTTAAGATGGAAAATATTTTCCTTATTTGGGGGAAATAAAACCTGACAACTACAAACACAAAACAAAGATACAAATTCTTTCTACTCATCATGCTTTCTCATCAAACCTTTGTCAAAAAAGTTTAAGCTCAATGTAAAAAATAGGCAAGATGAATGAAAAAAGAATGGAGGTTTTTGAAAAATTAAGGGTTCAGGAAAACAAATTTTCTCAATAAAGCAAAACACATAAACCTCATTCTCTAAAAATCCTTTAGACCCATAAATAACTTTTTCAACATATGAGTGCACATGGTATCTCGAAGAATGCATCAAACTTGAAATTGTCATTTTTCCCTTCAAAATAATTTTCACAATTAAAGTTTCAATTTAAACTTAGGATTTGAGTTCTTAAAAACAGGATGAAGAAATCCTAACTTTTCAATACATGATCTACAAAAACTATACTACCTCCCTTTGGATGGGGTGAAGGGTAGAAATTACCACTCCCATTCAAGGACTTTTTATGATATAGTGTTGAAAGATCCAACTCCTTGAGGCAGGGTAAATTAAACACATCATCAGTGGCATCATTAGGCTCCGTGTGTTGAGGGGGACCAATAAATTCATATGACAAAGAAAAATTAGAAATATGAGAGAATAGATTAGAATAAAAAATTTTCCACTTCACATTGGTCAATTGTTCCTCATATCAGCTCCCCTCTCTTTGGGGGTCTTTTTGTGCAAGTGTATGGGCATTTATAGCATCTTCAACCAACTTAACTAGTTGTGCTCTTTGATGGCTCATTCATTGGGAAGATTCTTCATACCCCCTAATAGATATGTTTGTGTTGGCAATAAAGGATTTGATTGAAGCTTCAAGTGGCAACACACAAAAAGCGTTAATCCGAGCTTGTAACCTTGCCATTCTATCATCATCGTAGCTCCTTTGACATTGTGCCCATGAATAATTGTAACACCCCACCTTTTTACTTTCAATTGGCTACTATTTGTAATAGAATGAGATTTTGTATTGATGTCCGTAACAAAAGTTGAATAGTGTAATTTTGTCAGGACTCGGATGTAATTATTGGATTTGTTCCACTCATACCCTAAATTTTCATAAGGCTATTATTATTAATAAAAAAATAATTTTAGGATACTCTAAAGAAATAAATTGATCAGTGCGGTGAAACACACAATTTGGTTTGAATTATGCTACTCGAGGTATCGAGGGGGTTTTCGTCATTTTGACCGCGCTTGTGACTTTGATCGCAAATTTGACCAAGTAAAAAAGGAATTAAAGAATTTAAGTGTTACCAATGGATTTAATAGAATTTTTGGAGGTGAATAGTGAAATAAAATATTTTTCCGATACGGACCCGATTTTAGTCATTTTCGAAGAAAATAGGAAAATGCGATTGAAAATGGGACGTGTGGCTTGTTGTGATTGGTGGCCAAGGACAAGTGTCAAATAATAAGAGGATACTTGAAATATTCGTCCACGCAAGACTTCTTAAATAATCTTTGCAAAAAAATTAAGGGAAATGAGAAAAAAAAAAAAAACAAGATCGCAACACGTGTAAAGTAGCCACCATTCATTTAATTGAGAAAAAATCCTATTGGTCATTATTTTGATAAATAATGGTGGTGGATTTAGGGGAGAAACTGGCCAAGACAGTGAAAGAAGAAGGAAGGAAGAAATAAGGAAGAAAAGAAAAGGAAAAATCAAGGGAAAAATAGAGAAAGTGAGAGAAAGATAAAGTATGTGTATTTCTTGGTGTGCTTGGAGCAAGATCAAGCCAAAACATCCTATACACAAGGTAAAGTTCTATGCTTCAAGAATTAAATTTGTAGATTTCATTACGGTGATTGTTTCGATATGAATTATAACATGAAAACGTGATATTTGTGAAGATTAAAATGATTATTGTGTACTATGTGAGCTTTGTGTGTGCAAGTGTGTGTACCGGTTGAATAAAGGACTCATATGCTATATTTTTTATGGTGAATAAGGGTATTTGAATGGTGATTTAAAGGGTTGTTCATGATTGAGAAGAAAGATGGTAGAGTTGGGATAAAAATGGGGTTAAACATCAAAGAAAATGGATTATGATTTGTTCATATTAATTATATATTATTTGCATAAAAACTTAGTGGCTTTCTTGAACCTAAAAACCAGAAGAATTAAGGTTATTTGAAGGGAAATGAAGTGGGCTAAGGGTTATATAGGTGCTATGAATCAAGAAGCACATGTAGATGAACTTGTTTTGTGAAAATGGACTAAAAACCAAAAAACTACTGGGGCTGTTTTTGTATAGTAACAAGTCACGAGGACCAAAACTCTAAAAAAGACCAAAGCAGAATTAAATTTAAGAGTCTTATGGTAATTTTGGTATATTGTACAGCAACATTGGAGTTGTGGATTGAAAGTTATGCCCAAAACAAAATCATGTGTCAAAACAACAAAATTTCATAAATTTGCTTAAAATATGGACCAATTTAAGGATGATTAATTGTATGATTTTGGATGAAATAATTGGGGAAACATGAAGTGAATCCCTTTTTTATGAAAGGAGAAAGGATGTGGAAAAATGAAAATGAAAGAATCGAACAAACGACAAAAAAATGACGAGAACAGAAATTGAACGTTTACCTTGACCGTCATCCCCTTCTGCTAAACGTCGGTTGGACGTTGGCTACCCGTCGGCTATTTTTTGGCCGAACACGAATTGACCTAAAAACGATGTTTGGTGTACGTTTAGTAGTAAACAACCAATGGAACATCGAAAACGGTAGAAACGGTGACTAAATGGCCGTGAACGGGAAGAGTACTTAGGACACGAGGTGAGTCCCTTAGATTTCTAATACTTTTTTGGAGGCTAGTGTGCTTTGTTTTTCCATGAAATGTTATGTTTTATACCATTTTGGAAATCCCTGAATAGGCTTAAGGTTTATCTGAGCAAGAAATGTTTTGTGCCATTTTGGACTTGAATGAACTTTATACTTGGCTTGGAAATTTTAACGGATGTTTAGAGTATGAATTTGTGAATCTAATCCTTTTGGATTAAATGCTTGGAATTTTCAGAAAATGGTGATTTTTTTAAACGGGTATTTATAAATTGACCAGGATGCCCTTATTGGAACATTTTATGGAAATATGTTTGGAAACTTTGAATTTAATCCTCTTTTTAGATTAAAATTCTGAATTTATTGAAATAAGTTCCTTTTGGAATTGGGCATTTGGAAAATGATCTAAATGACCTTATTGAAATGTTTTATGAAAACCTTTGAAATCGGGTTTTCGGTAAAAGATCGAAATATCCTTATTAGAACTCTTGTGAATATTTCTTCAAATCGGATAAGGGTAATATGACCTGAATACCCTCAAAATGTCTTTTGGAATTAGGTATGGATAAAATGACCCAAATGCCCTTGGAAAATGACTTTTGTGATTGTGTATGGGGAAAACGACCCAAATACTCTTAGAAACATGTTTTCATGTGTGAACAAAACTCTTTATCCTATTTGAACATGATTTTGGAAAATAATCTCTCGTGATGAGATTGACTTTTAGGAAACAACTTTTGATCCCTGAAATTATTTTATTAGCCTGATATGCCTATGGAATGAATTGATTAGCTCTGCGGAGCCTATGTGAATGATAATCTGACTTGTGAGTTAGCAAAAATTCTGAAAAATGTGATTTTGCCCCAAAAATGTTTTGATTTGAAATACTACGGGATTAGAAAACCCTCTGGCCTGATCAGTCAGATGGGATTAGTATTGTTAACGTTGAGTACTCAGCAAGGACTTTGATCTTTGTACTAGCTCCTATTAGAGGTAGACAACCCTAAGTAACCTAGCTAGTTTTAGGGATTATCTTACTCCACACAATGTGATAGAACATTGAGATAAGTCATCCTAGCTAGCCATTTAGCACCTGGCAATTGCCGCATCTACAGTCGCTTCTTAATTTGAGTCATTCATTGGATGCCGGGCGAGGACACTCGGTGCCTTTGACTCCTTGCCGCCTCGATAGTGATTAACGTCGGGATTGGAACCCCGGCATATTGTGGCAAGTAAAAGATTGTGTGATGTGGTACACTAGATATACTATGGTATACCAAAGTAGAAGTACATTGTGCTGTACTTTTTCCGGCGATGCATGGTTATGTACTAGAGGCTGCGGTCTCAGTACAATGATACGTGATGCCAAAGGCAAGGACTGCGGGACTTGCATACAGGCCAACCTTCTGTTGGAGAAGTGCCTATGGTTTGAAAATTGGGGCATTGATTTGAAATTTGAATAAAGTTTTCCAAAAATGATTGAGTTCTGGATAAACTCTTCTTTAGAAAGATTTGGAATTGTTTCCAATGAACAAATGATACGCTATTCTACAAAAGTGTTATGTACCCTATTCTTTCATAAAGCACTAGTATACACGGGACTCACTGGGTGATTCGTCACTCACACGTGTCTTTTATCTTACTTTTTTGTAGGATCTAGAGTAGATCAGACCTACAGATAGAAGGACAATACAACAAAGTCAATGGTTTAGATCTGGACAGCTTCCCTTTGGATCATGTATTGTATTCCGTTGTAGATAGAAATGGCATATTTGAGATCCTCTGATATATGTATATCTGTGGCCGTCAGTGTGGGATATTGTTGAGTCTAGACCTTATATATATATTTACTCTGTTTTTTTTCATTATAAAGACCCCTTGTCCGGGAAACTGGATGGGGCGACACCTGGTGCTGATATGCTTCCGTTGTTTTCTTTAGTAGAGGTGTTACAATAATTGTCCATGATGATGGTTTGAACCTCACACTCAAAGAAAAACAAACAATCAAATCAAAAATAAAAATAAAAATATACAAAAATAATAGAAAAATAAAGAAAAGAAAAATACACAAATTAGGCAAATTCAAAAACTACCAAAAAACAACAGTTAGTGATATGTACAAATACAACAAAGGTTAAATCAACAAGATTCGAGAGTTTCCGATAGTGCCCATCCTCGGCAACGGCGTCAAAAACTTGATGTGTAAATTTTGAGTGTATAAAAATCATCAAATTTAAATCAATCCTTTAGACAAGTTTTAATTAAAACATTAGTCCCAAAATACACACACAAGCAAGTATACTCATTGCAAGCATAGTATAGGGAATTAATGAGTATCGATCATCAAAGGAACAAGTACATACTAATCACTTTCAATTCATTGTTTAACCGACCTAAATAAAGTAAGGAAAGAATAAAAAGAAATATAAAGAAATATATACAACTCAACGATATAAGATTATGCAATTTAGACAATTATTCTAGAAGAATGATTATGAACCAACTAGCAATTCTTTCAAGTAATTATCATCTTTGCATCACGAAGGATTGTATAGTAAAATTCAATTATTTCTCAAGTCATGAATCAATTTAGAAAAATTCCACTTCGTTTGTCAATCTATGGAATCCTTTATTTTGATTCATATTAACAAATTTGTCAATCAAGCTAATACAACCAAAACATTCATTAGGCTCATCATTGTATTTTGATTTAATTTATAGATTTGTCAATCAAGCCATCCTAACCAAAATATGCATGAATCTCAATTCCTTAAAAACATGAAATTAGCTAATGACCCTTTGTCAAGGCGAAATCAACTAATCTTTGATCACTTAGTTCTAAAATCCAAACATCATTGTTCAAATCCATAAAGATTCAACGAATACAAAATCAATGCAATGAAACACCTAGCATCGTTTTATCTAAGTCAATTAGAAGTACTCGCATCAATAACCAATTATATCAAGTAATCAAATACCAAAGATGATAAAGAATTGATCAAATGACTAAATTAACATAAAATCATGAATCCCAAAATAATGTTAAATTACAATAAAAATATTAAATACATCATTGTTAAAGGTAAAAAAAATAACGATAAAAGAAAGCACTCATAGACAAGCCTCATTCTTCACCCTTGAAGACTCTCTTGAACAATCCTTCTTGATTGGGTGAATTCCTTATTCAATTAGTGATTTGAATTTATGCTCTTGGATCCACCTCTCTGCCCCAATCCTTGTGTTTTCTCTTGCTTTTATAGGCCTCTTGGATGCTAAATTCGCGATTTAGGATGTCTTAGCTGAGCAGGATTAAAAAAATACCAAAACTATTGGAAAATTCCTATTTTCGTGCATAGAATATTCGCCTACCAAAGTGGGCCTGGCACCGGTACCCACCGGCGTCGGTACATTCTATTCTTCTCCTGAATTATTGCTCTATTTTTGCTTGCCAGACGGAATGGACCCGGTGCCAGGTCCACTTGCCGGACTTAGTGCTAGGTCTATTCTGTTTTTTCCTGAAGGTTGGCTTGATTTCCTCTGCTCTACCAAAATGGACCTGGAGCCTAGCCCATTGGTCGGGCTCCGGCGCCTCGGTCTATTTTGGAATTGTTCACTTTTTGCTCGAATTTAACTTAAATATGTACAAATTTACCAAAAATACTTTTTACAAGCAAAATGTCAAATAGGAAGGAAAGTACCTACTTATTACAACAAATGTATCACAAAACAACCTCAAATAACTAGGAAAAATAATGGCGATTTTAGCTCCTATCACAATATGTTAGTTGATTTAGATGCTAGCATCAATCTTTCGCCATAAAAAACTTTTAAAAAGCTAGACCTAGGTGAACCTAAACCGACTAGGATGAGCATTCAATTGGCGGATTGAATAATTATACACCTTAAGGGAATAATCAAATATGTGCTCATGGTTTATCCAATCGCAACATAACACATGTTTTCTTAACCAAAACTTGCCCAAGCTTATCTTTCCTTTTCTTTCTTTTCTCACAAAAAATCCTTCTCTCTCTTTTTCTCTTCTTTTCTTTCTCTTATTTTTCTCTTTTTTTTCCTCCCATTTTCTTGTTAATTTTCTAGCTACATAAATGGCCCAACCTGTAACACCCCCACCAAAAATAACAACAGAAGCATACAAAAATCGGGTGTCGCCCCATCCAGTTACCCAGATAAGGGGTCTTTATAATGAAGAACCAAATAAGTAACCAAGGCCTAGACTAAGACAAACATCTTAAACTGATGGTCATATATATATATATATATATATATATATATATATATATATATATATATATACATATATATGTATGTATATATATATATATACATATATATGTATGTATGTATATATATGTATATATATATATATATATGTATATATATATGTATATATATGTATGTATATATATGTATATATATGTATACATATATATGTATATATATATGTATATGTATATATATGTATATATATGTATATGTATATATATGTATGTATATGTATGTATATATATGTATATATATATATATATATATGTATATATGTATATAATAGAGAATCTGATATATGCAATCTCCATACTACATTAGTAATCAAGTACATGATCGAAAGAGAGATTGTCCGGACCTAGACTGCTATCACTATGGTATCATCCTTCTATCCGTGGGTCCACTCAACTTCGAATCCTATAATAGAGTAAGATGAAAGACACTTGTGAGTGAAAAATCACCCAATAAGTCCCATGTGTGCTAGTGCTTTATTAAAGAGACAGAGTTTATAAAACTTTTGTGGGAAAAGCATTTCAGTTTCCTACTGGAAACAATTCTAAAACTCTTTAAAGAAGAGTTTATTTAGAACTCAATCATTTTTAGAAAACTATATTTCAATTTCAAATCATTGTCCCAATTTTCAAATCACAGGCACTTATCCAACAAAAAGTCGGCCTGCATGCAAAGCTCACAAGGTTTTACCTTTGGCACCAAGCCTCATTGTGCTTAGATAGTAACCTATAGCACTCAACTGTGCATCGCCAAAAAAGTAAGTACTCCACAGCATACTACCAAGAATAAATAACAAGTATACCGCAGCATACTAAGTGCACTGCAGCACACTAAATCTTTTACTTGCCATCGTAAGCTGGCGGTCCCAATCCTGGTGTCAATCACTATTGAGTAAGGAGTTAAATGCTGCTAAGTGTCCCTGCCTGGCATTCAATGAACGACTCTCAACACAACATGCCCATAGGCATAAGGGAATTGCTAGGTGCTAAACGGCTAGCCAAGACTACTCATCTCAATGTCTATCACCCTATTTGGAGTAAAGACAATTCTCAGAACTAGCTAGGTTACTTGAAGTCATCTATCTCTGAAAAGAGCTAGTACAAAGATCAAAGTCTTTGCTGAGTACTCAACGTTACTAATACAAACCCCTGCTGACTGATCTGGCCAGTAGGTTATTTATTCCCACAGGATTTCGAAACTAACATTTTTTGGGCAAAATATCATTTTTTTAAAAGTTGATCCAACTAACTTGCAAGTTAGATAATTATTTCCATAGGCTCCGCAAGACCAATCAATTCATTCCATAGGCACATCAGGCTAATAAAGCAATTTTTGGGATCAAAATATCACTTTCCAAAATTTAATCTCAAATCGAGAGATCATCTTCCAAAATAGTGTCGAAACATGGTAAATAGTTCTTTTCATACATTAAAACAAGTTTCTAAGGGTATTCAGGTCATTTTGCCTATGCCCAATCTCAAAAGTCATTTTCAAGGGTATTCGAGTCATTGTACCGTTACCCAATTTGAAAAGTATTCACAAAAGTTCCAATAAGGATATTTTGCTCATTTATTGAATACCATATTCCAAAGGTTTCTATAAAAACATTCCAATAAGGACATTTGGATCATTTTCCAAATACTCAATTTTTAAAGGAACTTATTTTAAGAAATCCAAACTTCTAATCCTAAAAGAAGATTAAATTCAAAGTTTTCAATCATGTTTCCATAAAACGTTCCAATAATGGTATTCTAGTCAATTTGTGAATACCCAATTTCAAAAATTACCATTTTTTGAAAATCCCAAGTATTTAATCCAAAAGGACTAAATTCATAAAATTTGAGCATTAATCATCCATTAAGGTTTCCAAGTCAATTATGATGTTCATTCGAGCCCAAAATGGCATAAAAATAAATCTTGCTCAGATAAATCTTAAATATATTAAGGGATTTTCAAAATGGTATAAAACATAGCATTTCATGGAAAGATAAATCATACTAGCTTTCAAAAGGTTTTAGAAATCAAAGAGACTCACGTCGTGTCCTAAATGAACTTTTTCAGTTCACAAGCCGTTTGACTACTGTTTCTACTGTTTTAAACGTACCGTCAGCCGTTTACTGATAAACCTATACCAAATATCATTTTTATGTTAAATAGTATTTGGTCAAAAAGTAGCCGACGGTTAGCCGACTTGCTCGATGAGTAGCCGACGTCGAATCGACGTTTAGCCAACGAGGTTGATGAGTTAGTCGACGTCTATGGAAAATGTCCAACTTTTGTTCACGTCATTTTTTCATCGTTTGTTCTATTCTTTCATTTTTTTCTTTCCCACATCCTTCTCCTTCATGCACAAGGAATTAAAGTTCTTTTTTCTCATTTATTTCATCCCAAAATCACATAATTATTCTTCCTTAAATTCATTCACGTTTCAACCAAAATCTTGAAATTTTGCTGCTTTGACACACAAATTTGTTTCGCACATAAATTTCAATCTACAACTTCAATTTGGCTCTATGATATACCAAAATGACCATAAGACTCTTAACATTAGTTCTCTATAAGCCCTTTTCTGAGTTAAGGTTTCTGTGACATAGAACAAAGGCAAAAACTGTCCCTGTAGTTTGCATATTCCAAACCATTCATGTCATCCTTTGATTTCCTTTAACCTTTAACACCTTAAAAACATTAAATTCATTCAATTTTCCCTTCAAACCATCTTTGATCCTTCAATTTTCAGATTCCAACAACTCATGAAAGTCTTGTTTACTCAACACAACTTCACTTCTTTCAATGAAAAGCTAACGTAATTAATCCTTCAAACCAATTAATTTTAATTTTCATTCCACTTTGATCCTTATTTCATCAACCAAGAACAACACTTCAAACTTCCATGAAAACCCAATTCCTTCATCACACAAAACATTATCTATATATCCTCTAGGGAGTCGGCACATACATGACCACACGCAAAGTTCATATACAAGTTTACAACCCTAGCTTTTGATCCAAAATCATGGCATGAAAATCATGTTTTCATGTTAAAATTAATATCAAAATGATTACCATTCACCCAACAACAACTTTAATTCTAGAAAGGTAGGGTTTTACCTTGTATTTAGAGCTTTTTGTGTGATTTACTCCAAGAATCTCTCAAGAACACACACTAGCTATCTTTTCTCTCTCTTCTTGCTAATTTCTTTGATTTCTTTTTCTCTTGTTTTTCCTTCCTTGTGGCTACTGAAATTATGGCTACAAAATAGCCTCTCCACCACTACAATCACCAAAACTTTTGGCCAATAAAATTTTTAATTCAATTAATTATATGGTGGTTTTCATGTAAGTGCGTTCCAATCATGTAATTACACACCATTTTCCTTAGTCTTCTTCCTTAGTTTTTCTCTTCTCTTTTTTCTTGTGGCTGCCAATTTTTCTGGCCATTTTTAAGCCATTGCACTGCCAACTTCATGGAAAAATATTGGCCAAATAAATTAATCAAGGCATTAATTAAATAGCTCTACAAATGATGTGTTCCAATCACAATTAAACACCCCATTCTTCGATTTATTTTATAATTCCTTAATTTCATGAGTTTTGCATGAATTCTTCATGAAACATCTCATAAATTGGCACATGTTCATTTCTACCAATCACAAAATGCCACACATCCAAATTTTTTACCGCAATTTCGATTTTTCTTAGAAATGACCAAAAATCGGGTCCAAAATGAAAAAAAAATTTATTTTATTTTACCATTCAACTCCAAAAATTCCACTAAATCCATTGGTAATACTTAAATCCTTCAATTCCTTCTCAATTTGCTCAAATTCATGGTCAAAATCGAGGACGCGGTCAAAATGATGAAAATACCCCGATAACCCGAATAACTTAATTCACACCAAAATGTGTATTTCATCGCACTAATCAATTTCTATTCTTAGCGCATGCTCAAATTTTTATTTTACTAACAATAGTAGCTTTTTAAAAATTTAGGGTACGAATAGAACAAATAATAATTACATCCAAGTCCCGACAAAATGTTATTATACCAACATATTCGTTTCTTTATACCGATCATCTTTTGTTCGGCCATTGATATAAATTCTCATCCTATCACAAGTAGTAACCAATTGAAGGTTAAAGTATAGGGTATTACACAACCGCCATTCTTTATCTTTTAATTATCAAACATATTTGCATCCTACTCACAAGGTTCCTTAATTGCTCAACAAGATGGTAGAATGCTATGGGTCCAAGTATACCTTAGGTAGCATGCTTAGGTGTCCCTTAGAAGACTATTGAATGTTGACTAAGCATTCTTGCAACCAATGACATTCCAACACATAGCTTATTCACCAACAAACAAATGACACCTAGCTTTTCTCAATCAATAAAAATGTAACACTTGTCTCCTTTAACCAAAATAACTTTAATTCTTCAGGAAAATTTATATTTTTCTAGAAACACATATAATCGAGTCCGATCGGAAAAACGTTTATTTTACCAATGTGATCTACGCATGAAACCGAACACAACGACGTATCCCGAATTATCTAATTCTCGCTCGGTTTTTCATAATTCGTGATAAAAAATCCAACAATGTTCCTAAAAATTTTTATTGTACCAAATTCTTTGTCTCAATAAAGTAATCATTTCTTGTTCTGAATGTACATACAATTTCTTTCTTGGTACAAATTAGTCATCAATCAAAGCGAAAAACCTAGGATGTTACATATATATTTTCCTTGATACTTGAGGTAATTTTGGGATGTTTTGAATGTAATATCTAGTTAAGTCCCTTACTTTTTGATATTTTTGAGATAAAATGTCTGTAAAATGGCTTTTCTTGGATTTTGTGTAAAAATTGCAGAATTTGGAGCTAAATTGTAGATTTTTTGGCTTGATTCCCGCCGGATTTAGGTGTGAATCGGCCTTGGCTCAATTCTAGAAAAATAGGCTAAATAAGGGGACATACAAGGTTGAACTAGTGTCAACTCTGAGATGTTAACCTGGTGTCAGCCTTGCACTGGAGGTGAGGTGGTTTACAATCCTAATGTGATTAGAATTGGAAGTTTTTGAAGAATTCCTTTTGTATTCAACTTACGCACGGCTTAGAACTTTTGTGGAATGTTTTTGGCTACCTAGAAAGCTATAAAAACAAGAAAACTTCCACAAAAAAAATGGCAAATTCCAGGACCAAAATCAAGAATCATTTTTCGTCGGAGGAATTCATTAAAGGAGAATTGTTTTAAGAGAAGTTCTTATTGAAAGAGGAAGAGGGCCTACCTATGAGTTCTATGTTTGTCCTTTGTGTTCTTTTCTTAAACAATGTTGAGATTAATGCTTCAATTATTTTTAGACGATGTTTTGGAATTTATGAATTTGTATTAATTTAAGGGATTTAATCGGTTTAGTTATTGATTTATGGTATTTGCTTATTTAGCTTTACTTTGATGAATTAGTTGATTGATTCTATCTTCTAATTAACTTGAGAAAGAGGGTAAGAAGTGGTTCCAATTTAATTAATTTTGAATTTATTTCTTAACTAACTCGAGAGAGAGGTTAAGTAAAGAATTTGAGTAATCAAATGTTGGTTAATTTCACTTAGAGATAGGGGAATTAAAGAATTTCTCACTTTTATCGCCGTGAGATAGGAATATTTACTAAGGAATTGTGACTCATGCATCTTTTGGTTGTTTTGGTGAGATAGAGATATCCATTGATTTAACTAAGAGATAGTGAAACCATTTTTTAAGAAAGAGTGGATACTATATTATTCCTTCATGATGCTATGTTGGTAATTAGTTGTGATAATTGCTAGATTGATCGTTGTCATTATTTTCAAAATCTCCTTCTAATTACATGTCATTCTCTCCTTGATTGTGTAGATATTGTACTTATATTTTATTTGATCACTTTAGTTGGTACATTAACTAAAGGATGAAAAGTGATTTACTGTAGTTGTTCCTTGAAGATCGATACTTGTTAATTTCCTATACTATGCTTTGTGATGAGTGCACTTGCTCATATGTGTGATTAGAGGTTAATGTTTTAGTTAAACCGTTATTAGGAATGGTCTTAAAATTGAATTATTTTATATAATCAAATTTAACACATAAGATATAAAGGAAATGCTTGTTTTCAATGCAAGCTTGTAAATCATAATAAGGAGATACATATTCTTTTCACAATATAACACGTAACATTGTTATGCAAATAACACATAAGTTGGTTTCACACATATAGGTGAACATAATTCAACAGGTGCACAAGTGTTTAAGGCATATATTTCGCAACACAGTACTTATTGCATGCATGAATATATATATAAAAGAAACAAATATCTCTACTATAATCTTTATTTCATAAAATATAACCTAAACATAAAAAATTTCAAAAAATATTCAAACATAAATGCCAACTTATTTAAATCATTCAAAATAAATCTAACTATGCTATATTGCCTAAGTCTATCCAGCCTATTACTCAGTATTGCTATCATCAAAATCACTATCACCAGAGTCACTACAGTCACGCTCTCATATAGCCATCCTTTGGAATTCCTAATCAAGTCAACTCGCCTAAGTAATCCATTCTTATCAGCCTCACCCATGGACACAAAGTCTAAAGTTCTAAGCTTGTTGCTAGGTCCCTCAATCTTTTCCATTTCCTAAAGCTTTGCCATCCTAGCTACTTAATGAATGTAATAAATAATGATAAAAGGTGTTTTCTTTTATAAAATTCCTTTGAAAGTAGGCTTCTTTTTTAATAACTAAGCAAGTATGATTCACAAGTATAAAAACTTGATAATTTGTTATCAAGAATATCAAATTAGAAAATTTTAAAGCATAGCCTCTAATTCTTCAAGAATGGTGGCCTAAAGCATTAAGGAAAAAGAAGGGATTTTTTATATTACCTCTGCCTTTACTTATTTCAATCAGCCATAGGAATGAAAAAGGGTATTTTCTAGCTTTTGTTTCCCCCAAAACATTAAGCTTTCAATCTAAAATTGGTGTTCGAAGATAAATGTATTGTGCAGACTTTTGTTCTTCAACAATGGGGATAATTTACTTCAAGAGAAAGGCAGAATTTTGGTGTTTTGAGTGAGAGAAAAAGGTAGGATGGCTAGGAGGAGTTTTTAGCTATAGGAAATCTGATTTTGAGAGGAAAAACATTAGAGTAAGGAAAAGAATAGGGAGAGGTGGCTACGAGGGATTAAATAGAGAGTTTTCCTAAGTTCTCAAGGTTTCAACTTAAGTTAGGCTTTGTAATGTAATTAAATCAAATCCTACTTGGTCTAGGACTCACGATAGTAAACCAAGAAAGGCCTTGTGGTGGTAAAAGAAAAAAGAAAAAGGAGGGAGAATAGGAAGGAATTATTTCTAGAATAGGATTTGGGAAATTCACCCAAATCTTTTCCCAAACAAAATAAAATTTCCCCTTATTCTCTCCCAAGTGTGGTGGCTATGCTATGGGATAATACTAAAAATTTTCCTCTTTTTCTTATTAACTAAAATCCATTACTTGGAAGAATTTTGCACAAAGAAAATTATAAAACATGATAATCGCAAAAAAAAAAAAAAAAAAAAGATGGACATCATCTATGGCTCATCTCTAAATGGACTTTTATAAATAATTCCCTTCTCTTTATTTTGTTTTCTCAAATAAACAAATAAATAACTTAACAAAAGAATGTATCAATGAATTAATTTTGTAAATAAATAATCACATAAATATGTTGCTCTCCCAATGATTTATTATCCAAGATATTGTATACTTCCTTATTCTAAGGATTATTTCTCAATTATCCCCCAAGTAAATAATTTTCATTCACATGTCATCGTTAACAAAATTCAAATAATTTATATAGACCATATTTATATGCAAAAATCATGTTGTATGCTCATATACTTATATGAACATGAATGACATGCTACCCATTTTAGGTGATTTTTTTGTGTAGGGTATTACAAATGTCTTGCAAGAGAATGCAAATTAATGGGTTAGGATTGAATGAAATTCAATAGCTATGATTAGTTTAAATCAAATGTCAAGATTGAAATAGTTACAGGGCTAAGATTTAAAGATCTTGGATAAGATTTGATATAATTGGTTAAGATTATTTCCAAATGGATGGTTGAGATTACATTGCTTGAAAAGAAAGTAAAAATAGAAGGCTAAGACTTAATTAAATTGGATGGCTAAGATTAAAACACAATGGAGGGCTAGGATTTCTCCTAAGTGGCAGCATTATTAAGGATAAAAATGAAAATTTACAAACTCTTGGAATATTAGGGTTTGATTTAATAAAACATTCAGAATATTTGGAATCTCATAATTTTTAACATTGCATCCTACAGAAAAACCTTCAATTTTGAGAGATTATCACAATTTTGTTATGTGGAGGTCTTCCTATCTGCCTATGATCACAAGCATTATTCTAAATATGGAGGGTGCTTTGCAGGAGAACCTGGGTCAGGATAGAATTGGAGAAGTGGTTCGCTACTCTTCTGGTCACTTCATTCTTGCTTTCTCCAAGAATATAGGGCATGCCTCAAATAAAAAAGTAGAGGCTCGAGTAGTGTTGCATGGTTTAAACATATGTCCATGGCTTAATGTCTCTTCTATTGTGGTACATTCAAATTCTCAAATTCTGATGAATCAATTGACTGGTCTTTTATGAGGGTCATGGCAATCTTATGATATCTACACGCACATAGAGACTTTCCAACAAGTTTTGTGCCGTGTGTTTTCCTTCATATCTTTAGATAAGGAAATCATGTAGCCAATTACTTAGCTAATTATGCTTAATCTATTTCTAATTGTACGTCATCTGATACTTTCTCGTTGCTTCCCTAGGAAGCTAAGGGGTTATATAACCCAGATCGGTTATAGATTCCGTTTATATGTGTAAAACATAAAATACCAATTTGAGAGCCATCTCTTGTACACCTACATTATATAAATAAAAGTTTAGCTTTGGCCAAAAATATAAAAGTAAAAGTTAATTTAATTGAAATAAACTTGGGTAAAATTTAAAAGTCTTAGGTCAATTTGTCAAAATCAATTAAAAGAGTCATAAGTCAAGAAATCCAAGATAAAAATTAAAATGTCAAAATTTTAAAAGTCAAAATTATTCAAAATGTAACTTATACTTTGTTAAAATTAAAATTTAGTCATTCAATAAAATAATTATAGTGATTTTCGTCAAATATATTCATTTGCTCAAATGAATCAGAATTAAAACTTCTAATAAATTATATTACACCCCCAACATAAAATTAAGTAGTATTAATATTCACATAAATTATACCACTATAACAATTACACACACACACCCACACACCCCCCCCGAAATGATTCATATAATTTGTAATTAAAAGCCATGACAATTGAGTATATAACAATTAAATCACACAAGAACATAGTCTCAACAATAAAATACATATAAAATGCTCATGAATGCATATGCATTAACTCATTTCATCATGAAAATATTTTGGGTACTATAGCCAATGTAAAAATTACAAAGAAAGATAGAAAAAACTTGTTAACCTGTTGATTCCCCTTTTTCTTCCATGATTTTCCTTAATCAATGCACATTTTCTTCTCTGACCTTCTCTTTGTGTTTCGACTAGGGTTTCCTCTTTCTCATTTTCTAGGGTTTTTCTCTTCCCAAAAACTCTGTCAAACCTCTGAAAACTATGCTTTAAATAGAATAGGGCATGGATTTGTTGACCAAGTGGCACTACTTGGCATGCTACTTGGTCCATTTCCTTTCCTCATTGCGATGACAAGTGGCACTGCCTCTGTTAACTAGACTGGTGCCGCCAACTCTCAGTACCCTAATCTGTAGGAAAATCCTCAACAAGATGGCACTACCTCCAATAACTTGAGCGGTGCTGCCTCCTCTCAATTCTTCACTGTCTAATTTTTTAGCAACTTGGGCGATCGTTGCCTCTCTTGAACTAGGAGGAGCCTCTTAGTTCTCTTCCAACTTCATTTTTTAACTATTTTCACCTTTATTGCTCCTCATATGCTCATTCAACAATCCTACACCAAATAAGATGAAATGATCTAGATGAGGAGTCACTTAAACATGATTAAGCGAAACATGGTCTTGAGTATGCTTGGTCTAATATATGAGTTGGATATGGATTGATTAAGCTTTTTAAGTGTTATAATATTTTCTTTAGTATATGGGATGGTAATGTCTTTGCTATGTTGGCTTTAATGTGCCATGAATGTTGATGAGCTTGAGTTTTTGAGGTCATGTTTGCTTGAGGACAAACACAGGTTTAAGTGTGGAATAATTGAAAAGGGTCAATTGTATGCATATTTTTAGAGTCATTTGTGGTGTATTTATGTTGATTTTGTGTTCAAATAGCTTTTGATTACCACTACATTACCTTTTTTTAGGTTGAATTGTTGTAATGATCGAAGTTATGGAAAAAAAGGTAGAAAGTTGGTAAAATTAGCTTAAGAATAGGGCAAAAAACAAAGTATAGGCATCACCATCCAAGGGCTAGAAAGTAGGGTCGCATATATATTGTGAAATAGAGAAAAGCTAAAGGAAAAATGGTGCATTCACCGCCCAATTAGAAGCTAGGCAGCGCTGCGTATTTTCTAGAGGCATGGTTTTGGGTTTCGTAAATTAAGCAGGGCCGCTTGGTTGTCAGGCAGGGTCACGTACAATTCAGAGTTTGATGCAGAGAAGGGTTTTTGAGAAATTTTTGAAAGATAACAGCCTATATAAGTAAGGAAACAAAACCCTTGGAGATAAGAAACTTGTGTATTTAAGAGATTCTAAGGAGATTCCAACAATTGTCATTGTAAGAAAAGCTAAGAGGTGTCTCAAGAAGAAAGAGGCATTATTTGAAGAAATTCAAACAAGTGACAAAAAGAATTAAACTTGTCTATGAGTTCTAATAATTTTTCTATATTGTTCATTAGCAATGATGTGTTTAATGTTTTTTTATTGTATATTGGAGATTTGACATTAAGGATTATAGCCTTGTATTAAATTTCTCTATTTTAATTAATTTATTCCATGACTAGTGTTTGGTTACTTGATTTGATTGGTTGGATAAATTATTTGTTACTTTATTCTAATTAACTCGAGAGGGAGATTAAGGGTTAAGTTTCAATTTAATTTGTTCCATGTTTTCTATTCACCTATTAACTCGGGAGAGAGGTTAGGGAATAAGAACTTGGTATTCAAAAAGAAAATAATAATGACTCCGAGATAGGGACACTTATTTCTTCCATGCAAAAAGAGTAATATCACCTAGAGATAGGGATATTTATTTCTTTTGATTGAGGATTGTGTTTAATGCATCTTTTCGTTAATATAATGCGGTAGAGATGCCCATTATTTGGCTAGGAGATAGGGGATTTATAAATCGAGAAAGTGTGGATTTCATAATTGAATTCTTCATGCCATTAGTAGGGTAGAAAATTAATTAAGTATTCAGTACTTGGTATTTTTCTTAAATGTCCTTTTATCTTAATACATGTCTTTTCTCCTTCTCTTAGTTGTTGATGTCCTTATGATCAAATTTGTGTGGTGTATTGCTATCTATTGTATTTTTATTGTTTCTTATCTTTGCTAGGTTAGACAAAGGAATAATGCAAACTAGTTGTGCGTGCTTCCTAGAGGGTAATACTCATTGATACCCTATGCTATGCCTTGCGATGAGTGCACTTCTCAATTGTCATTTTGGTGTGTAGTTTTAGTAATCGACATTTTATAAACTTAAAACTTAGATAATTGTGGATTTTAAGTTAATAGTTTCTATACCAAAATTTTTTCGACAAGTTTTTTGCACTATTGCTAGGGAAGTAACATATTGAAAGCTATATTTCTATTGATTTACTCATGTATATATGTAAACACTACTTTTTATTGTATTCGAGTGCCTTGTGGATATTTGTGATGATCTATACTTGTATTTGATATGAAACTATATAATTGTATTGTGTATGAATATTTGTGTAACTTACTCGATGATGTTGTATACTTAATTTTCAGTAATTTGTGGGATTCTAGTAATTATTTTATTTGTGTAAATATTTTGTAGATCAACTTCACTAGTGTATGAGTCGACAAGATTAAGGAGAGATTGCGAGTCGATTTCTCTTGTTTATTGACAAGGACCTAATCCAGGCTAATTCTGATTTGTAACTTTCTTATTTTCTATTTATATATTTTATTTTATTTTATTCTATTCTATTTCCCTTTTGTTGTTTTTTTCTTCTTTTATTTCATTTTATTCTTTTAGTCATTGCAGAGTGTTTTATTTTTCTTTTGCAATTTTTTTATTCCTATTTGAGTGATGCTCTTTTCTTCTCAATTTTTGAAGTTGAACTCACCTTCATTTGGAGCTTAATGTCATGGGGAGTATTTGATTTCTTTTTCCCTCTTTATTCTTTTTAGGCATGTGGCTATGCTTCATTTACCTATGTTTTGGTCATTAAGGACACTGTTTAGTTTAAATGTAAGGGAAAGGTTATTCAATGCTTTTGCCAGAATGATTTTGTGCTTTTTTTTATATATGTTTTTGGGGTTAAATTTTTTTTGAGCTAATTTTTTTATTCTATGAGCTATTTTTTGTTGATAAGATGGAGAATTTATTCTTTCTTTTGCTTTAGAATATGTCATGTCTCTTATTTGGTTAAATTAATCATTTCTTTAACTTGTGTATTAGATTTGGATATGTTTACATATTAGGAATAAGAGTTACTCTTGTTTGTTCTTAATTAATTATTTTAGTCTTGATTTGGTTGATATGATGAAGTATAAGTAAGGATGAGTAGCTATTTCTTGTTTTATGGTAATTTCTAAACTAGTCCTTATCTATTAGGATTCATGGACTCCTAAACGTGAAAAACATCCATGAATCTCTTCCAAGGATCTAAGCCAAATGATTTAGGTTGATCAAGGGTTTACAGAATTACCTCTGTATTGTCGGTAGCAAGACTTCTACCTTCAGAGGTCCAGGCATATGTGTACTTCGGATGATCACCAGAAGCTGCAATGCGCGAATGTCCTCTATCGGGTATACATGGAGAACTCAGTTTCTTAACCTGGAGCGTTAGCGATAGAGGCTAAAATCACCATTATTTTCCTAGTTATTTGAGGTTTTTTACATACATTTGTTGTAATAACTAGGCATATTCCTTCCTATTTGACATTTTACTTGTAAAAACTCTTTTTTGCAAATTTATGAAGATTTGAGTTAAAATTGAGCAGAAAATGAACAATTCCAAAATGCACCTAGCACCTGGCCAAGCTAAGGGACCAAGCGCCGGGTCCATTCTGGTTAAGAAGCAGAAATTTAGCCAACATTCAAGAGAAAACCAAAACCGACCTGGTGCCAGGTCTAGCAATTGTACCTAGCATCGGGTCCATTTTGTCCTACCACAAAAAACAAAGCAAAACTCTAGAGGAAGAACAGTGTGTACCTAGTGCCAGGTGGAACGAAGGTACTTGACGCCAAGTACGTTCTGGAAGGTGAATATTTTGTGCACAAATTTAGGAATTCACCAATGATTTTGGTATTTTCTGAAATCTACTCGGCCAAGACTTCCTAGGCCACTAATTTAGCATCCAAGGGCCTATAAAATCACAAGAAAAAACAAGAGAAGGATTATACATATAGAGAGAGATGGATGCAAAAGTAAAAATTCTCAAATCACTCATTGGAGGAGGAGTTCACCCAATCAACGAGGATTGTTCAAAAGAGTCTTCAAAGGTGAAGAAAGAGGCTTGTCTATAAGTGCTTTCTTTTATCTTTGTCTTCTTTTCCTTTAAAAATGATCTATTCAATGTTTTTTTATTGTAATTTAACATTATTTTGGGATTCATAATTTTGTGTTAATTTAGTTATTTGATCAATTCTTTGCCATCTTTGGTATTTGATTACTTGTTATCAATGGTTGTCAATGCGAGTTCTTCTAATTGACTTGGGATGACGATGTTAAGAGTTTCAATGCATTTATTTCGTATTTGTCTAATCTTGATATACTTGAGCAACGAGGTTATGATTATAGGACTAAGTAATCAAAGATTAGTTGATTTTACCTCGAGCAAAGGGTTACTAACTAATTTCATGCTTATAACGAATTGGGCCTAATACATGTTTTGGTTATGTTAGCTAGATTGGCAAATCTATTAATTTAATCAAAATATAGGATTCTATGGATTAGGAAACAAAGTGGGATTTATTTAAGTAGATTTATGACTTGTGAAATGATTGAATTTTACTTTATATTCCTTCATGATACCAAGATGATAATTAGTTATAAGAAACACTAGTTGGTTCATTATCATATTTTCTAGAAACATTGTCTAAATTGCTAAATGTACATCCTTGAGTTGTATATATTTCTTTTTTTTTTTTATTTTCATTTTATCACTTTATTTGGGTCGATTAAATAATGAATGAAAAATGCTTAGTGTGTATTTGTTCCTTTAAGGATCGATACTCGTTAATTCCCTATAATATGCATACAATGAGTATACTTGCTCGTATGTGTATTTTGGGATTAATGTTTCAATTCAAACTTGACTAAGGGATGGATTTAAATTTGATGATTTCTATAAACTCAAATTTTACGCATCAAATTTTTGGTGCCGTTGTCGGGGCAAAATATCATGAAAGCTTAGATTTTGTTGATTTAACTATGGTTATATGTTTATATGTAAATATGTGAATATGTATATATGTTCTTTGTATGCAATATCTTGTTGTTTGCAACATTGTTGAGTGAATTGACTGGCTTAGTTTATGTTGTACTTGTAAATACTACTAACTTTTATATTTAGGTAGTTTGTAGATGAGTGTCTTTCTCTTTTCCTTATTTTTCCATTATTTATTTTTTCCTTTTTCATTTCTTTGTTTTTCTATTATTTTTGTTTGTTTTTATTTTTTATTTAATTTTTATTTTTCTTTGAGAACGAGATTAGCATCATAATAGACAACTACTTTGGGGCACAAGATCAAAAGAGCTATAGTGATGAGAATTTGGCAAATTTGCAGGCTCGGATTGACGCTTTTTGCCAGACATCACTTGAAGCCTCAATGTAGTCTTTTGCTGCCAATACAAATTCCTTTGTTATGTGGCATAAAGATGCTTCCCAACGATTGAGCAATCAAAGAACACAACTAGCCAAGTTGGTTGAGGATGCCATAAAGGACCATATGCTTGAACAAGAGAATCCAAAAGGAAAAAAGAGAGGATATGAGGAACAATTATCTAATGTGAAAAGGGAGGTATTCAATTCTCTTCAATGTGCTAAAAATTTTAATCTCTCTTTATCACATGATTTGTTAGGTTTTTCTCAATTCTTGGAGAACAAGGGTCCAAATATGGATGTGTTGAGTTTACCATGCCCCAAGGAGTTGGATCTTTCAAGGCTACATCGTCAGAAGTCCTTGAAGGATGTTGACAAATTCTAACCTTCACCCCATTCAAATTTGATTTGTATTATAAAGTAAACTTATGTATTAAGTTGGATTTTTGCTAAGTCTTGAGAATTTAAGTTAACCTTAGTTATATTTGGTATTTGAGTTTGAATATGGATGATGTGATGAAATATGGGAAGAGTTGTTGATTAACTCTTGTATTATAGATTTAAAGTTTGCTTGACTTTTAGTTGTGAATAAATAGTGTGAGGAAATATATTAAAAAAAGATGAGAAAAATGGAAAAAATTAAGTTGAAAAAAATACTTTCATTTGTTGAAAAGAAAAAAGAAAGAAACCTTTTATTGAAAATGGGGCCAATACAGTGAGTGGAAGACAAGAAACGAAGAACCATCATGCTCTCTTGAAGCTATCCTGAAGGTAAGAAGGTAAAAAAAGAAAGAAAAAAGAAAAAGAAAATTGCCAAAATAAATAATAAATGATGACTATAAGGGGGCCAATACGGTGCAAGAATAGAAATCTTAAGGCTATCAATTCCCTAAGTTGTTGAGAAAAAAAAGATTTGGAGAGGAAAAAAAAAGAATGGAGTGTTTTCCTTGTTTCACTAATTTGAGTTGTGTAAATTTGAGTTTATAATGCTGGAATTGCTTAAATAGCTTGACTTGTATGATTTATATTATCCATGTTTTTGCTTGAGGTGTAGGAAGATTTGCTTGTACTAGATATAAGCTTGTTTAACTTAACTTTGATGGCCTTGGAATTGTTTGATTTAATACATGAGTTTAAAAGGTTTTAAAAGGGCTGAATGAATGACGAGTTTGTGTTTAAGGTTGGAAGAAGGTTATGTCTTTAGTATGGATGGACTTGCTAAGGAACATTTTGCTAAATAGTTTTGTCTTAAGCCATATACTTAGTGTTTTAATTCTTGTTTACTTAAGGACAAGCAAATGTTCCAGTGTGGAGGTATGTGATAGAGACTACATACAATTGCCATTATTTTCTAGTTAATTGAGGTTGTTTTGAGATACATTTGCTGTAATAATTAGGAAGATTTCTTCCTATTTGACATTTTGCTTGTAAAAAACATTTTGGAAAAATTTGTGCAGATTTGAGTTAAATCAGGTAGAAAGTGAATAATTCCAAAAGCACCTGCGCCCGGCCTAGCTATGGGACCTAGCGCCGAGTCCATTTTGGTCAAGAAGCGAGAAATTGAGCTAACGGTCGGGAGACAACTAGAACCGACCTAATGCTAGGTCCGGCAAGTGTACTCGGCGTCGGGTCCATTCTATTCTGCCACTAAAAATAGAGCAAAACTCCGGAAGAAGAATAGTGTGTACCGGCGCCAAGTGGGTCGAAGGTACTCGGCGCCGGTACACTCTGGAAGGCAAATATTTTGTGCACGAATTTAGGAATTCTCCAATGATTTTGGTATTTTCTAAATCCTACTTGGCCAAGACTTCCTAGGCCACGAATTTAGCATAAAATGGCCTTTGAAAGCACAAGAAAACACAAGAGAAGGGATATACACATAGAGATAGGTGGATTCAAAAGCAAAAATTCTTAAATCACTCATTGAAGAAGGAGTTCACCCAATCAATGAGGATTGTTCAAGAGAGTCTTCATAGGTGAAGAAAGATTGTCTATGAGTGTTTTCTTTTATCTTTGTCTTCTTTTCCTTTAACAATGATATATTTAATGTTTTTATTGTAATTTAACATTATGTTGGGTTCATAATTTTGTGTTTATTTATTTAATTGATCAATTC